>CM026287.1:14106328-14298086 GCA_014851415.1 Cnaphalocrocis medinalis | reverse complement strand
TCCTTTCAAATGCCATGATTGCACTAATAGTGCCAAAAATCTATTCTCAACCTCCATTACCAAGAAGGCGATTCATGATGTAAATACAAACGTAACAAAGGACGTTATACTATTTAAATATGAAAACCCGTCGTATTTTAAGTACATGAACATCTTCGCTGTGGTACAGTATATGTTCTGGACGTATCTGGGTATATTTGCCTATTCTTCCCTTCGGGACGCTCCAGTCGATAAAACGAAGGTAACTGATGATACACCGTGGTTTCGAAGAGTTAATCTTGGCGAAAATAAGTACAGAAATGGTTTAGGCACTTTAGCCATAGTAATAGGTAAGTTATTATGCTTATAGTGTTTTTTTAATTAATAAACGCAAGGAAAACTAATAGGTGCACCTACAGAAATTTAATTAAGACCGCTCGGCAAATTATTTAGCCTTCTCTCTCATGCTTTGTCACTTTTGCGAACTGCTAATGACAAGTTCTATGTAGATAAACTACTCAATATACTGTGATTGCGTAGCTGTATTGTCACTACACCATGTGATGCTGTTTGCAACATCTGACATAGGTGTACAGGCCTAGTATTATCATATTATTTTGAAAGTTTGTAAGCTTATTTATCAAAGTATTAACCTATGTATATACTTACTGTCCACTGCAGGGCACAGGCCTCCATAATTTTCCTATATCCTAAATCATAGAAGTCAAGTCATTACTACTTAATGGGATCAGGCTTAATCACCACCCTTACCTAATGCACCCAACAACCTAATCCAAACCAAGCTATTTTTGAAAATTTTTAACATTTTTTTTTTGCTTTATCCGGGCGTCAATCTCAGGACCCTGAGATCAGGGCCCGGTACTTAAACCACTAGACCAATAGAGTGTTTTCCTACCGTATTTAACTTGTTCAAAAAGATTTAGGTAACTGTACAAAATGTATTCTTTATTTACAGGTGTCAGCTCACTTGGAGTGATATGGATGTACACACTTAAGTCCGTCCGCTTCCTCATCCTAAACAAAGGAGGTAGACACGTTACATTTGTCACTTACAGTCCCTTTGGGAGGAACCGCATCATGACAGTTCCCTTGGAGAATGTCTGCTGCAAGGAAAACAGGACTAGTGCAAGGGTTCAGCTCCCAATCAAGGTGAAGAACACATGGATGCACTATATGTTGGATATGAAGGGTGAATTCAAGAATCCAGTGCTGTTTGACAGTACGGCTGGCCTGGCCAGGAAGTTTTAGTTCCAATCTTTCAGAAATTGTGAAGAAATTGACACTTTTTCTTGGTTTCAATAGAAATTACATAATCAGGGAGACTTTTCTATAAAAACTGGGTAAAAGTTAAGTCAGTGTTGTTTCATCATGTAATGAAGAGACATGTAAATAAATTGTTTTAGTTTTATGATTATGCTCTTATTTGCTCCAATCTTTTGTTCATATTCTGGCTCTTTGATGTTACTTAAACAGTGACCTCTTGGAAACTCTTGAAATGGAACCCAGTTTGAAGAATCCTTCAAGTGAAAATATGTACAGCAATCAATAGAACCATTTACTACAGTTTTGTAGTGTAAAATTTTCATTTTCTTAATGGTCCATATTATTTATTTATTTATGCTAGTTACATGGTTATATTGTCTATGAGGCTTCCAAGACCATCTCATTGAAAATAAAGTAAAAAGCGATTTTCGAAAAAAATTGGACTTATCTAAATAATTATACAGGTATTTAGAGGCCTCTGGGTAATGTCTAGATATTACTGTGTATTTATTACCTAACTTACTGGGTATTACTAAAATTCATTGTAAGCCCTTAAATATATGGACAGGTAGGTATAATATAGTGAAAAATAAAACATACTTTTGAGATTTATCAGAAAAAAAATCTTTATTTTATAATTAGATTAACGGAAAGTTACGGTCTGTCTCAACACAAAATAAACATGAAGTACAAATGATAACAAAAAATAAACTTTTTTTTCTCTATTTACAATACCATATTTATATTGATCTAATGTTAAATGCTAACAGTGAAGTACAGAATGTCTCATTACAGTTTAAAAAGCCTGTAATATTCTACTAAGTACTTGAAGTCGTCAGACAAAAATTTAAGTATCCAAAATCAACTACCTATATCCTATCACAATTTCTCATCCTGCTAACTTATTGACAAATAGACAATTCTGTCCTCACTTGCACATAACATTAAACATGTCTTAAGAAAACATAAGGATAAGTCAAGCAAGATTCACGATCAACTTATTGAGAAACTTTAACAGTAGATCACTTATTTATTCTAAACCACCTACTGACAATTTTAACACTACAAATGCTTCAACTAGCTTGCTACAACAAGCTAAGGGAGTGGGCGGTGTTGTTCTTTTAAAATATGCGTCAAGAATATACTTCTGATTAAATTTCTCACGAATTGCGCTTCAAGACTATCGTACAATGACTAACGAATCTCTATACAACCCAGATCTACACCGATTTAAGATTAATAAAGGTTACAGTTTTGGATCGGTCTAACCGAATCCAGCGCATCCATCGTGTCCCATCAACAGTAGGTCTGTACCTACTGTTGATGGAACACGATGGATGCGCAGGATTCGTTTCCAGATTTGTATCTGTACTACAGATACAAATCTGGAAACCTCCTTTATAAAAGGTAAACATAACAGCCGATTTTCGCCGAAATTAAAAAATTGCTTTCTCTTAGTACTACAGACAGCCACACATCAGGTTACCACAACCTGTCAAATCTCCTCAATTGATATTCAACTTAATGTGTCTGACAGTAAGATGACAATCCATTGTAGAAATTTGACAGTTTTGCCTACTTTGATATGTGGCTACTAGAAGTAGTTGCATCTTTAGCTTTAGTAGGAAAAGACGATTTTTATTTTTCCAGGACGAAAAACAATATAGATATTTGCTTAAAAGTATGTTAATCGTAGTGAGAATACTCCTATCTGTATTACGCCAATACGTTGTTTATTAGTATTGGTACCGATAAACCATACCACATCTTTGCAATCAGGAAGTTTGTGCGGTTCCTATAAGGTCTAAAATGGGTTAAACAATGAACTATGCCGTCTGCACCCTTACAATACTTTATTTAAAGCATTTACATTTCCATAGAGAATCTAAGCGCATGAATGCAACATACTGCATAGAAACACCACCCACTCCCTAATTTAAGTACAATATTAGTTCTTATTTACATTATATCATAAATATTTTAACTCTACGAATAAATTACGAATTAAGGCTCTGTGTACAGACACTCCGGAAGCAGTGCATATTTTAAAACTGTTTTTACTTAATTTTTTTACCACTTACTAATAATTCTATACTAGTCTATCTTCTGTCATAGATAAGTACTTTATATTGATTGATAAAACTACTAGATATGCTGATAAAATTATCAGTGAATGGTAAAAGAGATGCTAAAGGATTTCAAATACACAGCTACCAAGAAGTTTATGAAAAAATTAGAAAATGAACCTTTTTTGAGCTTTTGTTTCTTTACTCTTTATTCCTTTGTCGTGCTAGGTTTACACATGAAGGAATAAAATATAAATAATCAGTTAATTTTGCCTATGTGCGATATATCCTGGAAGGCTAAAAAAATAAATCAAAATGGTTGGTATAAATTAGACACGTCATGCAACCTATGTAGTCTGAAATAAAAAAATAATAATTTGAATATCTCCATTTTTTTTATTTGGCTTAACGCTGTCGCGAGTCTAGATGTTGTAATCAGCCATTACATAAGTGATGGAAAAGTAAAGCTAAACAAGTAAATTCATTTAATGCATTGTATCTCTGTATTACAGTCGTGTATCACTTCTTGCAATCGGTTAAAGTTCGAATCGAGTTCATTCGTTAACATCAAAGATCATCAAAATCGGTTCAGCCGTTCTTGAGTTTTTTAGATAGATTTTGCAGAAGAATGAAGAAATTTTTTATCGATTTAATTTTTATTATACAATATTGAAGATAAACTTTTTATTTTATTTTGAGTGAATAAAGTACCTAGTGGTTTCGGGCGAAATTCATACGGCCTAACTTTGTTTTGCTGTATTCGGATACTTAGTTTTCTTTTGAATTTACTATTACCTATATTTTTCCCCTCATCGTTTTCACTAGTGTTACTACTCGGCGACATAAGTCAAAGGACCCAACTGTTAACGGTACCAAATAACATTAATTATCTGAATTTCCTTTACTTCATGAACTTCAGTTCGTTGTCAAGAGCTAGATCAACCAATTTGAGCAGAAGACTATTTATATAAACATTGTTATGTAGGTAGCATTATTTTACAAAAGAAAACAGGGAATTCGGTGTAGGTAGGCGTGAGAATAACTCAAAAATGATTGATCGTTCTAATATAGGTAACTTTACGGCTACCCTACATTATTAGACAGTAATGTTGACCTCCTTATAAATTATCATCACCTCCTTCAACTTTATTGCATTGAATTCACAATTTTTCGCTCGACTGTACACACTATGAAGTGGAGGGGATCATTCGACCGGCAATCTCCGCAGGGTTTGGACGTGTTGACTGCTTCTTTTTAATTTTATATAGCCGTAAGGTTACAGGAATATATAACTATACATCATCTAAATAAAGTATATATCTTCCCTCAGCTTGCCTCAACTGACATGAATATTGGCACCCACACAATCTCATCCGTCAGTCTCTTACTCAATTTATCAGTTCTATTTTAACTAAACAATTAATTACATCGTAGTCCGCTTACAATTAACAATCACAAATATCTTCATATTGTATCTATCTAATGTTTGTGTTTTGCTCTGCTTGTTTTCAGAAAATATTAAGTCCCCTACTTAAAAAGAAGAAATGGTTCCTTTAAATTATTTTCGGAAAATGGTAGATTACTTATGGTAGAAAATCTCCAAAACAATAAAACTTAAAACTGTTAGTTTTTAGCTGAATATGTATTTAAAGGGTTGTATGGTCTAAGATTTAATTATGACCAATGTTAAACCATGATCCTAATATCATTTACAGGACAACTTAAATTTGTTTATTTATTTGAAGGAGATGACACTATGAAATCTCCCGATAATATAAATATTTTTGAAAATCCTAAATAGTAAAATATTTGTCATAGTACCATCTCCGCAACATTTAACTTATTTCACTATGTTAAGCTTGTATTTGCCATATGCAATATACATAGACAACGAACATTTAGTTAGGTACTATTCATTTACTTTTTGTTACATTTCCTCAAACTAGCGATTAATTATTCATCAAAAATGCATTAAACTTGAGAGTACTAAACAAAATAACTAATATCTGGACTATGTCTGTACAACATTTACTATACTAAAACAATCACATAACCTTTATCGTTTGTAAATAACAAAAAAGTATAAATTAAAATATTTTTCATCACGAACAAAACAGTATTTAAAATCACATCTAGTTTTTCGTCAATATTTTTCACTTACTTAATCAGTTCCACAGCGATAAACCACATAATTTTCTTCTAATATACATGTAATTTTGTGTTGATCATTCGACCAATCGTCACTTCTCTAGTTCCTTACATATATTATGATTCAATCATCAATATCAATTTATGATACCACGTCTCTTGGTTTAGTTTAGGTTTTCCAAGATCTATATTTTCAATGATATTGTCTGTAATTAAAATGTAGCCACATCATCTAACCAAGTTTAAAACTGGCCACTCTTTTTACAACTTCAATTATCTTTAGCCATATATTTTAACCATAGTCTTTCTGGTCTAACTTATTTGAAATTTCAATTTGAATCCAACACAGCGTCACTTGATATCAGGCTTATGTATCAAGGTAGACCAGATCAAGCTTTCTATCTGTCTTTTATATTGACGTCGCCAAGGAGAGTAGGGGGACCAATCTCCCAACTTTGGAGATTATCATTTAGTAAATAAGTCTGCCAGAAACTGAATCTAGTTACTAGTCTGCCAGAAACTGGATCTATTTTCTAGTCTGCCAGAAACTGGATCTATTTACTAGTCTGCCAGAAACTGGATCTAATAAATAGTCTGCCAGAAACTCGTATATTTCTGATCCTCTGGAAAGGTAGGGGGAGGATAGACTGCCGACAGAATTGCATCAAACACAGCTCTATCTCCCTGATTAACAGTTTGTGTTAGAATTCCACAACATCCTTGGAGATGGTTTAGTAAATAAATCTGCCAGAAACTGAATCTGGTTACTTGTTTGCCAGAAACTGGTTAGGTACTTGTCTGCCAGAAAGTGGATCTATTTACTAGTCTGCCAGAAACTGAATCTAGTTACTTGTCTGCCAGAAAGTGGAACTATTCGCTAGTCTGCCAGACTCTGGATCTCATAACTAGTTTGCCAAAAACTCAAGCTTTTCTGGTCCTCTTTGGAGGAGCAAAGACTGCTGACAGACGTTTTGACGCAAAGTTTATCCTGCTTATCAGTTTGCGTTAGACTCCCCTCATCCGGCGACATCCCTGGTCCTTCACATTACTCCAGCGTGTCCGCCAGTCTAGAATCGTGACCTACGTCAGTCGGACAGATACCTCGCCCGGGAGATGTCCTCGTCGTCCTCCCGGCCGGGGCTGATGCTCTCGATCTCGTCAACTTCCTCCAGATTCTTTGTGCTCGGGTTGCAGAGTCTGAAAGGAGAAGATTAAGATTGGTGAGCTAAATAATTGTATAGAAGAGTGTTGGTGTTAATAACATTTGGTACCTACCTACAACATTTTAACTTACATGTAAAATGTATGGAAACTTGACATTTTAGTCTGCATAATAAGACAAAGAATGCCAAAAAGGTTGGCGAAATCTGAAAACGTTATTTGAAAATGTAATAAGTGACTTTAACAGATTTGTCAGTGACGTATCTGTCGTAGATTCTTTGGTCTTGAATTCCAGTTTTGAATATAAGTACCTAGTGTCCCGCCTTCATGAGGGACCAAACCAAATACAACACAAATGCATCGATCTTTTCGCAGC
This sequence comes from Cnaphalocrocis medinalis, assembly GCA_014851415.1. Classification (NCBI taxonomy): domain Eukaryota; kingdom Metazoa; phylum Arthropoda; class Insecta; order Lepidoptera; family Crambidae; genus Cnaphalocrocis; species Cnaphalocrocis medinalis. The sequence continues at coordinate 14,291,072 of CM026287.1, read as the reverse complement.
TTCGTATTAAAACCCAGGGTTTTGGTTACTTATAAGCGTTGTGTTATGTAGCAACTAACCTGCACTTGCAGCAGACGATGCAAGGTGCAGCCAGCAGCAGCAGAGGACTGGCCACCAGCAGCAACAGGCCGAAACCCGCGAATATACCTACCACCTGGAAACCAATAGTATACCACATTAATTTATTTGTTTTCAAAATTGATAACTTTCAACGTAAGACCCAAAAGCCTTTCATAAGGCAAAAGAAAAGAGTTTCTATTGTGTCTGCTGTTCGGGCCCTACGTCGTTATCATTAATGGAGTTAGCTAACTAGCTAACGCCCTAGCTAACGCGCTAGCGCCCCGTTGGTCTAGTGGTTTAAGTACAGGGCCGTGATCTCGGGGTCCCGGGTCGAGCAAAAGTATGCTTCGAATTTTTCGAACATAGCTCGGGTTTGTGACACCAATCCGCATTAGGCAAGCGTGGTGATTAAGCCTAATCCCATCATAGTAGCGATGACTTGATTTCTACGATGGAAGCCTTTGCCCTGCATTGGGACAGTATATAGGCTGATACTTTACTTTACTACCCCTAAAGGTTTTGCAGAAGCGGATTTGCAGCTATGATTCTTCATTTGGGAAATTTGAAGTCATAACTTGTCTACAGACGCAGACCACATACCTACAGTAATATACTACTCACTTCGATTAAGAACAATAGATGGCGCTGGGCGTCAATTACATCGCGCAAGCGTTTCGCTTTTTTTGTTTACCTATAAACGTTGTCGTTGTCTATAAAGTTTAGCTCTTAATAAATAGTATCGAAGGTATATGAATGCACAAACCTGCGCACGATGCCACAGCACGGATGCGCGTGAGTGGCCGAGCTTGTTCTTGCAGGGGCCCTTGTCGTAGTGCCGTAATAAGAAGTCGTCCTGGAACAATTACATATTTATGTTACTTAAATGTAAATATTAGCGCGGTTTTTGGGGCACACTTAAATCATAATAATTTTCTTACTTGGCGCGTGTTAAAAAATATTGTTACGCATCTCAAAAAAATGTTAATGCATTTCTTCATGGCTTCATAGCTGGATTTTTAAAAATATATCTCATAATCATAAATATATCTCATAAGCAATTAATATAAATCAATTGGCGGCGCGCGTATCATCGCGGTGTCCCCTTAATATCTGAGCTGGCACTATTTTACCAATTGTATTTATTTCGCGATTTTTCCAAAGATATATTATAATTAGCAATTGCTGAAGTAGTTCAGCATTCGTTCAGTCTGAGGCAACCGCGCAGCGCTTTCTAGAAAGTATATCACTTTCTAAAACCATTGTCAGCAGAACTGGTTTGATCGGCGAAACATCGCCACAGAACTGAAGTTAAATAAAACAGCTTTCGTGATCTGAAACTAAGTTTAGTTAGTTTTATTTATTATGAGCCCGTAATGCAGGGCACTGCAGGGCAAAGGCCTCCCTACCCTTTCTCCATCTACTCCGTCCTGGGCTACGGTAGACCAGTCTTTTTGAAAAGCGTCTAGCTCATTACGCCATCGTCGCCTCGGTCTGCCGCGAGGACGTTTTAAATTTTGGGGCATCCACTTTGTGGCTATTTTGGCCCAAAGTTCGTCTGGCATGCGAGTGACGTGACCGGCCCAATCCCATTTAAGCAGAGCAGCCTTTTCAGAGACATCGGTTATGAGCGTTCTGGAGCGCAGAGTGTTTCTGATTAGTTAGAAACTGAAAAAAAATCAAAAGACTTTCCCCACCCCATTGGTCGCCTCGCCCCGTTGGTCTAGTGGTTTAAGTATCGGGTCCTGATCTCGGGGTCCCGGGTCGAGCAAATGTTTACAATTTTCGGAACATAGCTTAAGTTGTGATGATCATCACCAATCCGTTTTAGGCATGTAGGCAGGTGATTGAGCCAAATCCCATCATAGTAGCGATTACTTGATTTCTTTGATGGAGGCCTTTGTCCTGCAGTGGGACAGTGTATAGGATGATACTATACTTAAAAATACTTTGAATTTTTGTTATATTACTGTTTTGCTTGTAAAAAAACATAATGTTTTGCCTCCAAGACACTAGCTTACAGTCTTGTATGACCGAGGCGTGTTTACAGTTTAGGCTCAACAGCGTCTGCTGTCTCTGTCTGATATTATGATCGTGCGCATCACGCGTAGACGAGAGGATCGCAAGCGCACCGTGGTTGCATGACCGAGGGGTGTCAAGGCGATACAACGAGTTTTTCATAGCTAATTCTACATTCAACATCGTCCCCGTCCTCAATTAATTGCTAGAACATCGAACCTCATTGTATTCTAATGTGTTTAGAAAAAAAAATCACACACATCTCATTCATACATTGACCTGACTCCACAGACAACAGAGGAATCACAAATAATACTTAAATACATTATTATAGCACCCAGACACTGAACCAAAGCAAATGTATAGCTAAGTAATTCAAATATTGTAAGATTTTAAGGGTTCCGTAGTCTACTAGGAACCCTTATAGTTTCGTCATGTCTGTCTGTCCTGGCTCGTTCTCCGCCGTTTCTGCCCCGATTGCCACGAAAATTGGTGGAGAGACTGATGTATACTGACTGATAATCTAAAAATTGGTTTAAAAAAACCAATAATTACCAACCAACCAATAATTATCGTCCCCCCGCCCCTCCCATACAGCGAAAAGTTAATTCCCCATCGTTAAAAAAGTAACAAAATATCATACTAATTTTCAATTTCGATATTCTCACGTCTTTGGTATAAATAAGCTTCTAGCTGTATAACTTACTCCCGATAACTCCTGTAAAAGGGTTACATAATATTTCGCTTCAAAGAAAGTTTATATGACGACGAAGAGTAATCTCAGGAAATGGCTCACCAATATTAATAATTCACACTTCAAGTTATCTAAGGTATGTTCGTGAGGAAAATTTTAGGAGATGCTCGTATTTCTTACATAAGAATTCTTATGAAGCTGGAGTGAGGCCAAGTTAAAAGGGCATTATAGATTTATACGTTCAGGATGTTTCGCATGTTTTTTATATTATGGTGCCTCTAGGATCGAAAGCAGCTAAGCGCTAAACAATGTTCTGTACATAGCTGTTTTTGATTCTACATACTAGTGATGCGCCGAATAGTGGTTTCACCGAATAACCGAATACCGAATATATTCGGTTCAATCTTTACCGAACCGGATATTCGGCCGAATTATTCGGTTTAGATAGATAGATAAATAGACATTCTTTATTGCACAGAACAGAATACATGATGAGAGGTTTACCATTTTCTATTTTATTTCTAGTCTCTCTTATAGAAGGTGAATTTTTAATCACCATTCAAATTTTTAAACTCGACTCAGAATCTGTAACTCTCTCCAAGAAACATTAGTTAAAATACGACAAAAAAATTTGAACTTCCCATACTATATCGATCGCGTGATCAGTCTGATTAGTATAAAAAGTAAAAAAAACTGACATAATTCGTTGCAAAGAATTTCTACAACAAAAAGAAAATTATTATCATTAAGTATAATAAAATTATCTGTTGTTGATACATATTTTTATTTGTAATAATTTGCCAAGGTACCTAAGTGATTTAATTTAAAAAAACATAAATCTTACATAAAGAAACTTGTCTTTTATATTCCATGTCATGTAGCCAGGAAAATAGAAAGACTCAAACCGAATATATTCGGCACTAAAACCGAATAATTCGGCCGAATACGAATAGTGGAAAAACTGCCGAATATGCCGAATACCAACCGAATATTCGGCGCATCTCTACTACATACATACGTCATATATGGACTACAGTCAAACCCGCACAATAAAGAGAGTAAATCCACCTTTTGTATGGGAATGGTTGGTAGAAGACGTGGTTATAGGAATGCAAATGGTCATAAATACACCCTGTATACACCGTTAAATTTTAGTCGTTTAAATCCCGAAGCTATTGTAATAGGTAACAGGAATAAACCCCGTTTAAGCATGTTAGATCATCAAAATAAGCAAAATAAAAATCAGCCGTTCCATACAAAAAATAATATCACCAGGTGATAGTCAAATGTATGGAACAGCTAATATTAATTTTGCTTATTTTAAAGATAAAAAAATAAAGATAAAAGAATATTTATTTGCAGAAACATGACTCGGTAAATAATAATAATCATGGATAGGATGCTTATTATAAGATTTTGATTATTAAAAATGCTAAAGGGGCTTTATTCGTGTTACCTAATTATGAGGTGTTACTGAATTAGCAAACTGAAGTGGCAGTGGGCTGGTCACATTAGCCGCAGAACTGACAACCGTTGGAGCCGTAAAGTCCTTGAGTGGAGACCGCGACTCGTAAACGTAGTGTTGGACGCCCTGCTACAAGATGGGATGACGACATTCGAAGGCTGGCTGGAGTGAGCTGGATGAATTGTGGGAGAGCCACGCTTCGGCATGAATGGGCAGGCTCGACCGAAGTGATACCACTGCCTCACAGAAAACCGGCGTGAAGTAGCTCCTGTACTGTGTTTCGCCGAGTGAGTGAGGGTACCGGAGGCCCACCGGGGGGAAGGGGATAAAAGGTTGGCAGCGTACTTGTGACCCCACTGGTGTTGCAGGTATCTATGGGCGGCGGCAATTGCTTACCATCAGGTGATCCGCCGGTTCGTCTGCTACCTATGATATAAAAAAGAATAAAAAAAAAGAGTGGTTGAAAATCGGGAGCGGTGGCGTGCATTGGGGGAGACCTATGTCCAGCAGTGGACGAGCGTGGGTTGCTGATGATGAATTATGAGGGCTTCGGGATTAAAACGACTTAAATTTAACGGTGTATAAATAAAGCAGTAGTCAGTACTTACGTCAAGGGAAGCCAGGCAGTACCAGCAGAAGACATGCTTGCATCGCTTGCACATCATCTGCGCGCAGCCCTCGTCCTTCTCTATGGGCACGCGGCACATCGGACACAGCTTGATGAGCTCCGAGTCGGGCAGCAGGGGTGCGCCCGCGCCGCCCGCCGACGACGCCGCGGCCGCCGCTTCGCAGGTCTGACCGCCGTGCCACTGCGGATAAAAAACGGACAAACTAAGTCTTGTAAGGTTGTAAAGTGGACTCCATTTTCTGCACTTAGACTCTCTTTCGGTCCATTGTACGTGAAAACGTACAATGGACCGAAACGTACGTACGTACGTCTTGTATAGGTTATGGTATTTTTTTTTTATGTTCACTCAGAAATACTTTGTGTAGGTAAAGGGTTAGGTTAGGTTTACTTTGTGTAGGTAAAGGGTTAGGTTAGGGTTTTTTTTGTGACCATCCGGAATAAAATTAAGAATTTCTGGGTAGTCATAAAAAAAACCTTAACCTAACCTTGTAATGATAATTTTGTCTTGTGGCAACACTTCTCATAATAAGTAGTAATACAATGTGGCTAGACGTGACCCGCCTTATTGTAGAACGTATATCTTTGAAATCCGTTAAGCCGCAGGTTTAGCAATTCTGCCCATTTCATAGGTTGAAGTAAGCAGGGCCTCAAACCCAAACAGTGTAAGCCCAGGGCCAGGTATGGCCTCGTTCCATACGATTTATTGACAAGACCCAGTTTGTTTATCAAGAATTATTTAACGGAAGACACCAGTTTTAAATCACAGACTATGTTTACGTTTCAACAACAAACGCCCTAAGGCGAGAAATATTTTTAATCATTGAAGACTAAATTGGTATTAGGTACTTACATTCATATTTCATACACCGGACCTACAATTTTATTACACGCCTCGGGCGCTGTGAGGGAATAAGCTAATAACGATAGATCATGGGAAAATTGTATGCAATTACCAGATGAGCTATACGGTACATGCTACGAGTGATTCACATACGTATATACAGGGTGTATCTGTGAACATTAACATCCCTTTAACCACGTGTTCTATCAATCATTCTGAACAACATTTGTTCAACAACTTTTCCAAATTCTTCGAAAAATTTTTCGACTCCCCATACAAAATGACCAAGTCACGTGACTGAGTTTGTATGGAAAGATGAAATTTTTTTATGCGAATTTTCAAAAGTCGTAGAACAAAATGTTGTTCAGAATGGTTGGTAGAACACGTGGTTAAAGGGATGTAAATGTTCACAGATACACCCTGTATGGATAACCGTTGTGGAAACAACATTGACAGACCCGACGGCGCATGGTAGTGACCCTGCCTCGCGCCTCGTGCTCCAAGAGTTGAGCAGGAACGTAATTATAGGGTGAAAGGGCTGGCTAAATGCCACGGGCCTTAGGAGATCCAAGAGGGCCCGGAATCCAAGAGGCCGCGAGCTCAGAAATAACCCAACATTTTAACTCAACTTTCTAGCTAAGCCGGAGAGCCCCATGCAAAGAATTTGCCACTTGCCTCAGATGGTATATTTTCGCCACTGGAGTTGCGTTAAAATTTTAACCTCTCCATACTTTCGTCCAAACAAATCTCTTTATTTCCCAGGGGAAACCATCATGGCCTTCATCTTGCCACATGTGGCGGACAAGGTGGTGTGTGGGACTCTAACCCTAACCAAAACCCCTGGGGTGTCCATCTCAGCGCAATCGCGGTCGGATACCCCACAGCCGGGACTAAACCGTACCGCAAATCGCGCTCACCACTATGAGCCAAATTGTTTGGCGCAATGCAGCCCTTCCCAAATGCGCGACCTACCAGGACACCCAGTAGGATTATTTCCCTCGCGGAGTCGTGATACTGAGCAAGCCACTCCCCCAGTAGTGGCATGCTCACGTACTCCGAAGCCTGTTTAGTCACCTCTTACGACAGGCCGGGAATACCTTGGCAGTATTCTTAACGCCCCTAGCCACAGAGCACGTCCTAACAAATCTCTAATTCAACTTCAATGTCGAGTTCAAGAAAATTACCCCCCTGAGCATGAAACCATGACCTCATGGCCCTCCTCGTTTTTACCCTCTATTTAATAAACAAATATAATAATATATTATAATAAACTACATACAGCATTGAATGAGGTTTCCCACTTATTTATGCTTTAGTAGAGTCCTAATAAGGTGGTTTTATGGGCAAATTATTATTCATTAAGCCTCTTAAACATGCAAACTTTAGCCGTGAGCAAGTATCTGTCGAGTATCGTATCTGGGTATAAATGGATAAGATTATATTGGAAATAGGAAAACAAATAAAACATATACCTATCTATACGATAGAATTGTTGTTGTAGTCTTATAATGGCTTTTTTATTTTTAGAGTGATCAAATATTTTGTTAATAATAAACTAGCGGCCGCCCGCGACTTCGTCCGCGTGGAAAAGTAACTTTTTACCCCCCTTTAACCCCTTACAACCCCCTTAATATTATTATGTTGATACAACTTAAACAAATTATTTCGACCAAATTTTGTACCATAAAAACGGTCCATTGTGACTAAACCTTAAAAGATAGACATATGCCGTCGCGGACTTTTTTTTAGATCATGTATAGAGGAATAATTCTTTCATACATATTTTTGTGTATCTTGAACGTTTTCGCAGCGCACCGCAAAGAAAGCCTTCAAAATGAATAATTTCCCCGTTTTTACACATTTACCGCTCTGTCTTTGCTCCTATTGGTCATAGCGTAAGGTTATTTAGCCTATAGCCTTCCTCGATAAATGGACTATCCAACAAAAAAAGAATTATTCAAATCGCACCAGTATTGTCGGAGATTAGCGCGTTCAAACAAACAAACAACAAACTCTTCAGTTTTATTATATTAGTACCAGATTAGTGGCGTAAGTCTCAAAATACAACTTGAACCTAATATTTACTATTTGTTCCATATTTGAATCTGTTCAAAAGTCTATGCATCAAAATGCGAGCATGTTTTACTAACCATTCTGAACAACATATTTTGTTATAATATATCATAGACCGCTTTTCAAAAGGCTACCTTTAAAGGCTTTTGGGTGAATAGCTTACTTCAACCTTTTACCATCAAGCATGATAAGGTCAACTTTCACGAAGCTATGCATAGACATCAGATATATAGGTGACAGCGTGTTAAATCTTTTCAATAGAAAATCAGTATTCCGTACAAGAAGATGCGGCGTAGGGTCCTCCCACAAGGTGAACAGACAACCTGATAAAGATTGCAGGAATTCACTAGATATTGCCAACCTTTAACCCCCCCGCCCCAATTTTTACTGATTGAATTGATTTTTACTGTGGGAGAGCCACGCTTCGGCATGAATGGGCCGGCTCGACCGGAGTGATACCACTGCCTCACAGAAAACCGGCGTGAAGCAGCCCTTGTTCTGTGTTTCGCCGAGTGAGTGAGGGTACCGGAGGCCCACTCGGGGGGAAAGGGGATAAAAGGTTGGCAGCGTACTTGTAACTCCACTGGTGTAGCAAGTGTCCAGGGGCGGCGGCAATTGCTTACCATCAGGTAATCCGCCTGCTCGCCTGTACCTATCACATATTGTTCGGGAAATACATCGGCGCGTAAAAAGTTCCATTACTTGGCACGCATCATAAAGTCCTTCTGTATCAATTTATTTTATGCCTATACTGTGTATGATGTTTACCCTTGTTTGAACCAAGTGGGCGGATCTAAAACAAGGGGCGTTGACCAGGGCTGTCAACCTCATTACATTAGCATAGATTAGTTCAATATTTGGCTAACGAATTCATTAAGGAGAATGTATTTCAAATTATACCTTAGTTGCCAAGTCGTTAGAATTAATAATGAAGTGCTTTTAAGATACTTTAGAATGACGTTAATATCATAGGAGACTTTCTGCTTAGGAATCAAAACAAAATTGTTTGCTAAGGTGCTATAAAGTATACGGAAAGGTTCTCGAGTGGAGGCTGCGTACAGGAAGTCGCAGCTGTAGTAGGCGACACACGAGATGGAACAATGATCTAGTGAAGGCCGCGGGAGTTCCTTGGAGACGGGTGGCACAAGCTAGATCTGTGTGGAGAACATTGGGGGAGGCCTATGTCCAGCAGAGGACGTCTATACTTCTATAAGTTGAAATTATGTAGGTGCTATAAACACGCGTTCTATTGTATCCGTGGTGAACGTTGGCGTATGCAGTAAGCACTTTCCCTCATCGTCCCTGCGTATTTCCGGTTGCCTCCAAAGCCCCGAGATCCCAAATTCGGCTTTTGCATGGACTAAAGAATGTATTGAAAGTTCTAATTTAACATTATTGTCGAGTGTACGAGAATTGGTATCACAGATTGATATCCTGATTTTGGGTTGAGACGCAAGGTCGATGCCTGACCAACATAAATGTTTGTTGATGAAACAGGGAAAGCCTTAGGAACATTAGGCATTAGGAAGTTATATGTTGTCTCAATGAGTTTATCTATAATTCTTCCTCACTTCGTATAGGGATTAGTTTCGAATAGTAGGTACCAAATAGATGGCACAGGATGTCAATTAAATCGCGCAAGTGTTTGGCTTTTTCGGATTCCCTATAAGCGTTGTCGTTTTCTATAGAATCAACTCTTTTATAATTATCTTCTTATAGTATAGTATAGAACATTATTGAAGTCCATAAAGGTTCAGAACTCCACGTGTCGCCGTGTAAATATACAAGCACGCTAATATACAATACTAGTGGCCCGCCCTCACTTCGCTTCGGGACCGTAATTCAGAAATGAACCAATAGATGGCGCTGTACTCAATTACATCGCGCAAGCGTTTCGTGTTTTCGGTTTACCTATAAGCCTTCTCATTGTATATAGAAGTTATCTCTTTATAAATAGTATAGATGAGAACATGTAATTAGTAAAAGCCTAAACAGTCTTGTTGTACATAGTACACGTCACCATCACGCCGTCACCTGTTCGATTGGATTGGCTTGCTAATTAATTACACGACGTTACCCTTAATGTCTAAGGGGCGTGAATTTGCTTATAAATTATCCTAATCCAATTAATTGTATGTAATTGTACAGGGCATTAGTTGCAAACATGTGTGTGTTATAATGACTGGTTATTATTATAAGTGATTGGATTTAGGTGTGCAATTTTTGACGAAATCTTAACATGGACATGTTGACGCCGCGCAAATGGATCACAATAGGCTATTTGACAGGTTTTTAAAATCCATTTTATATTAAGTAGTAGAGTCTAATGAACCCAGTAAAAGTTGTATTTTTTAATTCTAGTATATATTAGCTGAAAAATGTCGAATTAAATATTCAATATTTACCTAGTGTGCCAAAACGCTACTTTGACAATATGGCGGTGAGACGTCACTTGCCTGTAAACGTAGTGGTCTTTGGTATTATCTGTGACAGCTGGCCTATTTGTTTGTTGTAAACAAAAAACGAAACTACGAAGTTTACAAGCAGGTGACATCATGATAAACTCAGGAGCGTTTTGTGTAACGTGATAAACGTTTAAAAATTGCTGTTTTTATTTACAGATTTTTAAATAAATTAATCATTATTTTCAACTTACGTTAATAAATAATAATTCTTTAACTCTTAATATATACTGTTAACAGTAATTGACACTTTATTTTTCGCATTGTCAAAGAGCCTATTACGATAAAAAAAGGTTTTTTTTATGTGATAGGTGGCAGACGAGCAGACAGATCACCGGTAAGCGATGCCCGCCACCCATAGACACCTGCAACACCAGTAGAGTCACAAGTACGCTGCCAACCTATAAAACAAATCTCTAATTCCCTCCAATTGGGCCTCCGGTACCCGCACTCTCTTGACAAAACACAGCGCAGGCACTGCTTCACGCCGGTCTTCTGTAAGGCCGTGGTATTATTCCGGTTGAGCCGGCCTATTCATGCCGAAGCGTGGCTCTCCCACGTTTCATACTAAGCACAATGTTTTACTTACTTCAGCACTTGTTTTCTTGATAATTTTCTAATGAGAGAAAATGTTTATTACACGTAAAGAAAATTCGAAATCTCTGGCATATCCATACTAATGTAGTAGTTGTTTGAGGTCGTTTACCCTAAATAGCACTACCTAATCCGATCATTGATTATTTGTTTATAATGGATGTGTTTATATGGACCATGAATAACTAAACTGGCCTTTTTGTTTCGTCTACTTTTACTTCCCTCAACCTTCAAAAAAGCGAGCGTATTCCTTTTAAAAGATCGGCACCGCACTTGTGACTCCTCTGGTGTTACGGGCGTCCATAGGCGGCGGTAATCGCTTACCATCAGGTGATCCGTCTGTTCGTCTGCCCCCTATTAGAAAACTGGGTGAAAGTAACGTGAAAGCACGAACTAGTAAAATATGAGCCTTTGTCCAAACTTCCTAAATAAATATGAGTGCAAACTGACGAGTCGGAACGAACGGCGTCACAACATCCATTCGTTTCGTTTCAGTTTCGCCGGACACAGTCACATCACACACACAGTCACACGGTGGCCCCTGGAATTAGTTTCAGTGTGTTCCAATATGGAGGAAGATGCATGGCTGGGATGGTTAGGGTTGTCATAAGTGATTTTGTACTTATGTTTACAACTCAAAGCTATAAAAATTTGGGTATTACAAGTGACCGAAAAGAGGTCTATCCATGGACTTCCGATTGACAAATACTGATACAAACGCGACTACACGCGAGCATTATCTTTAAATATAGAGGTAATTATATTTAAAAATAAGTACATTATACCACTTACTGCTTGAAGTTTTGACCGCGTTATAACGCGAAAGTTTATAAACATTTATCATCTTACATTCCTATTGACACCTTAAAAGTAACAGATAGCATTTTTTTAATATATCTACATATGTTTAGAAATAATTAATATATAGGATTTTTTTTTATGTGATAGGTAGCAGGCGAGCAGGCGGATCACCTGATGGTAAGCAATTGCCGCCGCCCATGGACACTTGCAACACCAGCAAATTTGTCACAAATTAAGCTTTTACCTTTTAAAGTGAAATGAATTTATTTTTAATTTCTTTTTTTATAGTTATTTACGAGAATACCATGCTACCATGTACTTTTTAAGTAGCAATCTCGTAAATAACTATTTTAATGTTAGTGACCATAAAAGTTAAAAAAAAAACAAAATGTCGTGCCTATTCCTCGCCAGCCCTGCGTCTTACTAGCACGTTGTTCATTCGTTTTCCACAGCGCCGTGAAGCGAGGTCCATTGTCATGAAAGAGCAATCTCGTTAATAACTATTTTAATGTCAGTGACCATAAGAGTTAAAAAACAAAATGTCGCGCCTATTCCTCGCCAGCCCTGCGTCTTACTAGCACGTTGTTCATTCGTTTTCCACAGCGCCGTGAAGCGAGGTCCATTGTCGTGAAAGAGCTATCTCGTAAATAACTATTTTAATGTCAGTGACCATAAGAGTTAAAAAAGAAACAAAATGTCGTGCCTATTCCTCGCCAGCCCTGCGTCTTACTAGCACGTTGTTCATTCGTTTTCCACAGCGCCGTGAAGCGAGGTCCATTGTCGTGAAAGAGCTCTCCTTCCCACGCTCTTCGCATTGTGCCATTTTCGACGCCCGCCGACTGGGAAATATACTTTCACACTCCATTGCAACGGGGGCCATGTCTATAGCACGTACGGAATTTGTGTACCTTGAGGTAGGTCACGCAAGAAAGGGACTTAAAGATGGGGCTTGTGTTACTCACGCACATAGAATTCCTATCTCTAGAGGCTACCGTTATCTCTATCCCGTACGCTGTTTCAGCAGAACTGACCACGTATTTGATGTCAGTATTGGCAGTATATAAGCCTGTGGAGATGTATCTTGATGTATGATGATCTAATAAAGGTCGCGGGAGTCCCATGGATGCGGGTGGCACAGGACCGATCTGTGTGGAGAACTTTGGGGGAGGCCTATATCCAACAGTGTACGTCTATTGGCTGAAATGATGATGAGATGTATCTATATAAGGAATTGATCATTATTATAAATACCAACTAGTCACACAAGACGTGGTGCATCATTTCTCCTGGGTCACCAGTACCAGCCTCACGGCGTACTACCAACAATGAAATGAAAAATTGTTTTTTTACACTTTACAAGCGCGGTGTGAAAATGTTAAGTGACACCTTGGCTGTGCGACATGTTATATTTACTAGGTAACAATCTAAATGCATCAAAAATAATTTGAAACACTGTAACAGCGCAGTGCCTTTTAAAGTAAAGAACCGCTTGGCTATGCATTCCACCCTTTTGAACACAATGGACGTTGCTCTGAAACTGTACCTATCCAGAAAAACTATCCCAGATATCGCCACAGTACGAAAAGATAACCGTAAGGAAATACAATGCATCATGGGCTCCGAAGCAACGGTTTTAACGCAACCGGGAAAGACATGGTGAGTGAATGCCGTTTCATGACCAGAATAGCAGTTTCGCTAAAATTCTTAACAATGGATGGGTGGTGGTCCATCACCGTACGTGCGCTCTACCAGGTATTTCATGCTATGTACCTCATAACTGTAGAATTAGCTTCCTGCAGGCGAAGATCAGACGGCAATCTTCAATTCAGTTGCTTTTTCTAAGTAAGCATGAAATCCCCCGCAATACCAACAGCGGCGTCACTTCGCCTCAAATTGGGCCACCCGTACTCTCACTCACTAGGCGAAACACAGGGCGTTGCTTTATAACGGTTGTCTCTAACGAAAAAGTCAAAGTGTTTTATTGCGTTTCATGAATATGATACAAGGTGGAGTAAAAAAGTTACAACACATCATGTTACCTGTTTAGGTATAGCAAGATTAATTAAGTAATAAATAAATAATTTACACAACATCTCATACATTGACCTGACTCCGTACTAAGTAGCTTAAGCACTTGTGTTACAGATAGGTATCAGACATCAGAGGATCATAAATATAAAACTTAAATACATATATAACACCCAGACACTAAACAAACACACGAATGTTTGTCCAGGGGGGGATCGAACGCCCGACCTTTGGCGTATGAGGCAGGGTCACTACCCGCCTCATACGCCAAAGGTCGGGCGTGGTTGGTAGTGACCAAATGCGCCATCCGGCCAGTCCTTATGAACGCCCGCAAAGCATGTGTTCCCCACGTATAGAATTAAGATAGAGCGGTAATTCCTCACTGTACTCCCGTGTACTGTGGCATGACTGACTGCTTCCATGCACCGGTGCTTGAGCGGCATTGTGTCAGGCAGGGCACTGTTGACCTACATCCGGGACATGGTCTGGACTTGATGTAATTTTAACGCGATGCACTCTTGCGACTAGGAAAACTTTGTAAGGAAACTTTCAGATGAAATTCTACAGAGAATGTGAATGACAAATCAACTTTTTTTATGTATTAGGTGGCGGACAAGCAGACGGATCGCGCTATAAGCGATTACCGCCGCCCATAAACACCTGCAACATCAGTAGAGTCACAAGTGCGCTGTCAACCTTTTACCCCTTTTCCCCCAATTGGTCCACCGATGCAAGGGTACCGGAGGCCCAATTGGCGGGTAAGGGTAAGGACCCTTCTTACCCTTAGATCTAAGAAGTAAGAAGACAATTTACCATTTACCCTTCAGTGGGCGTAGACAGATAAGATTAAAATACACTGCATATGCTATGAACGCCCCAACGCGACGGCGCATTTGGAAGTGGAGCTTCCTCATACGTCACAGATCGTACTAGTGCGACTCTGGACAAAAACTAGTATTATAAATTAGGTCATATGAGTAAAAAGATCACCTGATGGTGACCGATTTTTACCGTTTGTGGACACTCGAAACACCACCACTGGAGTTATACAATTGCGCTGTCAAACTTTAAACTCCCTTCGATCGGGATTACACTTGTGTATATAAAAGCAACCTTAATTTATGAATATAGCTACCGATATGACCGACCATCATTTAAATAAAAACCTTATTTTAAACCACACAGTTTCCGACTCCGTTAAGCCGGCTACAAAAATAGTTCATTCCAAACATTTTCACAAAACTTCTGTAAAACTGCTTCGTAAAATTTTCATTTATCTGTTAAAAATATTATGCAGCAAACAAAAAATACGAAATTGAATGCGAGTCGGACTGCAGAGTATTTTTTGTATCGTGTTTAACTTGGAAAGTAAAATATAAATGTGATTTTGTTTTTCAGAAAAGTAAACTGCTTTGTTTTTTAAGTAGATACATGTGTTTGGATATGGATACTTATTTCATTATAGCTTTTTTAGGGTTGCGTAGCAAAATGGTAAACATTTGTGCCCTTATAGATTCGCCATGTTTTATTTATGTGATAGGTGATAGACAAGCAGACGGATCACCTGATGGTAAGCGATTACCGCCGCCCATAGACACCTGCAACTCAATAGTCAAGGGCGCTGCCAACTTTTAACCTCCTTTCCCCCGGTGCCACCGGTACCCTCATTCACTCGACGAAACTCAGCGCAGGCGCTGTTTCACGCCGCGCCGATCTTCTGTGAGGCCGTGGTATCATACCGGTCGAGCCGGCCCATTTATGCAGAAGCGTAGTTTTCCCACGGTTACTACCGCCCTAACTGAATACTTAATTTTACAGCTAGCTTTTTAGGGTGTCGTAGCCAAATGACAAAAATGGAATCCTTACAGATTCGTCATATATCTAGAAATCTTTGGTAGTATTAACAATGAAACGCATTTTAAATGGTAATACCAAGTTTTAATCTATCTCAGAGGATTGACAGTTCTAGCACAAAATAATTACACACAGAAGGTAGACTCAGCCTTATTTTGAATTTAGAAGAGTTCGTTGACATATGCTAGGGTTGTTGCCCGGCATGAGTACATAAGCGCGCGGCCTCTACCACAGACCTCGACAGTTTGACAATCTCATGTCATAGGCTAGGATTAATGTGGTCGAAGAGGCGTATTTCCCCGTTTAGTGCGCATGCGTGAGTACATGACACGTTTTTAGCTCTTAGTGGGCAGCCTTCTTTCTGTGTGTAATTATTTTGTGGTTCTAGCATCAGACACCACTAGGGATGTATTATATACGCCTAGTGATGTTCTAGGCGATCGATTTTGTTTGTCTAGTAGGTACCTATAATACACCGCTCATACTGGAACTAATAACTCAAGTCCCTTAGGAAATGTCCGGCCCATACGTAAGGCACGTGCAAGTGCCTTACTCTCGTGTACAATGATTACGTCGTGTTATTATTTATTTACTTGCTAGAGAAGCCCGGGGCCCGGGGCAATCTCGCACGGGCCCGCCATTTGTAGACTTCAACGGCTTTGAAGGAAAACGGTGAGACTTAAGTAGGATTCTTTCATTTGTTATTATTTTAAGCTTTCGATCGAAACTCCGATCATAAAATCTCTAATACCTCCACAATTGGGTATTTGACTAATCTCGATTTAGTAAAAAATATTGATACTCTATTAAATATGGTAAATAACAACAATGGCCAACATTTTCAGTTAAAAATGTATCGTCTAGCTGGTTTTGTGAGCATTCAAAGTTTCATAGGCAAGTCCATTTTTAAGTATAAAATTAAAAATAATAATTATATCCATTGAACTACCCGTTCATTTTCCACCAACTTTTATTATAAAACCATTTACTTAAACGAAACATTGATATAGCTACCATACAAAATTTACTAGACGCGCATACAAGAGTTTGCGTTGTGACGTCACAATACAATAGCCATTTGTATAGAGCGTTTTGGGCTTGCCCAAAATATGTGCTCTTAAAGTTGTGATAGACAAGCAGACGGATCACCTGATGGTAAGCGATTACCGCCGCCCATAGATACCTGCAACTCAGTAGTCACAAGGGCGCTGCCAACTTTTAACCTCCTTTCCCCCGGTGCCTCCGGTGCCCTCACTCACTCGACGAAACACAGCGCAAGCGCTGTTTTACGCCGGTCTTCTGTGAGGCCGTGGTATCATACCGGTCGAGCCGGCCCATTTATGCAGAAGCGTAGTTTTCCCACGGTTACTACCGCCCTAACTGAATACTTAATTTTACAGCTAGCTTTTTAGGGTGTCGTAGCCAAATGACAAAAATGGAATCCTTACAGATTCGTCATATATCTAGAAATCTTTGGTAGTATTAACAATGAAACGCATTTTAAATGGTAATACCAAGTTTTAATCTATCTCAGAGGATTGACAGTTCTAGCACAAAATAATTACACACAGAAGGTAGACTCAGCCTTATTTTGAATTTAGAAGAGTTCGTTGACATATGCTAGGGTTGTTGCCCGGCATGAGTACATAAGCGCGCGGCCTCTACCACAGACCTCGACAGTTGACAATCTCATGTCATAGGCTAGGATTAAGTGGTCGAAGAGGCGTATTTCCCCGTTTAGTGCGCATGCGTGAGTACATGACACTTTTTAGCTCTAGTGGGCAGCCTTCTTTCTGTGTGTAATTATTTTGTGTTCTAGCATCAGACACCACTAGGATGTATTTTATACGCCTAGTGATGTTCTAGGCGATCGATTTTGTTCGTCTAGTAGGTACTGTAACGATGGTAAACTCCTTTGATACTGGCCGCCGTTTATGGCTGAATTTATAAGAGAATCTGTCATGTATTGAAAAATAAACAGATTCGCTCTCATGAGCGCACTCCGAAATAAGTCACAGAACCGCGAGGATGTGGAAGTAGGGGGTCCAGACCTCACGTTATAGTAGGACTTGGGAAGTGTCTCCCAGATTGTGTTAGTTAAGTTATAAATTAATCGATTATTTTCAGAAAAGCATAAAGATATTTACTGAAACACAACCGCCTCCCCTATGGCGTACAGTTACACCACTCATACTGAAAAACTAATAACTCCAAGTCCTTAGAAATGTCCGGCCCCATACGTAAGGCACGTGCAAGTGCCTTACTCTCGTTGTACAATGATTACGTAGTGTTATTATTTATTTACTTTCTAGAGAAGCCCGGGGCTCGGGGCAATCTCGCACGGGCCGCCATGTGTAGCCTTCAACGGCTTGAAGCGAAAACGGTGAGTGAGTAGGATTCTTTCATTTGTTATTATTTTAAGCTTTCGATCGAAACTCCGATCATAAAATCTCTAAATACCTACACAATTCCATACAGAAAGCACTTCAAAAAGTGATACCAATAGTACTGTCATTAACAGATGCTGTCAGTAGTTGCACAGATATTTTAAATTTCGAACATTCCGTCGAAGTTAAAAATAAAATTAAGATAAAATGCAGTATTTTATGCTGTTATATTACACACACACACATACATACACACACACACACACACACACATTCTACTGTTAACTAGTTATTAAATCTATAATCAAAGATAACCGTAAGGGAAGTTGCGAGTCATAACCCAACACAAGTGTCTTAGACAACTTACTGGGTAGTCTCGGCCACATTTTGTAATAATGGTTATAGATTTTTTTTTTTTTAATTTATTTAAAGTCAAATAAATCTTTATTTGACTAATATTGTATTGTATTATATTGTACTAAATATTTTTACTTAACAATAAATTTATTTCATTCGATATCTCTTGTCTATATGGGCTAAAGTGCCATAAGAATATGGCTTTATCATTAGAAGAGGGCTTGAAAGTTTTGACAAAGACGCCACAAGGGTTAGGGACTTTGAACAAACGTACAGACAGACGGATAGGGGTCGCGAATGAACCCTTTGTTCAAACTGCTCAGTTTGATGGAAATTTCAGGCTCTTTGTTAATGTTTAGTTCGTGTTAATGAAAATTATTATACTCCGGTAGCATTTGTTCAATGTCGAATGGAAACTTGTTAACTCAGAAGCACTGATGGAAAACATATCAAAACGTGTAACCATAATGATATAATGGGGGCTATCGTCAGAAAAATCCGCTAGATGGCGTATTGTTAGACTGAGGTCCAACTTCATTGACATTGGTTGTTTAGTGACATTGCGATATCTCGCATCAAAAATTACCAGTCATCCTGTAGATGGACCTCAGTCCTACAGTACGCCATCTAGCGATAAGATCGAGAGAAGAGTGCTCAGGGAACCAATTCTGTTCACATGCAAGCAAAATTCCCGCGATGGTACATTTTGGATCAACATGGTCCCAATATGCCCTTCCCCAGCAGCTGGCCGCGCGCACCCGAACACCACCGTGGTCGCAAGCCCCGCGCTGGCAAAACGCTCGCACCCCGAGTCCATCGCCACTTCTGTCCTTAGTCCCCTTCTTATCACCTAGGCGTTAAGTACCAACCTCCTGGTTACACTGCGAGCAGAAGTCGTGCCGGCATGTCGGGCAGTGCGCAGGGCTGGCCGCGCGCACCGACACCACCGTGTCGCAGCCCACGCGCGGGCAGAACGCGCGCCCCGAGTCCATCGCCACCTCTGTACGGAGAATTCAAAACATTAGTGATTTATTGAGGAAAATACAGCTGTTAGATACATTAGTACCTACGTACCACACATCAAAGTATACAGAGGTTGACAGTTTGTTCAATTCACTAGATTTGTTTACGGAAATGATAAAATCGTGTTGTTATTTTAACATCCTCCGCGATTTGATCAAATTAAGGGAATTGATCAAATCCCTGGTTTTATCATATCCCTGCGACATCTTGGAAATGAAAGAAAGAAAATACATTACGTTACGTACGATACGATAAGTCATCGAAGGTGCATTGCGCTGAGTTGGTAATCCTACCGTGGACACGACACGATTTCTTCGAGAAATGGTAAACTCTATACATTTCTCTAATTATTCCCTTTTCTAATGGGTAACTCCGTGTTAACCGTCTTCGTATCAAGGTATTTGGTGAAAGGTATAATAATAGGTACTTATTTTATTAAGATAGGTGGAAGTGTCCATTAAAAGTAGCGGTTTAAGTGCCTATACCTTAAGTACCTTAACTATTAATAAAATATATGGTTTTATAAAACACACATTTACTTAAAATACAATGAAACCAAATGTCATAACGTGGCATTCTTTCCCAGGGTCAAACCAACTTGTAAATAAGAGCGGTGAAAGTTCTCATGTTAACTATAAATAGCTCTTGCCTTTCAAGGAACAGAAACCAATCCAAACAACAAACAGATCGGAATGACCCGTTTCATTGTCACTCAAAAGGGCACATTATAAAAATATTCCGTAAGGCCACATGAAAGTAATCGCAAGGAACAATGTACATTCCTTGATACAAAAGAATCGGTAAAGATGTTCGAATAAATAGTGCTGTACGTACAAATAGAGTCAGTCTTGAAAATGCACCAAGACCAACAATTATATCTTTGATTGACTGGGGGCTAATTCCCGCTCACTCGACATGAAGGCGAATATAGAGATTTCATACATTCGTTCATACAATTCTCTAATTCGACTTCAATATCGAGTGGCATGGTCGCATGCGACGTATGTCATATTCGCCATCCAAGTCGAATGAAGCCAATTTTCAGTATTTTGAAATAATGTTTTGAATTCGAAAAATATATTGAATTTCGATTGACCCGTAGTATGTAATGACAGTGACAGCAACAGTTTATTTAGACGTTTCATCTATCAGCTCGCTTGGAATCACGCGCGCTAGCAACGAGTGGGAAAGGTCGCTTCGTTGCGGTTCGAGTGATTAAATATGCTGAATATCTGATGTCGAACGAAAATCAGTAGAAATCGTATGATAGGCGTATGAATAAAAATATCCTAGCTCCTAGTCATGAATTCCGTTTGTTGAAATCCGTCTGATCCTAACAATCGTACCCCGGACTCTAGAGCGATAGCTTCAGACGCAATAGGGAATTACACGCTAAGATGACAGACAGACGGAGATACATTCGAAAGGATGTAAAACTAGCATCGACTTGCTTTCACCCTCAAAACGCAATACCAAAGCGAGTAAATCTCGTTTCGCCAGCACTAGTTACAAAGTCGTCGGTCGCAGTCAGGGCCGACCGTTGCTCCTGCGAGTTGCGCGCGCACGGAAACGCGCGCCGGTCGGGGCTGTTGCGCGCGCGCAGTGTGCAACCAGCTGTGATTTATGCGAAGATCAATGGAGGAAGGAGTACTACTTGAAATCATTAAAAGTAGACTAGTCTTAAGTAGTGTCTAGTTCTTAAGTTGTTACTTTTGTGCAATAAAGGTTTTGTGCTATCTAAACACCTGCTTAGAAGTCGATTTAGACACCGGTCTCCGAATGTCTGGATTGACTTCATCAGAAAATCTACGCAGTCGACCGCAGTACAGTGTACTCGCTACGCACTTCTTAAGTGGAGAGTGAGAGTGGCTTTCAAAGTCCTCTCTCTCTCCCAAAGGTTTTCGCCTTCTATGTCGAGTCGACTTTATGGAACGCATAGACCAATAGGAGAACAAGATAAGGAATGTCGACTGTAATCTCTGTTCTCCTATTGATTGTGCGTTCCATAAAGTCGACTCGACATAGGTAGAAGGCGAAAACCGAGAATTGGCCTCCTGGTCCACCTTCCATAAAATTTTGGACATCACTTTTTTGTTTTCGTTTAAAGAACTTAAAAGTTTACTTCTAAAGAGAAGTCTTTAAGTCTTAACATTTAAGTTAGATTCTGTAAAAAACTGGTCGACTGCAGTCTGAATTGAAAACGTCGGAAACGTACTCACTTGTCAAGCAAAGTAGAAAAACCACACAAAAATATCTCCAAACATGGAACAAAGGAAAATAACGACGACGTACTTTTAAAGTAGAAACTTTGGAACAAAACAACTCCTTTGCTTATTCGCCGCGGGGAATAAACTTAAGTAAGTACTTTTATGTCAAATAATGACGCAAAGTAAGCCAAAGTTATTACAAGAAGACTCAAACTAACATTTATTTTTTGAGTGCTCTGAATAGTAGACAGTGAAAAGTTATATGTAATTATGACGACCGGTTTGGTGCAGTGATTTATACGCCGGTTAAGACGCAAGGGTCGCGCGTTCGAGTGCCGCATCAACACAAATGTTTGTTGATGAAACAGAACCTATATCTGATATAAAACATTATCTATACTATTTATAAAGAGCTTAATCCGGGTATACCACGCCCGGGCTTATAGCTAAACTGAAAACACGAAACACTTGCGCGATACAATCAATGCCCAGCGCCATCTATTGGTCGACAGTGGAACTACTGCCCCGAAACGAAGTGAGGGCGGGCCACTAGTAATACATAAAATAGCGCGCGTTTACAAAATGACGACGCCGTATGTAAACGGCAGATTATATCAATGCTTGCGACCGAAGTATCACTTACACGTTGCCGATCTTAAGAAATAGGTCACATTGCCACAATGTTATCTAGGCAATACCTACATAGTAAGGCACGCTAGGCATCAAGAAATGGCCTAAGAGTAAAAGAAGGCAAGGAAAAAAAACTTATTTTTGAAACAGGTTGCAAAGTTGAGTGACCGAAATTAGTCAACCTTAATCGAGTTTTTATACCAATCAAACCTTACCTACCTCAATGTATAAAAATAAACCAGGATACAAAATTCGTACTCAAAAAAGTGTACTTAACACTTATCATGTGAACATTTCCACACTTACAATGTATGATGAGGAAACGGAAGGCGAACAAAGACCTTGCGTCTCTCTCGTTTTTACCTCAAAAGCCGATCACTTCCTAACATGGCATATGTAACCGTTTGCACACAGTACAAAAGTTCCTAGTAGCAAGACTACTCTTGATGATCAAAACAGAGAGAACGGAGCAGTCTATATACAGAGAGCAATGTTTGTTAGCCCAAATCGGGTAAGAACAGTTAAGAGAGGTTGGGAGCGCACTTCTGACTCCACCGGAGTTTCAGGTGTCCATGAGCGACGGCAATCGATTCCCATCACATCAGATGATCCATCTTTTCCTCTGACATACAAAACATTAAATAAATCTGGTTTTACTACTAGTTTCTTGTCATATCAGCGTGAAATTCCCGGTTGCGACCAAAGTTGTCGCTTTGGAGCCTGGAGTGCGCTTTGACCATAATTCAGGATTTAGGGATTCCGGTAATTGCAATGAAGCAACTTCCTGACCTTCAAAAGCGATTAATAGGAGAACCAGAACTACTAATCACGATGTTTTCTCTCACCACCGAACTAATGGAAGATATACGAACATATTTATGAAAAATCAGAGGTGCATGCTCGAAAATAAGACCTCGATGGGACACTTATCCACTAGCTAGAGCCACCACCGCTCTACTAGTTATAGTACACTGTGACAACACACGATGACTTTAAGAGCCGAACGTGCTAAAAATAAAATGAATAACACTTTGAACAGGTTCTGCCGCTATCCATATTTGGCAAATTTGTGATAAGCGATCTGACTGCTTAGTACGCAGTTATAGAGTAATAATAGAAATGAAAACTTTTAAATCATCATCTCAAGCAGTGGCGTAGTGTGAGAATCAGCTGTCTGGGGCGGAAGATAGTTCCGCCGCCCTCTTTATCTTCTTTGGACCGCCAAGACACGAGTGCACTCTCTATTTCAAAACCCTCATATTTCATTGTGCCTATTATTGGCATTCTTCGTCTTATGTACGAACTAGCGGCCGCCCGCGACTTCGTATTTTGGTACTTACCGCCATATTTTGGACAATCCACACAATATATTTTTATAAATTGTAACCTATGTGTTATTCTGATGTATAAGGTATATTATAATAAAGTTTCGTTAAAATCCATTCAGTAGTTTTTGCGTGAAAGAGGAGCAAACATCCATCCATAATAATAAACTTTCACATTTATAATATTACTAGTGACCCACCCTCACTTCGTTTTGGGACATTAGTTTCCACCCTCTACAACTAGATGGCGCTTTGGTTTACTTTTCGGTTTGTATATAAAACTTGTCAATGTCTATAGAATTTATCTCTTTATAAATAGTATGGATATGGATATTAGTGGGATTCCTAAAACGTCCAAACTTGTCTTACGTGCGACTGCGACGAGCGACGTCGCGTGTTGCGTGCGACCGCCGATTCCCCATTACGCGCATAACAAACGAGCGGGTAAACAACAGATCGACGTTGTATTGTCATCAGTGTCTAATTTGTGATATCTCGGTATTTGTATTGTACTCAGTATTGTTACCTATTGTCTTCTCATTACGTATTATGACTGGTATTATGCGTCCGGCCTTGACAAGTTCGGATGATTTCTCGAACTAATACCAAACAAAATTAAATGTTGAGATAACATTTTTTAGAACTTAAGAATAAATTGCAAATAATTGCTGTTCTTCATTAGTTCGTTATTTATTTAAGAATAATTAAAGGTATTTGTCGGTATTAGCATTAAAATATAATTAACAAAATACCACAAAAACATGTTGATTTAACCATGCATAAATTGAAATCACAGGTGAAACTTATTTGATAGCAAATGCCTGTTACAGTTAAGAGTACCTAAATGACAAGAACTTGTGGAAATGATAAACTGTTCTTCTACACGATGCACCGAATTGTCTCAGTACTACATATCGATTTAAATAATCGATATTTTTGCCCCGATCTCTCTTCGGCCGTGTCACTAGTGGTGCTTCCATCGAATTAAGAGGGTAGAGAATAGAGAGTGCACCTGGATGGAGGACAATCTTCGTGCACTCGATATACATATTGAATTAAACATTTATATGAACGAATGTATGGAAATCTCTCTCTATATTATGTAATATATATCGAGTGCATGAAAATTGGACTCCTGTGTTTGCGCACTGTAATATATCCTGCGTACGTGGCTGATCGTTAAGATTGGCCGCCGTAGCCGCATATCGTTATTACTGGCTCCAAAAATCGATTCTTCGATAATCGATTTCTGATCGCCATCCGTACATCAGATCGAATTTTTATCCAAAATGGGCAATTTGTGGGCAAAACTCTAGATTGTGGTGACAGAATGAAACACAAATCGCGTGTCGCGCGTCGCGGCCGCAGCACGGAAACAGAGCGCGCCATGCAAATTACAGAGGCCGATTTATGGAAACTAATGGGGGGTAATGTCAGCCGCAGAAAATACGGCGGGGGGCAATTCATCCCAGAAAACTCTTTCCAGAATTCTAAAACGAAAAATACTAACAAAGCAAAACTCGCCTTTTGGTGATACGGTCTTCTAGGCCCAAATAGACATATCGCCAGCCGGCGTTCGTATACTAATCGTACAGTGCTCTCGGAATGGTTCGGCGTGAGTCAGAGAAAAAATATAACTATGTTACGTGTGCAGAAGAGACATACGACACACGACACGTACGTTGTCGTCCACCTTGTATCAACGAACTTTACGATGACAACGTCAACTAGAACTGACTTTGTTTTTCTTTCATTGATATTTATTTTACCGTAGAACTTTATGGTTTTGCTACTACCACTTTAATTCTAGTAAGAATAAAGTTTTTTCTAATCACTACAAATTGGCGTGCAAATAAATTACTCTACTGCACGCATAGGTAAAGATTTTATTAAGGGAAATTGATTTGCATTTCAGACTCATTATATATATTTATACTTGGATTACTTTTATAATTGGATTGTACTGATGGTCGATGCGGCAATAACATTTTAAATTGGTTTTTATCAAACGCAGCGAAGGGACGCCCACACCCAACGTGGGCGTGCAGTTTACAATCGGTCGAACTAAAAATCTAAAAAGACACTGTATATTCAGCAGTGGTTGTCGAGTTAACCCAATCACCCTATAGCTTTTGATTCCCTTGGGAGTATCTAAATATGCGTTTATTGCCGAAAAAAAGACCGATTATTTGTTTTACTTAAGCTTGGAGCGTTCTTTTGATGCGACTTCAGGAGATATTGAGTATGAAGTTTAAATTTTTACTCGATAACTTTACGAGTCTCTGACATATCTGTCTGCCTGTCCGTGAGTGTGTCAAGGATTTGGCTGACAGACGGATATCAAAGACATCATTAGATTCCTTTTGAAGTCTTAGAAAAACATTCATAATTTCATACCAATAATCTACTGTGTATCTAAACATTTCACCATGAGACTAGATGACGATTACTTGGACTTCCTCGAGTCTACGAAAACTCGAGATAATTTAGAAAAGTTTCCCTAGATTTGATTCCCGGTCGAACTATATATAGAGTTTCGGATTACTTATTTTTTTTTAAAGATATCCCGACTCCAACAATTTACATCCATACTAATATTATAAATGCGAAAGTAACTCTGTCTGTCTGTCTGTTACTCTTTCACGCCAAAACTACTCAACGGATTTAAATGAAATTTGGTATACAGATAATCTAGACCCTGAGAAAGGACATAGGCTACTTTTTATTGCGAAAAGGGGGTTGTAAGGGGTTAAAAGCGGGGTAAAAAGTTACTTTTCCACTCGGACGAAGTCGCGGGCGGCCGCTAGTACATTATATTCCATCCATCGATTTGGCAAGTTATTTCACAGGCGACTGTACACTATGAAGCAGACACGTATCGGGGCGTGATGCCGCCATATTGATTCGCTCTGCACGGGGTGGATTACGTAATTCATAGTTCTATACACCCATCAAATTTATGTTGTCGATTGACATGGAAAAAATGTGATAGCACTTTTGAATTTTGAATTTTTTCAATAGGTAAGTAGTCTTCTTCTTCTTCTTCTTCATCGATGCACTCTTGACAGAGCGGTCGTGGTCGTCATGCTTGCTTTCCCGACGAAAGGGGCAGACAGAATGCGTTTCACGATGCCCCGCCATCTCTCTCGACTAGCCGTCATCCTGGCACATTCGTTTAATGAGTCACCCACGATGGTTTTTATCTGGTCAGTCCATCGTGTATCAGGTAAGTAGTAAGTAGTAATCCATACTAATATTATAAATGGGACAGTGTGTCTGTCTGTCTGTAGGTCTGTATGTTTGTCTTACTTTCACGGCAAAACGAAACGACGAATAGACGTGATCTTTTAGGTGGATATAGTTGAAGCGATGAAGAGTAACATAGACTACTTTTGGCCCGTCCGTGTTACCTCGAATTTAATGCGAGCGAAGCCGCAGGCAAAAGCCAGTTGTCTATAAATGGGTTTATCACCCATTATAGTTAATTTACCTATCGTCATCTGGTAGTCATAATCCAGGGGTTGCCCTAGTTTGAGACCAGGTTGATTGGTGTGATTGTCTGGCGCATTTTATTTTATTTAAAGTAATTGAAGAGATGAAAAAGATGCAGCGAATTATAACTATGACTATTGCCGCCACCCATAGATACCTGCAACACCAGTAGTCACAAGTGCGCTGCCAAATTTAAACCCTTTCCCCCATAATTGGGCCTCCGGTACCCTAATACACTCGGCGAAACATAGCGCAGGCGCTGCTTCACGCCGGTCTTCTGTGAGGCCGTGGTATCACTCCGGTCGAGCCGCATTCATGCCGAAGCGTGGTTATTTCACGTACCATGATTGAGCCGGAACTTGAGGTGCTTCTCCATGACGAAGGGGTCCACCAGCGCGGAGATCTCGTCCAGCGCCAGCGCGGCGCCGACGCGGCAGCGCGCGTCGGGACACGACACCTCGTACGCGCCGTTGCACACCTCGAACTCCACGTACGCCTTCATACACTGCAACAATGAATAACAAAATTAATTAAAAAAAAAACAAACCTTCAAGACTACTTCAGAACTACTAGAGAACTTCAGGCCAAGGACTGGCAACAAGTGGTACAGGATCGACCGAAGTGGCGTTCTCTTGTTTCGGAGGCCAAGACTCGTTTCGGGTCGCTGAGCCAGTGGAGTAAGTAAGTTCAAGACTACAGCCACAATATACATATAGTTTTTGTTGTTTTTTTTTCAAAAACCACCAAGTTAATTTTGATAAAATGTATATGGGACCACCGCTGAATGATGGCCTACCAAACAAAAAAAGAATCATACAAATCCATTCATAATTGACGGAGAAATCGAGTTTTTTTTTGTATCTATGTTACATATTACATAAGTCGTTAAAAAAGTACGTTTCGAGCAAAAAGTACGTTTCGATTTTTTCAAACATAGCTCGTGTTTGTGATCACCATTAGGCAAGCGTAGGGATTAAGCTTCGCATATCGTCCCATTCGCATAATATCGTCCCATCCGCATTCCGTCCTATTCACAATCGGTCGCATTCGCATTTTCTCCCCTTCGCAAAATGGGTCGCCCTCCGATAAGTTGTTTTTAATCATCAGCAACCCACGCTCGTTCACTGCTGGACATAGGTATCCCCCAATGTACGCAACCGCTCCCGATTTTCGGCCACTCTCATCCAGCTGACTCCAGCCAGCCTTCGAATGTCGTCATCCCATCTTGTAGCAGGGCGTCCAACACTACGCAGAACTGACAACCGTTGGAGCCATAAAGTCCTTGAGTGGAGACCGAGACTCGGTAAACGTAGTGTTGGACGCCCTGTTACAAGATGGGATGTTTTTAATATTTTCAACTAATTACAACATTTTCTAAAAAACCTGTTTACGTAGATAATACTTGGACGGACGACCCGCAACATCAATGTAGTCAGAACACAAGTGCGCTGCCAATCTTTTCATCTTCCGGTGCCGCCCTCACTAACTCAAAAAAACACAGCACAAGCTACTTCACGCCCATTATCTGTGAGACCGTGGTATTACTCCAGTCGAGCCCGCCCATCTATGCTGAAGCAATACGGAAACGGAAAAATTCTACAACCAAATCTTTTTAATCAATTTGGGAGCTCTCGACTTCAGAAGTTAAGTAACGATCTTATACTAAGTGCCTATAAATTGCCAGAAGATTTCAACTCCTGAAGATGATTCAATGGCCTTCGATCTCGGTGAGTCGTTTCACCGATAGCGTGCTTTTGGCAATAGCACAATATCTTTTGAGAATGATATCAATGGAGATTACAACAATAAGGGCTCTATTGTGTAGAGAACATTGGAACTCGAGTTGAAGAGGTTTCACGAGTATTTTCTATCATTCATTGATACGAAATTTTGTTGAGGTCATGGGGATTGTTCAGAACAGATGATTGTAAACAACTTTTGCTATCGAACCTATTTAGAAGTGATAGTCAAATTTTGATTTTATTATCTTATAGGTGCCAATCCGCATTAGGCAAGCGTGGTGATAAAGTCTACCCATCATAGTAGCGATGACTTGATCTCTACAATGCTGTAGGCCTTTGCGCTGCAGTGGGACAGTAAATAGGCTGAAACTGTATGTGATCGGTGGGGCAGATAAGCAGGCGGATTACTTGACAGTAAGACTAAAACGAGTGCGCTGACAACCTTTAAACTGCCCTTTCCCCCGATTGGCTTCTACCCTTACTGTCTAAGCGAAAAAAAGTGTAGGTGCTGTTTCATGACGATTATATTGTGATGTCATGTGATTCCTGTCGAAGTATGGCTCTCCCACGGAAAATGTAAAAAATATTTTGGTCTTAGATCCATAAATGTTTCGTCCCTCTCTTTTTCATGTCGATTGATTCCTAAAATAACTCAGAGCCAGGTCACGATATGGTCGCTTAACCAAGATTGTCGGCTCAACGCGCCCTACATACGAGTAGCAGTCAAGAACGAAAGCCTAACGTGCCAAACGAAGTATTTTTAGCTATTTTTAACCAAGCCGCATATTTAAGATCGCGTTAGTGGATCGTTGTTTGGTTATAAAAACCCTTGGTCTGAAAGCATCTGAAGTTTTGTAGGTCGATGGCGTGACGTCACTGCTCTGTCGCTGTTTGTATGGAGCGTTTTGAGGAACTTTTGTCTTATTTGATTTTTAATTTTTTCATGGACCTATGTGTGTGGTCAGGTCACCAATGCGATGGACTGACCAAGTAAAAGCTGCCATCAATGGTCCACTCCACGAATGCACTAGAAAAGCATCACTGCGGGAGGAATGGCGAAGGATTGTAAAGCAGGCCATAAATGCTGATGTGACGACCACGACCACTCTGCCAAGAGTGTGACGACAAAGAAGATGTGTGTGAATGGCGTTATTCGATTTACCTACTGTTTGATACTGTGAAAATATCTAGAAATTTCAACCTTTTCCAATTTCACAGCCCAAGCAAACTGTATGGGAGCAATGGAAAATATTTATTGCAAATAAAACAAACACAGATACTTTATAGTATGTAGTCGTAAGAAAGGTCATGAAACTGGACGAAGTATTAAATTAAAAAGTATCAGTCGTATAGTATTCAAATGGCAACGTTTACGACAAGGGATGCTTCGGCGAAATAAAACTGAAATTTTAATGTTATGAGTATTTTGAACTCTTAACGACTCATAGCTGTGAGAGGGGTATCGAAATCGTCAACGAAACTTTGAAAGAAAAAGAAAGAATACCTATACATTTATTAATTTGGATTATTATTTGGATACCACTAAACAATTTATATAGACAAATTACATAAGCAAGAACTTGATACACTAGCACAGGAGAATAACATAAACAAACAATTTGAATAGATTTGCCTTGTTCATGAATCTTTGCAGCGTAATTAGCGTCTTGCAAATTGGAAAATAAGAATTGATTCCAAATTTCAGTGTCAGACTAGAGTCTGGAAGTAATCGATTAAAAGCATATTAAACAATTAGTCCGGCGCTATTACTCGTCAGCCCGCCTCGCCCGGGTCCCCTTATTTTACGTTTACTTTCATATAAATATATGTATGTTAAAATTATGTATCGGTAGGAGGATAATACCAAAAGCTAGATTTAAATCTTTCAGTGTTAGTAATATAAAGTTTAACGGCCAATTACAGAACACGTCATTTAATTGAATCCTCCATTTATAAGATACTATCCTGCATTTGTTAATGGAAAAGACAAGGACAATACAATTAATAATATAATAGCTTTAGTTAGCGCTTCCTGCAACGAACAGTAATAAAAGAAAACCATAAAAACTTAAATAAAAGCTATTACAAATTTGATTTCAACCAAACAAAAATCTCAGCAAAAGTTCTAAAAATAAATACAATTACTTTACAAATGCTCCCCGAAACTGGATTCGGGCAAATTGTCCTTTGATATCTTAATTTAATTATCCGACAGCATGGCCGCCGCTCCGAGATCTATTTAGATAAAACACATTTGCACAGAAATGCGACAAATAGGAGTGCCTGGGAAATTGGGAGAACTCGGGAACCAGTACCTACTTAACATAAAAGAAAATGTTACAATATTTTTTAAATTTTAGCCAACGTTAAACGGATCACTATGGTAAACGATAAGACCGGCGTGAAGCAGCGTGCAATCGACATTGAAGTAGAATTTAGAGATTTCATACATAATTTCTAATTCGACTTCAATGTTGAGTGCAGAGATTTGCTAACCTGGAGGCCAATTCTCGGTTTTCGCCTTCTATGTCGAGTCGACTTCATGGAACGCACAACCAATAGGAGAACACAGATTACAGTCGACATTCCTAATCTTGTTCTCTTATTGGTCTATGCGTTCCATGAAGTCGACTCGACATAGAAGCCGAAAACTGAGAATCGGCCTCCTGAGCTATGTTTCGCCAAGTGAGTGAAGGTTTTGGAGGCCAAATCGGGGGAAATGGGGGCTAAAAGCAGCGCAGTTCTTACTCTATTGGTGTTGCACCTGCAATACCAATAGATTCTAGAGTCTGTGGGCGGCGGCAATCGCTTACCCTTAAGTGGTCCGTCTGCTAGTCTGCCACCTATTACATAAAACAAAACTGCCGCCTTTTTGAATTTTGTCATAAGAGCGCTGTTAAACTTCTAAGTCCCCTTCTAAAAATGGCAACGTTTACGACAAGGGATGCTTCGGCGAAATAAAACTGAAATTTTAATGTTATGAGTATTTTGAACTCTTAACGACTCATAGCTGTGAGAGGGGTATCGGAATCGTCAAAGAAACTTTGAAAGAAAAAAAAAGAATATATGTACATTTATTAATTTGGACACCACTAAACAATTTATATAGACAAATTACATAAGCAAGAACTCGATACACTAGCACAGGAGAATAACATAAACAATTTGAATAGATTTCTTTGCCTTGTTCATGAATCTTTGCAGCGTAATTAGCGTCTTGCAAATTGGAAAATAAGAATTGATTCCAAATTTCAGTGTCAGACTAGAGTCTGGAAGTAATCGTTTAAAAGCATATTAAACAGTTAGTCCGGCGCTATTACTCGTCAGCCCGTGAAAATCACCTTACAGGTGATTAAAGCATAATTTCGGAAAACGAAAAATGTGCGTCGCCTTATTTTACGTTTACTTTCATATAAATATATAAAATATGTATTATGTATGTTAAAATTATGTATCGGTAGGAGGATAATACCAAAAGCTAGATTTAAATCTTTCAGTGTTAGTAATATAAAGTTTAACGGCCAATTACAGAACACGTCATTTAATTGAATCCTCCATTTATAAGATACTATCCTGCATTTGTTAATGGAAAAGACAAGGACAATACACTTAATAATATAATAACTTTAGTTAGCGCTTCCTGCAACGCACAGTAATAAAAGAAAACCATAAAAACTTAAGTGTAAATAAAAGCTATTACAAATTTGATTTCAACCAAACAAAAATCTCAGCAAAAGTTCTAAAAATAAATACAATTACTTTACAAATGCTCCCCGAAACTGGATTCGGGCAAATTGTCCTTTGATATCTTAATTTAATTATCCGACAGCATGGCCGCCGCTCCGAGATCTATTTAGATAAAACACATTTGCACAGAAATGCGACAAATAGGAGTGCCTGGGAAATTGGGAGAACTCGGGAACCAGTACCTACTTAACATAAAAGAAAATGTTACAATATTTTTTAAATTTTAGCCAACGTTAAACGGATCACTATGGTAAACGATAAGACCGGCGTGAAGCAGCGTGCAATCGACATAGAAATAGTATTTAGAGATTTCATACATAATTTCTAATTCGACTTCAATGTTGAGTGCAGAGATTTGCTAACCTGGAGGCCAATTCTCGGTTTTCGCTTTCTATGTCGAGTCGACTTCATGGAACGCACAACCAATAGGAGAACACAGATTACATTCAACATTCCTAATCTTGTTCTCTTATTGGTCTATGCATTTTATGAAGTCGACTCGACATAGAAGCCGAAAACTGAGAATCGGCCTCCTGAGCTATGTTTCGCCAAGCGAGTGAAGGTTCTTACCAATAGATTCTAGAGTCTATGGGCGGCGGCAATCGCTTACCCTTAAGTGGTCCGTCTGCTAGTCTGCCACCTATTACATAAAACAAAACTGCCGCCTTTTTGAATTTTGTCATAAGAGCGCTGTTAAACTTCTAAGTCCCCTTCTAAAAATGGAAATGAATAGCAAAACTAACTCAAAACGAAGTGAAGGCCACTAGTTTAAAATGAAGAAAAAACTATTAAGTACAATACATTACTAAAGCCGGAAAGACAACACCAATGAAAGACAAGAAAGCTATTAGCGTTTGACCTCTCTCTCATTTGATGACAAGCTACAATTATGAGTGATAATCCAAAAGGTAGTGATGGATGATACTTAGTTGTATGATGAACATAGATCCCAGACGCGAAACATCGTAAATGTTACGTATTGGCAACGAAGTAGGAAACGTATTACTTTTCTTTAAGACGACGCTTGAATTATTAAAAATTATAGGGAACGTGCACACCGACGGTCCTGCCAAGTGGCG
The DNA here is from genome assembly GCA_014851415.1 of Cnaphalocrocis medinalis. Classification (NCBI taxonomy): domain Eukaryota; kingdom Metazoa; phylum Arthropoda; class Insecta; order Lepidoptera; family Crambidae; genus Cnaphalocrocis; species Cnaphalocrocis medinalis. The sequence continues at coordinate 14,257,567 of CM026287.1, read as the reverse complement.
CCATCTATTCGAATATCATTTCCCCTGTTACCCAATACAAAGTGCTGCCACCTGTAGTTACTGTTACATAGACGGTGTTGCCAACTGGCGCCATCAATTTGAACTTAATTAGTCATGTTAGTAAAAACAAAATTCAATCTATTGAGGCCAGTAAAAGTAGAAGACTATGGCTTACAAACACCGAAATGCCGAACAAATGGCGTACAAATGCCGAAATAGAGAACATTGTGGACATCATCGGCTAGACCAAGGTGCATCGTCTTCGCTGACTTGGCCACCTCGAGAGACTGGACGAAAAGTAAGTACTGGAAAGTATACCAGACCGATGGGCCGACGCCCTGTTGGCTGATCTAGGTATCGCTGGAAAGACGTCGTCGAAAATGACCCGCGAGAACTTCAGGCTAATGACTGGTATCATGTAGTGCAGCAGGACCGACCAAAGTGACGTTCTCTTGTTTCGGAGGCCAAGATTCGTTTCGGGTCGCTGATGCTGAATGCTGTCATATAACTATACTAGCGGCCGCCCGCGACTTCGCCCGCGTGGAAAAGTAACTTTTACCCCCCCTTTTAACCCCTTACAACCCCTCTTTCGCAATAAAAAGTAGCCTATGTTCTTTCTCAGGGTTTAGATCATCTGTATACCAAATTTCATTGAAATCCGTTCAGTAGTTTTGGCGTGAAAGAGTAACAGACAGACAGACAGACAGACAGAGTTACTTTCGCATTTATAATATTAGTATGGATGTATGTGGCAGTAACGCCACATAGACGGTGCTGCCAACTGGTGCCATCGATTTTGAACTAAAATAGTTATGTGATGTGTTATGTTAGTAGGCAAAGTGCTGCCGCCTACAGTTACTTACACGTGCCCTATGACACGAGTAAGCCTGTTACAACTCCTGTCGGAAATAGCTTTCTATTTCATGTAAGGAAACATTTTATTATCGACAGAATATTTTCTCCCTCTGGCTTAGTTTTATGAGATATTGCTATCTTTCTGTTTTTCTCGTAAACATGTTATTTTCAGTTCTAGACATTTGTAATATTTCATCCATACTATTAATAAATAGATAACTTCTATAGCAACGACAACGCTTATAGGTATAAAGAATTTGTAACACTTGCCCGATGTAATCGACGTCCAGCGTCTATTGGTACTGTTTGAAATTAATGTCCCGAAACAAAGTGAACTATTTAATTATACGACTTTACAATAATTTCCGCGGATTTAGCTTGAAGTGCCGGAGGGTACCGAAGGCCCAATCAGGGGGAAATTGGGTTAAAAGATTGGCAGCACACTTGCGACTCTCCTGGTGTTGCGGGTGATTATGGGCGGTGGTGTTTGCTTGCCATGAGATGATCCATCTGCTCGTCTGGCACCTATGACATAAAAAAGGATTCCATAGATTTATTCTCATCTATACTAATATAATAAAGCTGAAGAGTTTGTTTGTTTGTTTGTTTGTTTGTTTGTTTGAACGCGCTAATCTCCGAAACTACTGGTGCGATTTGAATAATTCTTTTTTTGTTGGATAGTCCATTTATCCAGGAAGGCTATAGGCTAAATAACATTACGCTATGACCAATAGGAGCAAAGACAGAGCGGTAAATGTGTAAAAAACGGGGAAAATTATTCATTTTTGAAGGCTTTCTTTGCGTGCGCTGCGGAAAACGGTTCAAGATACACAAAAAATATGTATGAAAGAATTATTCCTCTATACATGATCTAAAAAAAGTCCGCGACGGCATATGTCTATCTTTTAAGGTTTAGTCACAATGACCGTTTTTATGGTACCAAATTTGGTCGAAATAATTTGTTTAAGTTGTATCAACATAATAATATTAAGGGGGTTGTAAGGGGTTAAAAGGGGGGTAAAAAGTTACTTTTCCACGCGGACGAAGTCGCGGGCGGCCGCTAGTATAAAGATATCACGAATCGGTCCTAAAGATAGGAAAAAGGTAACTCTTGTAAACAACTATACCTATGTATACAAAACCATTCCACTGTATTTGTTTGTTTAAAAACACGCGAAATTCCATGTCATTTTGCGAAGCCCTCGCACTTTCATATTTCACCTAAAATTTACACGGGAACATATCTCTTTCAGTATTGGAGACAAAAATAGACGCTTTCAAATTTATTAAAGCACCACTAGGGAGGTACACTCGTGATATCGATAAAGTTTTAAGTTGAAAATAACGTGAGTTTGAAAACAAAACCTAGTGTGGGCGAGGAAAATAAATACATCCGAACTCCACTTCAGAAAGTCTTAAAAAGGTGTAATGGAGGGTTGAATAAAATTTCGACGATCTTTCAAAAGTCGTAATTTAATGTTGTTCAAAACGGTTGACAGAAGACGTGATTGATGGCAGGTCATAGTGAAATATAATTGTATAATCTATACTATTTATAAAGAGGTTAATTCTAGAGACAACGCCAAGGCTTATCGGTAAATCGAAAACACGAAACACAAGCGCGATATATTCGACGCCATCTATTGGTTTGGTTTGTAACTACTGTCCCGAAGCGAAGTGAGGGCGGGCCACTATCTATAATAAGATCTTGGATGTAACCTGTAACTAAAGAAATAAATGATATTTGATTGTTTGATTAAAGGGACGTAAATGATCACGTATACATCCTGTATAACGAATTTTAAAGGCAAACTATCATAGCTAGGGAGAGGAAGACTAAATATAAGGTTGCGAGTATGTGGTGTGGCAATGGGTGGTTCGGGCGGACTTTTTAACCATTTCGATACACGGTAAACTTGAAAGTGACATCTATCATAGACAACTAGGTACGGAACCCTACATCGCACGTGACCCGACATACGGCCAGTTTTTCTCTAACACTATGAATTATTTCCTAAGAAATAACAGTCGATAATATCGATAATGATAGGATAGTTAATACCAGTTCGCCGGTTACCACCATTAGCTGTTAATCGACGTGTGAACTTGATTTACCACAGACGACGATAGATCTGTTATGAACAGCCACTCAGGCGCTGGGCGTAATAAATATGAGCGAATCACCTGTGCGGCGTAAGGTAAGTAAGTAAATAAGTAAGTAAGTAAGCATTTCTTGACCACAGAAAATAGATATCCTCTTGTCTGTTGTTCATAGGGACTTTGAGAGATTCGCTTAACTGTTGACGTCGCTCAGAAGGACGCTAAAAATGCTGGAACAGTAGCATATACAGGGTGTATCTGTGAACATTTACATCCCTTTAACCACGTGTTCTACCAACCATTCTGAACAAATTTTGTTCTATGACTTTAGAAAATTCGCATTAAAAATTTTCATCTTTCCATACAAAGTCGATCACGTGACTTGGTCATTTTGTATGGGGAGTCGATAATTTGTACACCCTGTATAATCCGACTAACGGATCCGGATACGACGGACTGACTTGTTTTGATTGCCCTAGTTGGGTAGTGGGAGTGGGTTGCTTTTATTTTATTACTAGCGGCCGCCCGCGACTTCGTCCGCGTGGAAAAGTAATTCTAATTTTTCTCGCCGTAAAAACCATCCTTGAACTTCAACGAACATTTTAAAAAAAGATTTGGCCAAATTGTCCAGGCGTTATTGAGTTATGCGCTTACCAACACATTTTGCGATTCATTTTTATATTATAGATTAGGTATACATCGGGTTATAATACATAAACCTTGTCGTTGTCTATAGAATTTACCTCTTTATAAAAAGTATAGATTAAATCCTTGTGAATAAACCTTTCCCATCACTAATAACACGAGTAATTGTGAATAAACGTTGAACTAAACTCTATGACGTCATAAAACCAGCTTCTCTTGAAGTATATGCTGTAATTAAATGCCAGCGAAATTTCAAACTAGACTCTACAACTTGAGTGTCAAGGTTTAAAATTGCAAGTTTATTTTGGGAGCTCCCATGAAGTACAATGGACAGGTAGTTTGATTAAAATACCCAACCAACCACGCTCGTGCAAACCCTGGAATGAACACCCAGCTCCGGTGTTCACTGATCGCTATAACATGTTATTTTTACCGGAATGATACCATCACTCCGGACAAGACAGCCCATTTATACCGAAACGTGCCTCTACCACGGTCAAATCATGTGAAATCTTCAGATCACCTGATGGTAAGCGATTGCCGCCGCCCACAGACACCTGCAACACCAGTAGAGTCACAAGTGCGCTCCCAAGTTTTAGCCATTCCCCCCAATTGGGCCTCCGATACTCTCACTCACTCGACGAAACATAGCGCAGGCGCTGCTTCACGTCGGTCGTTTGTGAGCCTGTGGTATCACTCCGGTCAAGCCGGCCCATTCATTCCGAAGCGTGGCTCTCACACGGGTAAAATGTTGAAAAATTCCCAAAATCGGATATTATCGACATAGGAAGTACTGTAGCTGTTTTCAAATTTAAACTACCTATAAACTTTAAAACAAACTTGTATATTGTTTGGAAACACTAACATCAAATATTTGATCTTCGATCCATCCTACCCAATAACACAGTATTATTTTAGCCAGTAGCAAGTCATAAACTTTACGGACATAACATTGTTATCTACCTAATTTTTATACTTTTTATACTAATTATTTATAGAAGTAAGTTCTAGTCAACGAAGAGGCTTATGGGCAAAGCGAAAACGCGAGACGCTTGCGCGATAAAATCGACACATAGCGCCATCTATTGGTTTGTTTTGGAACTAATACAGACAGAGATCGGGGTCCCAAAACAGAGTGCGAACGGGCTTGTAGTTCAACTATAATATCATTGCTTCAGAGTAAATCTAGGCCTATACTATGCATCTATTAAACGCCTTCGGCTTACGTAAACCCTTAATCCCTAAATCCAGGCTTCCCCTTATAGCCTGCTAAGCCCGACACACGGCTGTAATCCCCCTCAGTCGTGACGTCACTTAGACATGTCAAGCGGCTAGACAATCACTTGATATTTACGTATGTAAACTTGACTAAATTTAAATTAAGCTTAACTTATCCCTAAATTAGGTACATATTTATCGTTTGCTTTCTTCAATAATGGAAATCCTAGAAGTCTAGATACAACTTGACTGCGTTAGTGTCGCCTCTTTTCATTTTTTTTTATATTGAGGATAATCAAGATGACCTCACTCCGCCTGATGGTAAGCGGGCGTGAGATCCAAATATGAGGTTGACAGGCACAAAAGAACAAAGTACCTATTGAGTCTGTCATCCTCAACCTTGAAGGCCTGCTGATTTGGATTTTTTGAAAACAATTACTACGGATAAATGTCTAAAATAGAATACTACATTTCGTTTTCGATCTAGACGATAATAACTATATTATAGGTAGCCGTAACACTACTAATGACAGCGCTGTCCGCGTGTTCCTTGATGAATGACTGACAACAAGTGGTACAGGATCGACCGAAGTGGCGTTCTCTTGTTTCGGCGGCCACGATTCGTTTGGGGTCGCTGAGACAATGGAGTAAGTGAGCGTTCCTCGATGTTGTCCCGCGTGTTCCTAGATGGCTATATCTCTACAGTATAGATCAGGGATCACCAAACCATACGGCCTGCAAGTCGCTGGGACTTCCTTCCCCCAAAAAATTACCCTGGGTGCCAACCTACGCTACGTCACTGTACGTTTACACACTTGTCGTACTGTCCAATCTTGTACTCTATCCACAAACACATTTAAATTGACTGCCATCACGTTTCTCATGTCAAAAACACATGTGCAGCCCACGTGTTCAGTACTGGCGTCTACACCGGTTACCTCGACAAACACTGCTGTTATTAACTATAACGTACACTTCAGATACTAGGCCAGTCGTAGAAGCAGTAGGATGTATAGTAAATATTTGCATTGCTTATTACCTATACTGTTAATCATTCGGAACGTTGGAACAATGTCTTAAATTCGTCAAAAATTTAAAAAAACTGGGAGCGTAGGGGCCGAAAAAAAAATTTAGATTTTATTGTGACAAGCCAAAATGTTGACTTCGTCGCAGTAAAGGGTGGAGTTCACTGACTTTTTAAATTGTTATACATCTTTTCTAATGATGTAACAGACTTCATAAAAATATGTCAATAGTTTTTTGTGTCTCCTGAAAACATGCTGTTTTTTTCATACGTGATTTTGAACTAAAAGCGATGAAGAATCGGTGATGTCCATTTACTCTATATTAATGATAATTCTTTTTTTTATTAGGCCTCTTATAGACTATTACCAATTATGTTTCTTAAATGCTAATAAAAAAGAAAAGGCAAAGGATTTCAAACCAAAAAGTAATACAAGTGACTTAAAAACAAAAAAAAGTTTCCGGCATAATTAGAAAGAAAAACTCATTTCCGTCAAACAACGAACGAATAATTAAAACTGAAGGAACAAAAATGTAATAAAAGCATTCGTAAAAATTTGGGAACTCATAAAAAAATAATTTTCCCGCGCAAGAAAGAGTTTTTCCTTGATCATCGCAGCTAATTAAAACACACTAAGTAATCGGGTGGACGTAGATAATCAGCTTATAAACACCCGTTAGAGTTAAAAAGGTTCTTTAAACCATTAGTAAATCCTAGTGTAGAGCGGCCTCCGCATTTAAGGACATGGAGTGATGATCTGCGAAAAGCCGTTGGTATGAACTTGATGCGTCGAGACGAAGACAGGGTGAATGGGGAAATGGCGAACATTAAATAAATAAATGCGCCAGACAATCACACCAATCAACCTGGTGTCAAACTAGGGCAACTCCTGCAGTATGAGTACCAGATGACGATAATTAACTGGGTGACGCCCCCATCCAGAACACCCAGACGCAAGAAAACATAGAAAATGTAGTTTCCTAAATTGCATAACATTAAAGTAAATAACATTAGGGGAGGCCTATGCCCAGCAGTGGACTGAGACAGGCTGATAATGATGATGATGAAGAACCAATAATAAGTGACATGGTTTAGATTCCACAGGGTCGCATGTTTTATTTTGCTAACGTAACCGATACTTCTAATTTTACTTCTACTTATTGGAGATTAAAACTGGACAGTTTTAATCTCCAATAAGTAGAAGTACTGGACAGTCAGTTTCTCGTCAAAATTAACGGTCCTTCAAAGACTACGCTTTGACCATGATTCAGGATTTGATTTTGAAATCTCAATCAAGCTCGCTGCTTTAGGGTAAATACAGGACCAAAAAATTCTTTATTCAACACTCTCAGAATCATTATCTTAACTATAATTTGTATCCACCGTTTGATAAAATAACCGTCACGTGCATTTTTTAATTATGTATTTATTGGAAAACACAACAGATTACAGGAGGAGGAGAGCAGGACTGTCATAAACGTGTTTACACGAATATTCACAAGTCGCTTGGAGAGCCAAATTGCTAAGCGTGCCTTGATGTTTTTCCTTGAGGTTTCCCTCTTTGCAGGTTGAGTACGAAAGCCCGAGAGTGGGCGGTATGTTCTCCGGCCTGAATACTAAAGGAAATAATCTATACTATTTATAAAGAGGTAACTTCTCTCAACAACGTCAAGGCTTATACGGAAATCGAAAAAGCGAAACAATTGATTGATGTAATCTTCGCCCAGCGCCATCTATTAGTTGAGTTTGGAACTAATCTCCCGTAGCGAAGTGAGGGCGGGCCACTAGTAAAGTTATAATAATTGTAGTAACAGGCACTAAAGGGTTGTTTGAGGCTAATTGGCAGGGCCTTGGTTCTTTCCGCCAACGAAGGTCTCCCAAGGTCACAAGCTGAATTCCGCATCCGTAAAAGAAACAATCTGACCTTTAATTGTAACAAGGTTTTGTGCAAATTTTTGGATTTTATCATTTAACTCATATTAAGTTTATAAATTTAAGTCATAAGGATATTCCAACAGCTCTTCCTTGGAGGAATAATATCTCAAAATGTTTGTTAATATCTATTCAACCTTGAAGATTTTTGAGATAAAATTACGTTTTAAGTGAAAAAAATATTTTGTATCATAAAAACGCCTTAAATGCCTTAGGGCATTCAATGGATTTAATTTAATAACCTGAACAACATTTGCATGTTTGATTAAGGAAGTGGCGTCTTTATCAAGCAGGATAATCTCAACAGAATTTTTATTTATTTAAATAAGTGTCGGTTAATGGAATTCTCGACACAGTAGGCATATCTGCATTCAGATATCAGATATTCTGGTTTACGATTGTTTCCGTAACTGTTAATTATTATTTTACAGAAATAAAAAATAAGCTGGTATTTTGCTGATAACCAAAGCAACGTAAGGAAAGGTTAAAAAAACCCAGCGGGTTGCCGCGTGCGCGTTTTTTTTTTCAAATGTTTTTCATATTAATTCATTTTATAATTGAACTGATAATAGAGATTTCTATTTATTCTCTTCCATCTGCAACCCTGGATTGGTTCTTTGCCGCCTATTACCAAGGAACCTTTGCCAGATCTTTGGTTCAATTTGTAGGGCTGCCACTAGAAGGGTGACTTTATTTAATTTGACTTTTGGACCCTTAGCCCATAATCTGCAACTGCAATTTTAACCGGAAATGCACCTTTACCGATTAACGATAATCGATATACGAGTAATAAAACGCTATTAGTGGGAGAAAACGCCACTCTCGTGACTGGCGATAATGTGTTTAACGATTAAGAGTAGGTAAGTATGTAGTTTTTGTCAAAGTATAAGACACGCGACCCTGCATTCATTGTCACACCTCGACCAATTCACCGTTTAGTGTAATTATACATCGCTTTGCGCAGTAAAGAAGACAGAAAATTACATAATAACACCTTTTGTGATTTCTTCTCAATCCATGGTGCAGTCTGAAGCTGTATGAGGGCAGCAGCAGCGTACGCTTGTACCAGGAATCGCGCGCATTTTTCGTATTACAAGTCCCAGCACGAATCTCACTTAGAAGCAACTGTAATTATAACTCAGCATGGCAGTTATTTTTTTAGCATCTAAATTTGTGGTATGCATTCAAACAGCAACCTTCTAAATTATTAATATATGACACCAAAATAGTAATTATATTAGCTTCTAATTTCATAATTTAGTATGAATAAATTGTAACTCATCCTACATTTATTCGATCGTTAAATTTACCTAAAATTGTCATCGAATATTATATTAAAGCCACTATTATTATTACACATGAACTATTTAAGGCAACAACGCAACGATACTAACCGCCAATTGATTTATATTAATTGTGAGGAATATGAGAAACATTTAAAAAACAATCCAGCAATGAAAAAAAAAGGAAAGTATTAATAAATGTTTTTACTTATGTAATAAATTAGTTACTATGAGAATAACTATCACGAAATAATGATAATCTACAACATCAGGGGTCTACTCCACCAAACGATATCGATTTATTCGATAACACGGAACTATTTTTGTTACTTACAAATTTTGGATTAGCGCTTAACACCAAGGGTAATAAATTAGTTACTATGAGAATAACTATCACGAAATAATGATAATCTACAACATCAGGGGTCTACTCCACCAAACGATATCGATTTATTCGATAACACGGAACTATTTTTGTTACTTACAAAATTTTGGATTAGCGCTTAACACCAAGGGTAATAAATTAGTTACTATGAGAATAACTATCACGAAATAATGATAATCTACAACATCAGGGGTCTACTCCACCAAACGATATCGATTTATTCGATAACACGGAACTATTTTTGTTACTTACAAATTTTGGATTAGCGCTTAACACCAAGGGTAATAAATTAGTTACTATGAGAATAACTATCACGAAATAATGATAATCTACAACATCAGGGGTCTACTCCACCAAACGATATCGATTTATTCGATAACACGGAACTATTTTTGTTACTTACAAATTTTGGATTAGCGCTTAACACCAAGGGTAATAAATTAGTTACTATGAGAATAACTATCACGAAATAATGATAATCTACAACATCAGGGGTCTACTCCACCAAACGATATCGATTTATTCGATAACACGGAACTATTTTTGTTACTTACAAATTTTGGATTAGCGCTTAACACCAAGGGTAATAAATTAGTTACTATGATAATATGTATACCCATGTATATAGCGGCATTAATAAGCCAGTATATATATACTGGCTTATTAATGCCGCTCGCGCTTAAGTTGGCCTTCCACGCTTTCTTTTCAGTCCAAGCACTGTGCTTTTACCTCCAATGGCGCCATTACGAATTTCAGTCTGATTGCTAGGCCGATCAGATGCTTGCCGGTTGCTGTCATGTCACGCACTGGCGCCAAATCGTAGGTACAGTGGCTATTTTCGCGATAAAAGAATGTGAAGTATTATTTTAGATGTTAAGATATAGTATTTTGATGTTGAGTATTGAAGCTTGAATGTATTATTTTTGAGGACGTTGTATTGAAGCTGTAAAACTTAATATGGTAATGAGTTACAAATTCCGTGGCTGAGTTAGTAAATTAGTTTGCAAAATATAAATCAGAAGGACAAGTTAAATTAATTGTGGATATTGACTTGATGCTTTCTTTAACATTTTAGTTGCCATTGTAAAGAAGATGAATCAGTTAATTAAAGGCTAGTAATTTTCCCGATGCTTAGTTATTAAATAAGATTTGGGCGCGTGGCCAAATAAAAAAATTGCGGCCATGTTTATTATTTCTCTTTATTTTTTAGTAAAAAATATTCAGCCTAACCTAACCTAACCTAACCCTTGGTATAGGGCATATGTCAACGAAAAAAATTCATTGGCTTTCGCTCTTATGTAATGATAGATAAGGTTAAAAATCAGGTGGGATCTATTTTCCTGTTACCTTATTTAGGATTAACTGATATCACATGGATGATGATAAAATAGGTAACACATTGGCTGCCTTGACTTCCTCATTCATCATTATCGGATTAGTTTTAGTATAATCGACTCATTAGGTTTGGCATAATCGACGAACATACAATACATAATACCTCAGCGAGTTAACAGCAAATATGATATTACCAAATTATATTTGCTGTTATTAAATATTAAAACGGGAATTAACGCGACGTTTATTGTTAAGTACATTGTATGCACTTACTGCTTAGCAGACACCGTGCACCGCCAGTCCGCTTGTGACCACGGCTGCTGCAACGTAGCCGAAACGTCAAGCAGTAAGTGCATACAATGTACTTAACAATAAACGTCGCGTTAATTCCCATTTTAATATTTTAAAGTAAAAAAATGCAACGCGAAAATCTAAAAACCTATATTTGCTGTTCTTCTCATCACCACTTTTACTCAAAGCTTAAATTCATTCATTTGCCAAAACCCTCATAGCTAGCACGCTAGGTGTTCAGTAAACCTTCTCCCATGGTACATGAAAAACGTTCATGCGAACCATTGATCTGGTCCCTCTCTTATTGGCCAAACATTCTGAAAGGCGTAATCCGACCGCGAGCCAGGATATTGGCAATATCTGAATATTTATGAATCCGGCGCAAAGGACCAACTGAATGTGACCGAAGGGCTGTGGTTGAGGGTCTAGTGAAACTTTCATGTTAGATTACACTTGACGACATGAGAAATGCTTTGAAAATGGAAGTACAGCCACATATAAAATAAATAAATTGAGACAACATTACATACATTGTCCTGGTCTCAAACTAAGGTTTTCAGAAACAACGAAGGAACTACAAACACCCAGACCCAACACAAATATCTGTTTCATCAACAAACATTTGTGTTGGTGCGGGAATCGAACCCGCGACCCTTACGTCTCAACCGGCGCTCAAACCATTGCGCTAAACGGGTATATCTAAGTAGTACTCGTATAGTATATATCTAAGTACATAGGTATACAAAACTGTCTTTCTTCAATCGACTCTCATCTTACTCTCATGCGCATTAAGTTGAATATCAATTGAGGATCTGTTCCAGGATCCAGGATCACCAGATGGTACTCGATTGCCGCCGCCCATAGACACCCGAAACACCAATTGAGACACAAGTGGGCTGCCAACCAGTAAACCGCCTTTCTCCCCTGATTTGGCTCCAGCACCGCCACTCAGTCGGCGAAACACAGCTCAGGCCCTGCTTCTCTTCTGCGAGGCAGTGGTATCACTCCGGTTGAGCCGGCCCATTTATGCCAAAGCGTGGCTCTCCCACAAATCAGAGTCTCTACATTGTAAATCCACGATTAACACACCACAGCCTCACGCCAAACCGGCGTTCCTGCCTATCTAATGTTCTTAGGAAAACACCAATTCATTCTGCGTACGCGCACACTTATCGCAGATATCTGGTTGAAGGCTTAAACGCCAAGGTCGCAGTAGATTCGTAAAACGGTGTTTATGTCACCGTAAAATAATCCGAATAGTAAGTTGATCAATTTGCTAGGACGTCGATCAACTTTCGGAAGATAACCGCCCCGGGCGGCACTTTTCACGGGGCGGCAAAATTTGCTTCATCATTGGGAGATTGAGGAAAAAATGTGAGTGGAATCAATAACACTAACATCAACTGCACTGGTATGAGGGGCGGAACTTAGGTTTAGGGGGCGGAAAAAGCTGCTATAACCTAGGTAGAAAAGTATTCGAGATAGAAAAGAGGGTGGCAATGGCTTCGGCTCCGGGCGGCAAAGTCGTCCGCCCCGGGCGGCAAAGTCTTCTGCCGCCCCGGGCGGTCGATACCCACGCTACGCTACGATTTGCATAACGCAAGCTGTGTGAAAGGAGAACTATTATCGTCACGTTGTATATCCTCACGTGACTCGGGCCCGGCCCGTCTAGTATAAAACCACCTTAAAAGATAATTTTAGCGATAATACGGCTCAAACGTATCAGCTGATCATGACACTTATACAATGTTATCAGTAAATTATTTGCTATCTGATAGCAAACGCATCATACACCGATAAGCTTCGCCATCATAACAAATTAAATCAAATATATTTTGATAACGTTCTTGTAGGAAATCAAAACAATCTAATGTCCTACAACCGTACCGTACTCGTACCTACCGTACGTAGATTTATCGTGGGAGAACTACGCTTCGGTATGAATAAGCCGGTTCAACCTGGAGTGATACCATGGCTTCACAGATGACTGGCGTGAAGCAATGCCTGTGCTGTGTTTCATCGAGTGAGTAAGGGTACCAGAGCCTCAATTGGGGGGAAAGGGGGTTACAGGGTTGGCCGCCTGCCAACCCTGTAACTCCCTCACCGAACTTTATGACTCTACTGGTGTTGCAGGTGTCTTTGGGAGGTGGCAATCGCTTACCATCATCAGGTGATCCTTCTGGTCTGCTGCTGAATTAGTGTTGGCTATTCGTTAGTGTATCGATAATAGAAGAAGAGTCAATAGGATCGATACTAACAGTAGTTTAACGTCCGTCCGGCAATTATTAGTTACAATTTGTACCGATAGATGGCGTTGGATGTGACGTGACGTGATCACGTGAATAACGTAGATAAGATAAAATCTCACTCAAGTGCTAACCCACTAAACTTGACCTCAATATGACCTAACTTTAACTAGAACGTTCTTCACAGAAAAACTCGTTGAAAATAGACGTCCACAAATAGAAGCGAAATGTACGAAACAAATCGCAAGCGCCGAAAGAAGCCTTGATCGAAAAAAAAAATTACAAACGAGGCCGCAACTTGCTCACGTAACAATCCATCGGGGCTCACGCAAAAAATTCGGCCAAGTGTAAGTCGGACTCGCGGGCTAAAGGTTCCGTAGCGTTAGAAGCTGCACAAGTCTTGCTATCGCTTTTTGAGTCCACTTGCACGAGCATCACGAGATTATCAAGATTAATTCATTAATACAGTGATAGTTATTTATCACCATAATAACCAAGTAACACCCTCGGTTTCAAACGATAATTATCTGAGATGGTACAAGACAATTTAAAAAATAGTTCCTTGTTAATTATTCGAGATTATAGTGCTTAGTCCGAACACACGCAAGTGGACCTAAGGCACAGACTAAGGGTCGTTTTATGACCTGTAGTTACTTTTGACAATTGTTTGGAACCAATGAATGGTCAAAGTGGCAGGTTCTAATATAACTATTGGTGATATTAGAACCAATAAGCTGGAATTGGAAGCTCACAATAGTACGAAAATCATTTTTGTTTATATTAGACCATTGGTTACTTTTTAGCCATTAGTTCAGTTTGACTACGGATCAACAAATCAGCCCTAAAGGGCGTACGTTAAACATCGCGCGGGTCGCTTGTGTCAGATAATAGTTAGACACCACAAACTTAGTCGTAACCTGAACCACAAAATATAAAGGACACAGAAAGGAGACTCAGCCTTAATTTTGAATTTAGAAGAGTTCGTTGACATATGCTAGGGTTTGTTGCCCGGCATGAGTAAATAAGCGCGCGGCCTCTACCACAGACCTCGACAGTTCGACAATCTTATGTCATTAGTTAGGATTAATGTGGTCGAAAAGGCGTATTTGCCCGTTAGTGCGCATGCGTGAGTACATGACATGTTTTTAGCTCTTAGTAGGCAGTCTACATTCTGTGTCCTTTATATTTTGTGGCTGAACTATTCGTCAATTCGGTAAAGAAAAGCGGCCAAGTGCGAGTTGGACTCGCCCATGAAGGGTCCCGTAGCAGGAAACAACTTTTCATGAGTTCAATGCATGACAATGATGTTCGCCTAGGGCTGGTACACCGAAAAATTAATTGAATATTTCTAAATTGACATTAATATTTTTTATCTACTTATTTCGATACTTCTGAACTACGGAACCCTAAAAAAAGAAACAGCGAGCGTTATCGCCGCGGTCACGCTACTGAACTTGACATTACCAAAAGAGTTACTTTTTGCCGCCAAAACCGGTACTTGTACTACATTAACCCCAACATTAAGTCCATATAACATTCATCATATTGTGGAGAGCGATTTATGCTAGGCCTACTGGGGGGCCATTCTTGGGCACTCGATAGTGAAGTCGGATTAGAAATTTCAATACATTTGTTCATATAGGGCAGGTGAAGTAACTATAGGAACTTATAGCTTTCAACTTTATATTGACTAACAGGATTAATTCCACCTAATAACAAAACGAGGTCTAGAGTTGGTATTGGTATTCTCTTACTTTTATTTATTGCTAATATAAAAACAATTTTTAAATCATGACTAATTTTAGTCTCCGTTCTGTAATAGGGGGGTGTAAGTTCTATAAGCAAGTTACCAGTTAGCATCTCCGACTATGAGGTGGCAGCACTTTGTATTGACTAAAACAGTCCTGCTTAAATAAGTTCAAATTGATGGCAACAGTTGGCAGCACCGTCTAAGTACATGTACACTTTAACAAAGAATTTAAGATCAAATAACGATCGCACGAAAATAGCACTATATCCACGTAAACCACACGTCATGCGCACACTTTCGTCAATTGACGATTGCTTGCAGCTTACGTGCATATTACATAGAAAACAAAACTTGTTTGTTACTTGTAATTTAATTTCTATGCGTTCAACATCAGTTCATTGCGAATTTGAGATATTTCCTTGTGTGTCGTCTGAATTTTAAAGCTAAAGATATGCAACAATCGTCATCAATAATTATCTTGTATTATACCACGAGGCAGAATTTATCCAAGGTTGAGCTTGAATTCCGCATTTTCATTGCTTGGACAAACACGCAATCATATTATTATTAAGAATTCCCCAAAAAATAGGAAATATTCTAAACGTGTTACTTTATGAATACCATCAAAAAGCGAAAAATGTAATACCTAGGTCACATATTTAGGTATGAGATACAGGGGCTTCAACCCATCATGATGGGTAAAATCGAGGGAAGGTGACGCATTGGAATGAGGGAAAAGTCGTGGCTATGAAATGTAAGGGTGAAACTTCTTCTACTGTGATACATATAGGCTTTGCACATGCTAGTTTTGCGTTTTTCCATCAACTGGAATCCAATGTCAGTTCAGATTTGCTCACTGTTAGTCATTTAACTGTGCCTTTCCATACGACTCACAAACAAAGAATAGACGCAATTATAAGGATATCCTAATCACGGAAACGAGTTCACCCAATCGTTACATTCCTCTTGAGTAATCAATATTCCACTTAAACTCGCTCAAAATTGATTCTTAAGGATTCTTAGGTCCTTGCGAAGTCTTGAAGTACCAGGCGATCACGACTGTGGTGGAGTGTGGCATACCGGTCGTGCGTACATATAAAGCAGGTCTGACTAAAGCCGAATCGCATGACGTAAGTTTCAATGCTGTGTGCGGCACGCCTACGTGACCGGTTGTGCAAGTGTGCACGCCGGCTGGTTGCAAAAACCTCCACGAAGTCTATGTGCTCCTGGTAGCTTGGACCGTTTAGCACACATTTGATAGACGTTGAACTCATCCGAATTTTAATTAATTCGCATGAATATTCGATTAATTCGGTCATTTGTATTCGCAAAACGTGTCCACCTACTTGGAAAGAGTTGCTTTTACTAAGTAGGTATTCAAGTAACAAAGCACAACCCAAACATTAAACAAACGTTAAATTATGGGTTTAGAAAGATAGTTGAACTTTGTTGTAGAAATACTTACATAACCACTGGTCAGTTATAGAAACAATTAACCGAATTAAACGCACTATTGAAAAAGTTTAATAAACGACGACCTAGATGGCGCGTAGTAACTAAGATAATCGTCCGGTGCATTCATTTATTGCAAACAGTTATTAGACTAATAATAACGGAGCAAACTGAAAAACCGTGTTAAATTGGCACTAAAAAACAAGAAACATTGACTTAAATATTTAAACTTCCTCAAAAACTAGTTTCAAAGCTTAACAACAAAGACCTAATACGCAATTTGTATTCTGTGGTAAAATATACAATACAAAATGCGTTATACAAATCGCCACACTGTAACCTCATACATAGACTCATCAAAAAGTAAATCTACCGGTTGTTAAAGTAATACACAAACAAATAAACATTGTGGACATGATTACAGTCTATATTACTGTCATCAAACTTATGACGAGTAGAACGTACAGTACAATATGTAATGAACTTAGATATACTTACTGGTTTTGTAATAAATGGACGTAGTTCTAACATCAAATCATCAGTAGAAAACCTAAGTACTAGTTAGGCTGATAAGATTCCATGCATTTACTGGTCCGATGGCGCTTTTGGTAGGACCCTGCCTCATACGCGAATGGTCGGTGGGTTTGACCACCCTGGACAAACATTAGTGTGATGAACGCTTGTGTTTGTTCAGTATTTGTGATCTCTGTTGTGTGATATCTGTAATTCAAGTGCTTAAGCTACTTAGTACGGAGTCAGGTCCATGTATGAGGTGTTGTGTGAATTTATTATGGATTTCCACCAAATTGGTGTGAAACAGAGCCATAGCTGTGTTTCGTCGTACAAATTTAGTCGCTAGTTCGCAAACGCTCAGACATCATGCTCTAATCTAATGCATATCCCTTTCTAATGCAACTTAGAAATGACAGATACCTGATACACATTTGAGAAATTCTTAAAGTTAAGAAACGTTTGAGTATTTTCATCACAAATCATCCGAGAAACGCTAATTCCTACCCAGAAGACTAGGCTTGTCTACAGACAGCTTGTCACAGTTTCAATTATACACACAACAGGTTTTCTCATACGAATGCTAGAATAAACAGATCTAGAAACTACGATATAAAATTACGCTTCGACAAACTACTGGAACAGGTCCGTCTTGAAGTCACAGTTAAATCAGAAACAGTAAAGTGGCGTGATCGACCGACAGGACCGATCTGTGTGGAGAACTTTGGGGGAGGCGTCTCAGTGGACGTCTATTGAAATGATGATGATGATAAAGTGGCGTGGCTGTAGGCCGCTAGGGGCGGAAGACTACTAAGCTACCCTCTTTTGTTTCTTGACCCCCAAACCCCACCCGCCATGGCGAAGGCGAAACTTCTTTTATGTGATAGGTAGCAGACGAGCAGACGGATCATCTGATGGTATGCGAATGCCGCCGCCCATTGACATCTGGAACACCAGTAGAGTCACAAGTGCGCTGCTAAGCTTTAACAAATTTTCCCCCAATTGGATCTTCGGTACCCTCACTCACTTGACGAAACACATCGCAAGAGCTGCTTCAAGTCAGTCAACTTAGGCATCAAAATATAATTACTTACTTAATTTAAACAAGAGTGCAGCATATTATTTAAAATGCTACATCGTATTCCGCGGGATGTGAGTAAGTGACTATAATATCCCTGTATATTGTGAACAGGCGTTGCTTGGAAATTCGGTGAATTACCTGGAACAAAAAAAAATATATAAATTAATTTCGCTTGAAATTGTCAAATTAATAATAATAATAAAAAGATTATATAAAAACATCGTCTCTTCATATAAGGCTCAGTCAGCTGATCGAGTTGTATGAAGCAGCTGTTTTTCGCGATTTCAATGAAAGATTTTTAGTTCAATGGGCTGAGTTTCCACTTCAGAGGTCTCGTGCTATAACGCGTGTATACTTCGCTGCAACGCATATAGTTTACTATAGGCCAATCACAATCAAAGCCTATGCAGGTTCATGGCCACATGAAAGATTCTTCACTGTTTCATTTTACCGCGTGCAGTAGTATGCAAATAGTTGCAAATGCGGACAGAAACAGGAAAGCTAACTAGCTGATTCTCATCGCTTGCCATATTTCTCGGTACCGGAGGCGACCACTTAACTTTTATTAATAATGGAGGCGGAAAAACAAACAAGTCTAGCCTTGACTTTAGAGAAAGTGGAACTTAGTACATAAGTCATAAGTATTTATTCCATAAGTAACAAAGTAACAATATGCATTGTATTGGAAATCACATTCTTAAATCTAATATTTATAAATTAATGAAATACCAAAATAAAACAATACAATAAAGAAATAATCAAAAAATGTAAAAAATCAATAATAATAGTTAAAAATCATTAGGTCTAGATGTATAACAATTCATAAATTCAAATTATTCACATAGTCTTCTACACTATAGAAACACACAGTACAGTCCAAAAACTAATCCTAGACTTACAAAGGATATTTTTGTTAAGATACATCTTTTTTATTCGTATGTAAGTAGCGATAACTTGATTTTTAAGATTCTCAAACTTAGTCCACGATTACAAGTTGGAATAAAAATCGGGCCTCGACTCGGAACTAAGTGATTTTTTCTGGTTCAAAAATTTTAACAAGCCATCGGTAAAAGAGTTAACAATTTTATTCAATAAGTGCTACTTTCATCGATCGAATCGCTCTCATTACTACTTTTAACGCTCAAAAGAGCTCTACTTAATTTTATTTCAATAATGCTTAAAAAGTAGAGCGAACGCGTAAACAAACCGAGCGGAAACGCTATCTTTAATTATGATAAAGTAATTCAAGAGAATAAATATATTTTAATTAAGGAAGCAATACTTTTGATACATTACATTTAGTCATTTAGATTAAACTAAAAACCTCGTTTACCGCCAAAAATATTTACCAAGCGAGTGAATACAGGGTGTATATAAGTGAACAATTACATAACATCCCTTTAACCACGTGTTTTATCAACCATTCTGAACAACATTTGTTCAACAACTTTTCGAAATTCGTCGAAATTTTTTTTACTCCCCCATACAAAATGACCAAGTCACGTGACTTGTAAAAAAAAACTTTGAATGGGAAGCAAAGCAAATGTCGTAGAGCAAATGTCGTTCAAAATGGATGGTAGATCATGGTTAAAGGGATATACATGTTCACAGATACACCCTGTATAATCAAGGAATTTTCTGTCAAACACCTGCTCCTTATGGAATCAACTTCCCGCAGTGATAGGTATTTCCAAACCGGTAAGACATTCAAGTCTTTAAGAAATGAGCCTACACCTTTTTAAAAAGTCGGCGACGCATCTATACTCCTTTTGGTGTAACCGATGTCCATGGGCGGCGGTGATCACTTACTATCAGTAGCGCTACCATGAGTTGACATCTAAAACTGACATAACGTAAACTATTGCTCTGTCTCTTTCAAATGCATCACAATGAAAGAGACAAAGCGATAGTTTTCGACAGCGAGGATAGTATTTCAAACTCATGGTAGTGCTACAGGTGACCCGCTTGCTCCTTTACCTCGCTACATCAATATAAAAAATCTCTGAGTTTTGACGTAAACGTAAACGTTTCCTTTAAATTATGATAATAACTTTATTAAGATGGCGTGCACATTTGCATATAACAAGCACACTTATGACTGTGTACCTCGCGAGCAATCTTCAAGATTACTCGCAAGAAGTACCACCTAAGAAGTCTTACGTTATATACTGGAAGGTAAATGTGCTATAAAAGAAGTATCGTGCATAAACATCTAACATAGATCTACTTTATAATAGAAAACGTGGAAAAGAACAGCAAATGAAATTCATCTTATGGACTCTTTTGGCTCAGTGTCGGTGGTGACGAGTATCGAGGCTGACAGCACATAACATGCACAATGAAGCTTCGGGGATGCCACAAGTCAAGTAAGCGTTTTAATCAAAATATAGCCGAACATAAATAAAAATACGTTTATTTGCCAAAAAGAAATAGTTAGCCGTAGTAAATACATATTCTGTGAACTACCTAACCTAACCACACTAGGTAAAGCCTGTCTTATGGGGGTCAGAATAAAAGTTACCTTAATTACAGAATGGCCATATAAATCGTAGTTTCCCTTAATTTTTTCCCCCGTTTTTGATATGAAATACTGACTTTGGTTTTGGCCCGATATTTTACTGTCATCTTGCAATCCTAACCTCTTAACACAGAGCTCACAACTAATTGAGGCCTCTAAAATCAAAAGCAGCTAAACGCCAAACATTGTTATCAAGTACATAGCTACTTTTGATTATTTATGCCTCAATTCTAAACAACAATAAAACATTTATCAAAGGAGGCTCACAACTGGATTAGCAACAATTCCTATTTGTACCAAAATGAATAAGGTACATCGATAAATCAGTAGAATTCTAACAAAAGTCAAAACATCGTTTTTGTACTTATGTTCTACCCAATTCAAAGACTAGGTCACCCTCATTATGATAAATGACTTCTCTTTGTGTACAAGACAACGAACTTTTGACTAAAGTGAAATAATGAAGATTTTGACATCAGAAACATCAGACCTATCATTTACTGCGGGAGAACCAGCCTTTGGCTTGAATGGGCCAGCTCGACCGTAGTGATACTACGGCCTCACAGAAGACTGGCGTGAAGCTGCGCCTGCGCTGTGTTTAGCTCCACTGCGTGTGCAAGCGATTATCGCCTGGAGAAATTTCGTCGTCGTGTGATATACGGACGGACAAACAGATAACATGATGAATCTATAAATAAGGGCTTTCTGCTATTTGGCTAAGGATTCCTAAAAGATGGGTTGCCATATATCGAAGTCAGTCAGTCACAATAAAAAGCCGGTGTTGAGCGTTTTATCGAAAAATCGGATTCTGACGAAACTACTCTTACCGTACAACAGCCGGATACGTTTCGTTCTACTTCCCTCCACAGAATTTGATTCCAAAAGTGCGAACTTTTGCCTTGTTTCACTTCCTATCATAAAATTAGCTGAAGGCCAGAAGGGGATTAAAAACCTACTCTATAGATTAAATCACAGATATTTGAGGATAAAATCGTAAACGTTGATTGTTTTAATGAGTCCTTCCCAATTAGGCAATTCAATTCAACGTAGGAAAGGTCAGTTCGAACCATTATTATTTAATGGCTAGTAAACCACTTACAGTCGGCAAAAAAGTTGTTAAACATTAATACGGTTTATATCTAAGAACTTATATTTACGGAAACAAAATTAAATCGCACTTCTGTGGCTATATGTATTATGAGGATCTCTCTTTTTTTTCTTTTCTTCACTTCTACGACGATTTAGTAAGGGTCGCGGGAGTTCCTTGGATACGGGTAGCACAAGATCGATCTATACGGAGAACATTGGGGGAGGCCTATGTCCCCCAATGGTCTGATTTGGCTATTGTATCACCTTTGACTACTCAAGACAACGATGTAAATAAAATATTCGATAATAACGACAGCGATATTATTCCACTGCGTCCTCCACCTATTTTAGAGCCAACACACCCTGTAGAGATTCCTCTAATAGTATCCGCATACATACTCCTCTGACAAGTACACGCGTAAACAAGCACGTCACATCAGCTAACAGGCTTCGCATTATGGACTGAGTAAGCAAACGTGTAATACAAGATGAACGAGAATCGAGTTACAACCGTGAAGGCCTGGGGTGACGTGCGTACGCGCTGCCCACGGCGATGAGCACGGATGGACATAGTCTAACACCTATGGTAGCTCAGTGGATGAGAAATTAGTGAAAGAGACAGGGAAAATACTGGTTTACATAGGGCTAGCTATACTACCCTCACTTCGTTTCGGGACTTAATTTTTCTATTATTAGTTCCAATCTTAGTGAATAGATGGCGATGGGTGTCGATTACATCGCGCAAGTCGTTGAGAACGTAAGGGTCGCGGGTTCGATTCCCGCATCAACACAAATGTTGTTGATGAAACAGATATGTGTGTTGGGTCTGGTGTTTGTGTTCCTCGTTGTTTGCTGGTTTCCAAGCACAAGGGAAAACATTAGTTGGGACCAGGAATGTATGTGATGTTGTCTCAATTTATTTATTTAAGTTGTTTGGTGTTCGAAACCCCGAACTAAAATCTGGCACGCCTATGGCGAGCAGGGAAGTGAAATCAAAAAACATTGCAGTAACTGGGATGCGAGCTACTGCGAGCTAGTACATACAAGTACCTCGTAACTAACTCAATAAATAAATTCTCATAGCATATCAGACGTTGACTATTGACATATTGACATTGACTGACTCCGTACTAAGTAGCCTAAGCACTTGTGTTACAGGTATCAGACAACAGAGGAAACAATACAAGTATACAAAAGGGCAAACGACAAGCTTCTCGAATGGTCTTTCCTATTGAACTTCACACATCCGAGCACGAGCAACAACAAGCGGCCTTGAAGACGAAAATTAGCAAGGATCAAACCGACTACATTAGTAACATTGTTAGCACAAGACCGCTGGTACAATACAATTCACGAATCCGTGTTAATTTGACGGGCATGTGCCAATTATGATGTGTCTATTAATCGTGTGATGGCGTCTCGCCTGGATGACTTTTTTTATGATAAACTATGAGACGGATCACCTGATGGTGAGCGATTATAGCGTTTCGCCGAGTGAGAGAAGGTACCGAAGGCCCAATCGAGGGGAAGGGGGTTATACTAACAGAGTTCCCATGTTTTTGTAACCTTTCGGGTTAGCATATATGACAGCATTATATATGTTAGCTTCTATTACAAAAGCTGCATCGCCATCATTGTAATTCATTAATTAGACACATTATAAATGGTAATTTTAAAAATTATAATTACATGCCCATTTAACCAATGGATTGGTCGATACAATCGGTCTTTAGTTTGTACATATAATAATAATGTAGTCCTCATAAATATGATTCTATATATATATGTACTTAGCCATAATATGTACGAAATTCACATGTTATTTTATATAGCTAAATAGACATATAAACCTTTATAAATACGTAAATTGGTACCCTTAGAGTTAATTGGGTAAAAAAAACATAGACCTGAAAGGAACAACTGAAGTATTTATTTCAAATTACTTAATAATTAAAGTATTCTTTGTTGTGTGTATTAGTTATCAATAAATGAACAATTAACAGTAAGCGGGCCGGTCAGAAAAACCGTCACTCAACCTGAGGTGAGGACAAAAAGTTAATAGCCGTTAATTGTGGTCAGGCGCATGTAAAAACACTAATGTATGAGTTAAGCGCCAATTGCGTGCTTGCTCATGATTATAGATTGATTGATAGAAGCAAACCATAGGAATTAAAATCAATACCTTATTAGTATACAGATTATCTCTTAATGGATGTCTTCTTCATCTTTGTAACAGGCTTTTCCGCAATCGGGCGCCAGGTGGAGTAATTCTCGTGCACTTGAAATGAGGGTTTTTGCAAAATCCGATAGATGGCGTTACGTACAACGAGTGGATTGGTTACATTTTGACGTATCATGTCAAAATTATGAAGTTATGTTATGAAACAACTAATGTCGTCAAAGTTGGACCTGACGTCAACGTAACGCCATCTATCGGATTTTGCATTTGCAAAAACCCTCATTGATATCGAATTACACATTCGTATGGACGAATGTATGGAATCTCTAAATTCGACTTCAATGTCGAGTGCACTAAAATTGCTATCCCAGGTATGCCCTTTTCGCATGCGAAGGGTGAATTCGAGAGAAACTTA
The DNA here is from genome assembly GCA_014851415.1 of Cnaphalocrocis medinalis. Classification (NCBI taxonomy): domain Eukaryota; kingdom Metazoa; phylum Arthropoda; class Insecta; order Lepidoptera; family Crambidae; genus Cnaphalocrocis; species Cnaphalocrocis medinalis. Next base: position 14,233,259 of record CM026287.1, on the reverse strand, counting down.
ATTGATACTCTGTATGCGATAAACAAAAAAAATACGTGATTTGATTACGTGATAAACAGAATATTTACGTATTAACAGGCCCGGTCGGATTGCAGAGATCACCGAACAAACAGGAGGGCGGATATTATCGAGGCCATACTGTAGTATAGATAAATAAAGATCAATAATAGGGTACTTGACTATTTTTTTTTTATGTGTTTAATCAAAAGACCCCTCTATTAAAGAAACATTGTTGAAAGAATTATTTGATTCTGATTTGAATTACCTGAGATATCACAACTTTAAGAGCACATATTTTACGCGGGCCCAAAAACGCTCTATACAAATGGCTACCAACATGTGACGTCACACGCTGGTGTCTTGTATGCGCGTCTAGCAAATTTTGTTTGGTAGCTATATCAAAATGTTTCGTTTATGTACATAGTTTTATAATAAAAGTTTGTGTTTAATGTGTGGGTAGTTCAATGATATAATATTTTTATAATATTATTAAAACTTTAAAATGGACTTGCCCATGACACTTTGAATGCTCACAAAACCAGCTAGACGTTATATTTTAACTGAAAATTTAGGCTATTGGTTCTTATTTACCAAATATTTTGGTAACAAGGATCAAATTTTTTACTACATCGATAGTAGTAACTACACCTATTGTAATACTCGTATAATACACATAAGATATTACCAAAAGATGGCGCTGTGTGTCTATACATCGCGAACGTTTCGTCTTATTGGGTTACCTAAAAGCCAGGTTGCAATTTTTTGTTGTATTTTTTAAATAGTATAGATATAAAATAATTATTCGTCAAAATTAGCTACACCTCTCACTTTTGAAAGCGATGGCCGCGGCTCGGCCAAGGTCCTCCGATAATGCATCGCGATTGCAACACGCGGATAAAGGCTCTATATTAATAACTGTGGAGAGCCACGCTTCGGCATGAATGGGCCGGCTCGATCGGAGTGATACCACTGCCTCACAGAAAACCGGCGTGAAGCAGCCCCAGTGCTGTGTTTCGTCGAGTGAGTGAGGGTACCGGAGGCCCACCCGGGGGGAAGGGGATAAAAGGTTGGCGGCGCACTTGTAATTCCTACTGGTGTTGCAGGTGTCCATGGGCGGCGGCAATTGCTTACCATCAGGTGATCCGCCTGCTCGTCTGCTACTATCACATAAAAAAAAATGATTCACACAACATCTCATACATTGACTCCGTACTCTCCTCCGACTCCGTACTAAGTAGCTTAAGCGTTTGTGTTAATATACCGTAATTTTATGCAATGAAACAAAACTAACTTAAAGGGAAATAGAAAGATATTTCATAGTTAAATCAATCTCAAACTCGTTCCTTCAAGAACATCCTGCAAAAACTAAGCGAATCAAAATTCAACAGGGGAACTCTTGTATCTGCATAATTGTTCGTAGGTGCAAGTTCCTCTGAACTTCCGTCTTTGCCGCAAGAAGGAAAAAAGTTTGCAGCTTGGCGCGACGCCAGCAGTTATGGGGTGGTTTCTGGAGCACGTTGGTTTAGATGCAGCTAATGTTTACGTAAAGATTCTGGTAGGTATATGGAACGGAAATTTCGTTTGGAAGTTCTAGATTCTGGATTTCAGCGTGTGACTTTGGACGCAACTAGTTGCGTCCAAAGAATTCCGAAGTACGTTTGGAAAATGATTAAAAATTTGGGATGTTTGGTAATTACAATGAAACTACTGCCGTTTCCATCGCAAACCTTAGTCGACTAGATCATAGTCAAAATTACAAATTTTTGAACCATTCAGACCAACAGAAGTGGCTGATCCCATGAGCTATCCATCTAGCATGAGCTGATGATCTTTAAACAGGAATACAAAAACATTATCAAAACGTTACAACTCTTCATGCTTCACGAGGACAAACACAAGTACAACTATTAACACCTCTCTTTTGACTGTGCTGCCAAAGCAGAAATAACTATAAGACAACACAATATCGCTAATAACTTATTAATAAAATACCTCGATAATTCTATGAAAAATCTTCGAATATAAAAAATCTTACTTCGATTGATATCGATGCGGATGTTTTGGCATTCATAAATGATCTGTATGGACCTAACTTAAATAAAGATTTTTTCTATTTCTATCTAAGCTACACGCTTAAGTTTCCCCTTCCATTCACCACATAAGGCCTGTGTCTTACGTAGCAGCGAACGTCGCCTTTGGCTCCGCGCCAGGTATTTTGGACACATTGTTGCGCAGAATAAGTAACGGCGGTTGTTCGGGCTACGTGTCTGAATGATGCATGGCCTGCATTAGTTATGTGCAGTTTCCATTGCAGAGGAATAGGGCTAACGCAGGGATGTCACATGTTAGCAATTTCGTGTAGTTTTCGCTGTTCACCGCTTTTCATGCCTAGAAATGGGCGCCTACCCGGGTATCCAATTTGGGGTAAATATCAATTGACCAATTTTGAACTATCCTATTATTATTGAAAAAAGACAAAAACTATTTTAATTAATGGCTCACGTCTAGGTTACCGATTGAATTTGGCATACTTATGTAAATCTGGTGAGAATGCAATACATAAAGTATTAAGACACCATCGAGCTAATCTCATGATGGAGCATATAGTATATGGAGCAATCAAAATAAAATAAAAATAACACAACGACAATCACGCCAATCAACCTGGTGTCAAATTAGTACACCTGTTCTATGAGTTCATTCGATACATAACTGGGTGATAAATAGTCGAGAATTGGTTAATGTTTCTATCTACTCTACACACGATTTTCTCTCAAGGGGACTTCAACGTTGAAATAGCACTTACGTACAAATCTAAAAATAGCTCATTTGATTTTCTCATTAACCAACCCTTTGCTCCGACTATTCAACTTCAGGCAGCAAAACATCACAAATTCACTTTGCAACTCATTATTTAATCAGTGCGTCTCTTGTCGCTTGCAACTTGCAGCTCTGGCAACATGGTCCACATTTACCCCGGTAAAATGAACAGTGCCACAGTGCACACTAAGCAGAAACAGATCTTGTTAGCGTGTTCAAACTATTCGGCTTTGTGAAGGTTTGTTGTCTCATGAGACTGGTCGTTTGGTCTCATACAACTTGCCATTTGGTTTAATACGATATGTCTCAATATTGTATCTCATAGGATGTGATGGCCGATCGTTAGTGTGAATGTTGAATAGAAGTGGAGCTAGCACACTTCCTTGCGGGAGTACATTTTTCTAAATCACCCTATACTCTTGTAAGAGGAAAACTGCACTTGAAAGCGGCTCTAAAAATAAAAAAAAACTCTTTAAAGATAACAAACAATTTTCTTTAAAGTTGATTGTGTCGTATGTCGTATGAGCTTACAACTTAGATATTGCATTGGGATGTAATCTGAGTGCCGAATTTATTTATTAATTTTTACCAACTTATTCTATCTTTACAGGACACGCATCTCATGCGATAGAATAAACAACTCTTACACTACACTGTATACTACTATTTACATCATATTAACCTCACTGCCTGCAGCCACTGTGGCAGCTAGGTGCATCGCTCCTAATGTAGGGCACTAGTACAAGCCTGGGCTGGCTGGGCGCAGGTCTCCACGAGCCTTTCACGGCCCGACCTGCATCTTGCACTATGCATGCGGGGAGACACTGGGAAATAGGACGATACGAGGGAATAGAAAAGGGTGTAAGTGGCACGCAGATTCAAAGACAGCAGTATGTCCCTGTAGGACAGTGGAATCTTAAAGTCACTCCTCCACACCATACGCATTTTCAAAACATTCCTTTTTAAAATTCGTCATACAAACCTTAAAGATCATTTTGCAATTCAGTGCGTTTTCATTCAAAACCATTGCATAATAAATGAATTCTTGCCTAATTACATGAAATATCTATCTATAGATATTGCGCGATGTAATTTAGCGCGATCTATTGGTTCATTTCTGAATTACGGTCCCGAAGCGAAGTGAGGGCGGGCCACTAGTCTACTAATAAAATGACAGTAACGCTTCCTTAGTTTAGTGTTTTAAGTACCGGGACATCGGGGGTTGGAAACCCCGGTCGAGACAAAAGTATTTTTCGAATTTTCCGAACATAGATAGATAGATATTCTTTATTGCACAGAAACAGAATACGTGAGTGAAACAACAGCAATAAACAGTACAATAAGGCGGTCTTAACATAGCTCAGGGTGTCGCATTAGGCAAACGTGGTTTAGCCTAATCCCATCATAGTAGCGACGAATTGATTTCTATTATGGAGGCTTTTAGTGTTACGCTAGAAAGAAAGAAGAAAGAAAGTATCAGCCTATACATATACTGTCCCACTGCAGGGTAAAGGCCTCCATCATAGAAATCAAGTAATCGCTACTATGATGGGATTGGGCTTAATCACCACGCTTGTCTAATGCGGATTGGTGATCACAAACTCGAGCTATGTTCGAAAAATTCGACACATACTTTTGCTCGACCCGGGAATCGAACCCGGGACCCTGAGATCACGGCCCGGTACTTAAACCACTAGACCAACAGGGCGTTACGCTAGAGCGCGATAGTATATAGCTTGATACTTAACATTACTATACTAATAAAATAAGACGCACATTGACGGCACTTATCCCCTTCAAGTAACATACATGACGTCATACGGCGCTGAATGTCGGCCATTACATTACAAATGAGTAAACAATAAAAATAATCCACAATCACATTCCGATACCACCACCGGCATCATAAACATGTTTATTATAACACTACACTGCACTCATTAACTCTGACTTCCCACGACCATAATGCAATAAATAGTAGTAAGTTATCTTAGGTATGCCCTTGGAAGTACCCGTGGCCTATTAGGAAAAGGTGTCAATAATGTGGCTTATAAATTACACCTTTGCACAATACAATGTATCTATAACTACAAATGATAGCCAACTTTACTGATTTTAGTAGATAATGAGAGTTAGGGGTCACCATTCGCCAACGGTTCCGTCGAGCCACTTTGTGCGGAGCGCGAGAAAAACTATACTTGGGTACACAAAGACTCGTATATTATTTCTGTTATTCATTTGTTATATCTTTTGCGTACCTCGATGGTACATCGTATCGAATCTCTCCCTCACGTTTGTCTCTGTCATTCTCGTCGAAACACGTTGAGATCACTATAAGCGCATACTCATGAAGAGCCCATCTTGCTTAGCATGTTTGGTTCGCAATGGCCGTCCTAATGTGTATGTCGCGGTCGGATAATCGGATCATATAATCCGTCGTATTACCTACATTACGGCTAGCTGTTATCAAAAACATGTATACGACGATATTACTTAAATATTTGACGACTGCGATGGCGCAGTGGCTAAGGTGTTCGCCCGAAGCGTGAAAGGTCCCGGTTTCGATTCCCGGTCAAGTCAACATAGAAAACTACATCTGCTAAGTTTCCTTGGGTCTGGTTGTTCTGGGTTGACGCCCCCAGTTAATTATCGTCACCTGGTACTCATAGTACAGGGGTTGCCCAAGTTTGAGGCAGCTCGGGTAAATGGTGTCGTCACGAGCTAATTTGCTTGACACTCGCTCATCACTGGGGCAAGGGTCTGGGGGACCGTACGATGAGCGGGATAGAGAGGATGCGCTCTCGGGAACGAGAGTCGACAAAATCTTTTTCGCGGTGCGCATGTTAGGCCTACAGGTTTATTGGTGTTATTGTCTGGCGCATTTATTTATTTATTTTATTTAAATTGTGTTTTCCGAGGCGTCGCGCGTCTTCAACTTCACTGTGATCCTGCGTATGCTGTACCCAGCATGCTGTTATCAGCACTGTCATATCGGGTGTCGGACAGGTGCGGGCTGACCTTGCGGTCGTCCGTACACAAGAGCAGTGGTTAATGAATGATTGATTGGTGGAAGATCCGTTGTGGTCTGCCATCTTTGACGACGGTTCCGTACAATATTCCAGTTTCACGTCAACACACACCGTGTCACACTGGTGTTCTATCTAATTAAGAGGGAAAGTGGATTGGGAGGGGAGTGCACCTGTGTTGGCGCTCACACTTAAGCTTCTTAAATAAAATAAAATAAAATGCGCTAGACGATCACACCAATCAACCTGGTCTCAAACTAGGGCAACTGTACTATGACTACCAGATAACGATAATTAAGGGGGGCGTCAACCCAAAACACCCAGATCCAAGAAAACTTAGAAAATGTAGTCTCCTAAATTGACTTGACCAGGAATCTAACCCGGAACATTTCGCGTTTGGGCGAACACCTTAGCCAACTGCGCTATCGAGACCGATCGACCCAGTAAACCGAATCGGCTGGCAGCTTATTATTATTACTTAAGTAAGTATTGAAATAACTGTATTCTCTTTATTACATAAAGAAAATCATCTACCTTTGAAGATGATTTTTCTTTATGTAATAAAGAAAATACAGTTATAATATCTCAATATCTCCATATTGTATAATTAGAACTCGGCATAAACAGTAAACAGTACCTACCCCAGACCGACTTATTAAACTACGGAGCGAAATAAAAATAGCCGACGATTTCTCAGTATTCCTCAGCCGTTTCCTCGAAGATTCTTGAATAATTACCCGTACTGTACCGAGACACTAATAGCTGTAGTGAGAGACGAGTAATTATGTAGGTACATAGTAAGTTTAGTACATCCCTGACACTTAATAAAACCCCCCAATTAAATACCTAGTTTAATTAGAACACACTTTTTTTTTATTTATGGTAAGCTGTATTCAAAAAGAGGTCTGTGCGCAGTGTTCATCTTATTTTTAAACGTGGGAGCGCCATACTTCGGCATGAATGGGCCTGCTCGTCCGGAGTAATACGACGGCCCTTCTGTGAGGCCGTCGTATTACTCCGGAAGTGAAGCAGTGCCTGCGCTGTGTTTCGTCGAGTGAGTGAGTGAACAAGAGGTTCAATTGGGGAGATAAGGGGTTAAATGTTGGCAGAGCACTTGTGACTCTACTGGTGATGCAGGTGCCTATGGGCGGCGGAAATTGCTCACCACCAGGTAATCTGTCTGCTCGTCTGCTACGTCTATACTATTTATAAAGAGATAACTGCTATAGACAATGACAAGGGTTATAGGTAAACCAAAAACACGAAACGCTTGCGCGATGTATAAATTTAGCACAGCGCCATCTATTAGTTCATTTCTGAATTACGGTCCCGAAGCGAAGTGAGGGCGGGCCACTAGCATCACATAAAAAACTATTTCTGAGTAGCAGTTTTGGTACATTATACGACTTACATTGTCTCATTCGTAATGAAATGACATTTACTCCACGTGTAAAAACGTATACCTACCTACTCGTAAATTAGTCATCTTTATTAATACTCTAAAAGAAGTCGAATGAAATTAAACATTTACTTACAAACCCACCGTGGAACAAGTTTCTAGAAATCTAGCTCTCTGTCGCCTACACTGGAATCTCGACAGGAATACTTTACGGAACCCTTCGTTTATAAACTCTATATACTTACAGCTAACTCTAAATCTAATGGCAATTTAATAAGTTAAAATGGGTTAGGGGAAAATTCGCCCGAAATGTCAAGATATTTTGGCCGGTCACTAACGTAACCAATATTTTTGTGATGATACTACTGATTAAACTTTACTAAGTAAACAAAAAAAAATGGTGAAGTTAGGTTAGAGCAGTGATGAGCAAAAAAATCTTGAAGTGTCCGAAGATTCGCTGCCGGGCCCTAGCAGACGACGCCGTGCACCGCCAGTCCGCTTGTGACCACGGCTGCTGTAGTGCAGCCGAAACGTCAAGCAGTAAGTGCATACAATGTACTTATCAATGAACGTCGCGTTTATTCCCGATTTAGTATTTGGAAGTCATCCACATTGAAATAAATAAATAAAAAAAATATTATTGCTCAAAATTACACTAACACTTAGTCACAACACAATGCAGTTAATTAAGATGAATTGAGTGTATTATTCTGGAACATTTTTTTTTTTCAATTAACACACAAGAAAAACGCATAAAGATAAAAATAATTAGCAGCCTTTATAAATTACAGGTGCTGACTTTGAATCATATGTGATTAAGAATTTCTGACATCATATCAAATAATCTACTGCAATTTCATGATTCATAACAATCATAACTTAGATTGTAGAAGTTTCTAAGGAAAATTGCATGGTAGACTGTATCCGAGGGGATATAAAAGAAAAATTGAAAATCAAAACATTATATAGTTTCGTAACAAGAAACTTTTACTTTTGGCACAGTTATGGAGCTATAGTAGCTCAGTACGTAAGAAAACGCCTTCCATACCACCAGGAGGGAGGCTGTGGTTTGGATCCGAGCATGCACCACAAAATTTTTCAAATCTATGTGCGTATTTTCTACCATTTTAGCTCGCATTAGACATCAGGCCGGCGGGATCTCCCCAACGCAAATAAAGGTTATACAAATACTTCATATAAGCGAGACTAAACGCGACGAAAACTGACTGACTGTAAGCGTAGTGTGTCGCAGTGACTTCAGTGACAGTTTATTTAGTGGCAGTGCAAATATCGAATACGAGAGGGTATCCGAAGATGCACAAGCCGGGCGTAGCAGACGACGCCGTGCGCCTCCAGTTCGCTTGTGACCACGGCTGTTGTAACGCAGTCGAAACGTCAAGCAGTAAGTGCTAGAATGTACTTATTAATTTTCGTCGCGTTTAGTCCCGTTTATATGAAGTATTTGTATAATGCAACGCGAAAGTTTAAAAGCAAATAAAGGTTACAAAGACGGCTCAGCAATGTCGGCCCCAGTCCCTCCAGAATAAGTGAGGTGAGTGACAGTGCACTCACTCTCACTCACCTCACTTCACTTCAGCGGATGGGCACCGGAGGTCCAATTGGGGGAAAGGGAGTTACAGGTTGGCTTTGCACTTGTGACACTACTGGTGTTGCAAGTGTCTGTCTATGGGCGGCGGCCATTGCTTATCATCAGGTGATCCGTCTGCTCGTCTGCCACCTATCACATTAAAAAAAGTACATCCAAACTACCTTTCTAATGCCTCATTAATCGTAAAGTACCTACCTACCAATCATCTTTCTACCACATTAAGTTCGTTATAGTAAATTGAACAAAAAATGTTACACTTGTGGATAAAAATTATGATTTGATTTCCATCATTATAGATAATTTGTTAAATTTGAATGTTCCCTATAGTAAATTATATATTATTTAGTAAAGGTACCTATTACTTACTAAGTATTCATTAAAATCATTACCTAAGCCGAAAGAAGTCAATAATGAGTACTCGTATAACATTTCGAGACTTGTTAAATTCTAGTGGCATCAGTAATGGCAAGTTATAACATTTAATAAACAAAGTTATTAGATTTAATTAATTACAAAACGAGAGGAGGAGAGCTGGGGGGACATTTGTCACATGTCGGACGAGTTATATGCCAAAATAGCGGAACAAACCCCTGCGCTTACGCATACGCGCATACGCACAGAGTAAACGATTTAGCTGGCTAAATAGAACACCGAGACCCGACCGAGACGTCCGAGTAATGATTACTTACTTACTCACTACGCTGGCTCAGCGATAAAAGGTGGGTCTTGACCTCCGACATCAAAGTTCGCCATTTCACACACCACACACAGACCACGGGACGCCGTGATGTGGGGCGTCCGAGATATCGCTGGAGGGACGAAGTCGCCAAGGACTTTAAAGCACTAAGAGAGACCCCACACTAGCGTCTTTTGAGCGTAGACTTTTTGCCGGGGTGATCGCCGGCAAGACGCCGACGCTCAAAACTAGCGTTTTTAGGCGTAGCGTCGACGCGGCGTCCGAAAACGCTAGTATGGGTGGACGCCGGCAAAACGCCGGGACGCTCAAAAGACCTAGCGTCTGTGACCCCACTAAACTTGCATTATAGGTCAGATTTGGCACAGACCGAACAAAATGTCGAGTAATGAATAAGACGTGTTTAAAATCAAATACCCATCAGACAGCATCACAATTGAAAGTTTTTGACAGTTGCATGACTGGTCAAGCTCTTCGACATCATCAAACCAAATGTCAGTGCTAATGTCAATTTTATGATATGATGAATATTTGATCATAATGGATGAACTATTCGACTTTGGGCCACATGTTTAGTGAGCACTTTTGAGCTCTGCTAATAAAATATATAGCACTGATGGTCGAATTGATTTCGTATCAAGAATTAAAAGGTCATGTTTTTTCAATCCTTTTATATTTCGGACTTAATAAAAATAAATAAGGTCCAATCTACTTACTATGTATCTGAGAGATGACGGGCATTATAATGAGGAGTCCACATTTAGAATTCAAACAATACCGGTTCTTTTTAGAAAAATAACAATCTTAAAATGGCGAAATTATGCGAACGATCCTATATTTGATCCTATACCATAAAACAATACTCGCCCACACATGATCAAAAGAGGTATTAATACAGAAAGGAATGTCAAAAGAAATGTAAAACTTTAAAATCCATTTCGCTACGATTTATTATTACACATACATCATTATACATTATGTGAGACTTATACATGACATAAATAATAAGACCTACATAAATAAATATATACATACCTACATAAAAAATATATTGTGCAATATGGTAAGTGAATCTGAAGTTTTCTGTCGGGATGACACCATGTCCATGAATGGGTCACCAAAAAGAAAAAGAGAGAATTTCTTTTTTCTCTCTTCGGTCTGTGGATGGATCAGGATACGTTGGATGTCATATGCAACGGATTCATCGATCAGTGAATAAACTCCACACCAATTCAATAGATCGACTATGATGAACATCCATAGATTTATTAAAGGTTAATATTGGTCTGGTAACGTTTCGATAAATGGTTCATAAACGCTGATGTTAAGACATTTCGTCGTTACAATCATACCACGAAGATGCAGCATGTACGCTGTGTTTATATAATTAAAGCATTATTACATTCAGCCGATCACCCGTCTGAATAATTTATAAACTTTCAGTCACCATAACATCCCATCACGTGAAGTTAACGACAAGCCATAGTGTTGCTCACAGAGCGGTATTGATACAATGCAAGATTATTTACAACGCTGGCTCGGCGATATAAACCTAGTGTCGATTTTCAAAACTAGAGATGTCTACTGAATGCAAAATAAATGGTCGAACATTTTTAAGCTTGTTAACTTTGAGAACTGCGTACATTGTAGACAGACTAATCAATAGACCTCTATAATCTAGTCAACTTTATGGAAAGAACAGGCATATTCTAGGCAAACGCGTATCATCCTAGACCTCATTTGCTTTCTCCGTCAGGTGAGATTGTGGTTAAAGATTAGCGCACACAAATAAAAATACCCAGACCCGGTTTGGAAGGTATACTCAAAGTAATGGTCATAGTAATGGTTTCTTTTGTTCATGATTTGTTTCAGCGAGGTCATGATGACCCCTCACCTCTTTTAGTGAACGTCGAAACTCGAATATAAGAACGTCTAAGTGTAGCAACACCATAAATAAGGCGTAAATTTACCTATTAAATTCATCTTAAGAGACTCACTTGTTGCTATGTATGTTCACAAAAGCAAGACTAGTTGTTAATGCGAGACCAATTTTTGACTCATTCTTCATCCTGCATTCGAACAACACTATGGAAACAACGATTGTCGCAACAACAAATTTACAGCTTTTCGTTATTGTAATGCTAGCCGGGTCGATTGTTACGGACGTTAAGCCAAGCTGCATAACAATATACGCTATTGTCAAACAAACTACGTGTAACTGTGTCCGCCAATATAGGAAATAGGTAAATACATTCATCTTTATCATCATCTCAACATGCTATTCCCGGTTGCGACCAAAGCTGAAATTCGCCCGGGGTACCCTAGGACCATACTCCAGAATCCGGTGAGTCTGGTAATACACTAAGTTAATAATTTCCTATTCTCTTGTCCTCCAATGGTCACCAGGAAAAACAAAAAAAAATCCACCAGGATGAGTGAGGTATCGGATACATAATGACTTAAAGGGCTTTACAATAGATTAACAACATAAAGTAGAAAGGACATGTCCCATTACTGGCAAGGGCATTGCACAGTATTCACAAAAATCAAGACAGACCTGCTAATTTGGAAAAAATTACGTGGTACCTACGCATCAGAAAACCATCTAACAAAACTCCAAATGAGCATCAAATGTGACGTCAGAGGAAAAAAACGACAAACGGCTGTTAGATATCACTCGTCACTTTGACGTAACCAATTTGTTTGTTGTGTCAGACCTGACAGCTGACAGAAGTTAATATCGAAATCTCATTCCCGCCATGATGATGTTTAATGTTCTGTATTGCATTTTATTTATTTTTGTTTATTATTTTTGTAACAATTTTACGAAGCCATTATAAAGATACTAGCATTTGCCCGCGGCTTCGCTCGCGCACCCCTTCTCTAAAATGGGGGGGTAGAAAGGAGCAAAAAACGGCCTATGTTACTCTCCATCCCTTCAACTATCTCCACTTAAAAAAATCACGACAATAAGTCGCTCCGTTTTGCCGTGAAAGAAAGACAAACATAACACACTTTCCCATTTATAATATTAGTATGGATTAGATAGTAACTAGGTGCTGTAGATATATTGGCCTTGTTTTGGACAACAATACTTGTATTGTTCCTTCCTTGTTAGAACCTTGGTTCTAGCCGAGCCTCCATACAAATTGGGACACGTTTTCGACCCATCTGTGTATCTAATTCATCCCTAAATACATACTTCTATCTACGTTCTAACGTTTGCGTAGCTACAGTAAAAGATAAATGTATCTGATGGACAAGATTACAGTTTGCGTAACCTTAATCAGTTGACATCCGCTGAATTACGCAGGCTTCGCCTAAGGGGCAGATCACACGTAGCGATATGGAGCATGCGCCATACTGTCTAAACATTTACGTCACAATAAAATATGATAAATATCATTACAGCATCTCATTAGCGTTGGAGATGTACTGTATCGGAAGGAATTGACAAAGGGTATAGTCCGTCATCATCTAACAATAGCGATGACCGTTAGTTTGCGCACTTGTAAAAAAGATGACTTTCTACTAAAATTGGTTGCTGCGCACTTAAGGTCATCGCTATTGTTTCATGCCGCAAACAATATGAGGCCTCTGGTGGCTATAACGAAGCGTCATGCTGGCCTGGCCAGTGGCTCAGTGGCCCATTATGTGCTATGCTGTAATGAGCCATGTAACATCCCGTGATACTACTTCATCATGATGAGGATCTGATCAAGATGTACTATATGTATATAGGTATGTACCTACGTCTCATACATTGGTAAAGTCAGCAGTAGATATACCAGAACGGACTTAGATCGTCACAAAATCGTGTAGTTGTAATTTTCACGTGTTCGATTCGTCAATATAAATGTCAACATTTTCTGTTTTTCGCTGCCCTTGAGAGTTCAAGGCTTCATTGTTATTACCAGACTTCCCAAATCCTATATTATGGTCCAAGCGTACCCGGGCTCTAAAAACAACAGCATTGGACGCAACTAGAAACGAAACGCTCAGATGATGATGGTGATGTCCACTGTGTGTTCGTCCCAGTGTGTAAGGCCCAACAGCAGACACAATAGAAAATCACATTGTTATTGGCTTTAAAAAAATGGTTGTTACGACCTTAAGCGGACGAGGTCCGCACCTCGCGATACGTCGAAAAGTCGGGCCCGCTCGCTATCGCTAATTGTGATCTGCCCCTAAGGCAACATCCGTCATAACATGACGGATATTATGATACACCACAATTACACTACTACAGGGTTCATTATTGTATGGTAAGGTAACTAATGGTAAGCACAGAAACTGTTGTCTTGTTGATATGAGTACAAGAATCAAATCTAATAAGTAATCAAATACTTATTTCAAGTATTCTTGGTTTTCTTGGAGTCATGAACTTTTAAGGTAAGTACTTTTTCTGTGATATACCAAACTTCTAAGAAATAATAAACTGAAGATCACATTTTATGATATTCTAGATGAAAATAATATTAAAAGACTCTTTTTGTCAAACAGAGTCAACGTTTTCATCATTCGTGGTTTTATAAAAAAAGGCCTATTTTTTAAAATAATTATTACAACAATGTTACTTGGATTTAAAAAGATATAGGTTTAGTTTTCTAGATTGGTATTTTATCGGACGTAATGTAGAGCAAAACCTGTCTAAGGGTTGCAAAGGTCGTAAGGTAATCGATTCCATGTCTTGACCTGGATCTATGTACAAATGCTGTATAGAATCCGCATTAGGCGCTATCAGAAAGAAATAACAATGGAGATTTTTTTATTATTTCACAAAAATATCTTCAAAAAGCAAAGAGGATTTGGCCTTCCACTAATATATTTTTGAACAAGACATAAGTACACACTTTATATGGTAATGGAATGGTTACACAAAAGGGCCTTTACAAACACCATTTACCGTAAGTTTTATGGCATCAAAAGATATACGACACAGTATAAAAATATCCAGTATCAAGATACGAGTATAAGACATTTAACGAAAGTTTTCTTCCACGAACCTCAATTTTGTGGAATGGTTTAGCCGCGGCAGTATTTCCAGGCAGGTTATTAACCTTCAAGAAAAGAGCGTACTCCTTCTTAAAAGGCCGGTAACTCATCAGCGATCTCTCTGATCTCGCAGATGTTCTTTTTTTCTATATTGAGGACAATCAAGATGACCCCACTCCGCCTGATAGATGATGAAGATTTTCATGGGCGGTGGTGATTACTACTAGCAGGTGATTACTTCCTAACAGTACGCACACATATTGGATGGCGCAGTGGCGCCGTCAACAAAACAGCTAAGCCGATAAGACAGCACGAAGTATGTTCTCTATTCACCAAAACGTGAGACAGTAAGTACTCGAACAGTCGAGTTCAAAAATATGTATACACTTTAGGACCTTGTCACAATACATATTATAAGAAAGTGGAAGTCGTTTTCTTACACATATGTACTGTGACAAGGTCCTAAAGTGTATACATATTTTTGAACTCGTCTGTACATAAATAACACACTTAAACTTGTCGCGTTAATACCCATTCTTAATATTGTAGATTGTAGATACACTTATTAGTATGAGTATAATTTAGGAGGGGTCAGTGACCCTCGTGGACCCGTTAAGCCCAGCTCTAGCCTTTGTCTGATAACTACAATTGTAAACAAGAAGATCACTGGGTCATATGAGTACAGTACAGCTCATAGTGACGCATGCGCTTACAGTTATCACCACTTTTGTTACACATACAGGGCTGAAGTAAAAAACTTTTTTGGGAAAGAGTTCTACTGTTCACCGAAACAGCTGTTTAGCTGGATTTTTTGTATAATGTATCCAAACTTGACTTTTACGCACAGTGGTCTGTGGTGCTTTATGCTGTATCGTGTAGTATCTAGATGTATCTAGGTGCCAATAAAATTGATTTATTCGCATCGAAGAGAATTTGAATTGTAGATTTTTTTACATTTCTTTTGACGTTCCTTTCTAGAACTTACCTTCTGTGTATAATTATTTTGTGCAAGGGGTCTCACGCTGCGCTTGCCGCTGCGTCAACCGCGTAAAACAATGGTTTGCAATTATATTATCTACCTGATATAAAATGATGTGCGTTAATCGCATTGCGTGTAACGTAATGTTTATCGCATAAAACAGTGCGGTTATTTAGTTAGTTGTGCTTTAGGCTATTATTTTCAAATTGTTGCAAAATTGGCGAATTACTTAACGCAACAATTTCAGCATTATTTTCAAAACCTACTGATAAAATTTATTTCAGTGAAGGTCAATTTTTGAGTAACAAACAGTTCACTTTTTGTAATTGTTCATTAATTTTAATAAGCTACTTTCATTTATTTGTGTAAATAATACATTTATTCAAATGAAGTAATGCATAATTAGAGCAGAGTTTGCTTGCAAAATATTTTTTTTAATATTCTGTAAAACAAACCATACTTAATTACTAAGCGCACATAATTACTTTTGCTGTAACTGAATATCGATTACGTCTGACTGGAATGAGTGGATGGGTTATTCTACGAAACGAACTGTTATCTAAAAATACTCATAGTAAAGGTACCTATTATTGTAAGAGTACCCTGGGATCCAATGCGATAGCTTTGAAACGCAACCGGGAATCAAAAGCTAAAATGAGATGAGATGATATTATTGTCCAAGATTGAGGCATGATGACTCCTGCAATGATGGGGTTTACGGGACGTCTAAATGAAAGATGTTATGCGTTGTAACTGTCTATAATGAACACTAAGCCTTATATTTATACCTAACCTATGGGTGAGTGCGTCACACACTACACTCCTGAAACCCGAGTCAATTCAGAAAACTTAGTTAAATAAATGAACCCGACCGGGAATCAAACGAGATCATTTGTACTTGGGCACAATACACACCACAATGAAAGCTGTATCTACATTTACCTGTTCCAACAAATACTTGACGAATCACGAGACTCAATCCCCCTGTTCCCCGCTCGTTATTGCTGTTAATTAATACCGTTGTTTATGAATCACGACCATAGACTCAAATAGAGCTCTATTAATAAACATCAATTAAATGGTCCACGTGCTAGGCGGGGGTTCCAGAAAGAGGATACCAATTAACCCATGTTTCATGAATATTAATAATATCTAGTCTAAAATTATTGCGCGAGTGGATTTTTATTTTTAAACTTCAGACGTATTCAGAGCTTTATTACATCGCGTTTCTTCATATAAAGATGGTAAAAAGTCAAGTATCAGCCTATATACTGTCCCGCTTCAGGGCAAAGGTTTTCATAGAATCAAGTCATAGTACGGATTGGTGATCAAAAATTCGAAACATAATTCTTGCTCGGACCAGGATTGAAAAACAGAAAGAACCCCAGGATTACGGAGCGGTAGTAAACCACTAGACCGACGGGGCGATTAAAAAGTTGAGAAAAAAAGAATTATTAGGACTGATATCCGCCGCTTCCATATGCCATCATTCTACCAGACAGTTGTTCCAAACCCATCGTTTAGATCGCTGGCAGTCCTCAACTGGAAGGATCTCGAGACACTTTTTACCACGCAACACAAGACTATGAAACGAACCAGCGGTATATCTGGATAAATTACGACCTTAAAAAAAGAGGGTTTGCTGAGGGCGACGGCACACCTATGGCTTACCATCATCCGTACCGTGATCCGTCTACTCGTATTTGCCCCCTATGTCATAAAAAAAGGACTGAATGGCGGTGATTACCAAAAAGACTTTAAGTCTTACGGACTTAAGACCTCGCGTTACGGGAAGAAACAGGAACAGAGAAGAAGAAGAAAGTGTTGGTAAGTACATCCGATTAAATAAAACCAGACCTTCATTCACAAACGTAACGCTGAAGCATGCCAAGCAAGATCTCTGTACGCCCATGTCTATGTGAGCGTAGCCTGTTGTTTAAAAAAAAATGAACTAACCTATCACATTGCGACAATGTAAACTAATGATACTAAACAGATCATCAATGACTCACGTACGTACATTATGTTTGCTTTACATCTATAGATATGTTACCCCACAAGGTCTAAGACAATAGCACAAAATTATAGCGAAACCTGTTTACCAGCGTTGCTTGAACAACTTTATGCGGTGTGGCAACCTTGAAAGTGGCGAGCAGTAAAAATATAATTGAGAATAATAAAATTACGGGTTTTTTCATCGAGAATTATTGATACATTTAGACCTGAACGGCTTGAAAAAGGTCGTCTGCTTTTAAAATTTAAAAGTACAATCCTTTTTAAGTGCTTGTGTCCTTAAAATATACCGTACCAAATACAGTATCTATTATATATAGTAAATAACCAGGATTGTATGTACAATCATATTGATATGATAACTGTATCATATCAATATGATTGTACATACACTCAATCGGTTCATCCATTCGGGAGCTACAATATCACAGTGTCGCACACGTCAAACTTATAACACCGCGTTGAGATTTTTAAACAAATATTTTAAACACTTACAGAATGTTTCCCACTTATTTTTAACCGACTTCAAAGAGGAGGAGGTTCTCAATTCGACCCGCATGTTTTTTTGTATTTTACTCGATTTCTCCGCCAATTTTATGAATGGCTTTTTATGATTATTTTGTTTTGTTTGATAGGCCATCATTCAAAGGTGGTCCCATATAACTCAGTGGTTTTTGAAAAAAACAACAAAAACCTAAAAAAAAGTTTAATGGTATATATTGTGGCTGTAGTCTTGAAGTCGTTTTTTTTTCACAAATTAATTACCTTCCCTGTAAGTGTTAAGCACTGACCTGGGCAGAAGGCGCAGCCACACCCCGAGATGAGGGTGACCTTGTCCGCGGTGGCGTCCTCCAGACACAGCTTGCAGTTGACCGGCGCTGCTGGCACGAAGCCGCCCCCGGCGCCGTCCAGGGAATACCTGGACAAGGATGTTGTATGTTAAGCAGTTGACCTCTAGGGACTTAGTTCAGGCCAGTACCAATAGATGGCGCTGGGTGTCGATTACATCGCGCAAATGTCTCGAATAAAAGCCTTGTCGTGTATAGAATTTAAGAAAAGAGAATAACGCACTTAAAGAAATCTAGATATTATATCTTTAGGTGGGACTCAAACCCACTTTTCGGTAACGTTGAAAATTCGCACTGGCCTTGCGTGTATCTATGGGCGGTAATCGCTTACTTCAGGTGAACCGTATGCTCATGCCTAACATGGGCAGCGACGGTTACTTCCCATCAGATGACCTGTGTGTCGCCACTAGATAAAAACTAGGTGTAGAGGTGAGAGTGACAGACTCAATGGACACTTTGTCTGTTCTTCTGTGCCTGTCAATCTCATATTTGGATCTCACGGCCGCTTACCATCAGACGGAGTGAGGTCATCTTGATTGTCCTCAATATAAAAAAAAAACTCCCTTTTAATTCCTTACCTGGATCCTCCGGCGCCGGCGAGTGACAGCAGAGAGGAACACCGGGAGCAGACGGAGGGCGCGCGCAGCCGGTTGTGGGCCCTGATGGGCTCCGACGCCTTCTCGCGCTCCGTCAGAGCGAGCACTGTTGAGCATTTCCTCAGACCTGAGGGTAAAAACGTGGTTATCTTTAATTATAAGTGCAGTTAAGATTATTAATTCTATGATAATTATTGTTATGTATTGCTGTTACTTATGTTGATAATCCAATAAACAAATAAACAAAATATGGGTTTACGTATTGCACATACTTTCAAGGTCAATGCAAGGTCAAAGTCAAAATAAAATCTTTATTTGCATAAAAAATATCAAACTATTTATTTATAGATAATGTATAATTCACATGTAGTAAACAAAATTTTACTAGCTTTTGCTCGCGGCTTCGCTCGCGCCCCCCACTTCCCTAAAATGCGGGGTTAGAAAGGGACAAAAAGTAGCCTATGTTTACTCTCTAACCCTTTAACTATCTCCACTAAAAAAATCACGTCAATTCGTCGCTCCGTTTTGCCGTGAAAGAAAGACAAACATAATTATATACATACAGACAGACACACTTTCCCATTTATAATATTAAGTATGGATGTTGATACATAAGGTACACTAAAAATAAATAGACAATGCGATTCTACCACCGGAATCGGAAAGTTGGTTCTGACGAGAAGATCCGACAAGAAACGCGCCAGTTACTCTTTTTAATCGCCAAAATTTTTATTAAATTGGTATATGTTATGGTTTATTACAAACAAACATATTGCCTTATATTATGACAGTCCTCATCTAAAGCCATAGCTCATCCTCGCATCATTAAAAATGTTCTGCCTGTCCGATGCCTTTGCTTTGATGAGCCTTAATCATTTCATAGCCTTTAATGTTATTAACTCGAAGGTTCATTTTTCCAGACTTAACTTGCACTATAATTTACAACTTGAAAGTTGTACCTTTGACAAGATGAATACGTGGTTTATATTTATGTAAACCGCAGCCATTTCATTTGTTATTTATTGCACAAAAGAATTTGCAAATGGCGCATTGAATCCCCCGGCTTACATTTTCATAAAACTGGGAACTTAACATAAATCACTTTCACACTTTTCTGGCTTTACGGTACCTTGGCATTTACCAAATAGTACAGGAGGTGCCAGATATTTTTCTGCTTCAAAAGTTCCGCTGCTGTATGAACGTACTGATAAATCAAACATTGTGCAATCTGTCAAATTTTCTCAATTAAAAAATGCAGATTGTAGTAAGTACCCAACCTATTGTTGTGTAATAACAACATTTAATACTAGGGGCCATGTATGTAATTGTTACATGTAATAGTTACTTGTAGATAACTTAGGAACTCCTGTAATTGCCTTTTGATAAGTCAATGTATTTAAATATTTATTGAAAACACAATTGCGTTTGAAAATAAATATCACTTCAAACTGGAATAACAATATTTATACGTTTACGTTGAAAGCGTTTAAGTTGATTTTATATAATATAAACATTTCGTTATTATCGTCAATACCTGATGAACTCGAAAGTACCTATGTGGTGTGTTGAAAGAGATTTAACGTAGACACGTTTTTCCGTACTTAAGACTCTCTTTCCGTGCATAGTACGTTACATGATGCAAGTTGAGTTTACATAGAGATGGGTGTTTAAAACTGTCTCCACCTCCTGTACTATGGAAGCCACAAAAGAGCGAAGGAAGCAGCATTAAACGTTATTTATTACAAACACACGCTTTCCTATTTAGTCCGCGGTTGGCCTCACACCTGACCCCAGCTTTCAGACGTCACCGAGGATTCCGAAGTTGAAAGTGCACATTCATTATGCAAGGTTAAATTGTACATGAAACGACATTTTACTTTTGAAATACACAATAGTACCGGTTTTAAACTAAATTTAATACACGTACGTTTTTCTACATGGGAAAAATAGGAATAGAAATAGAAATAGAAAAATCTTTATTCAAGTTAGGTCCATACAGATCGTCGATCATCGATTTCTACTGAGAAGCCGAAAAATTAGAAAAAAAAAAGATATTTTTTTTCTAATTTTATTATGTTGAATGGTTTTAATAAATGTCGTAATTTGTCAAATTGATTTCCCAAAATATGTTTTTCAGAAAAAGAGTAACTGCTGAGTTAGTGATCTTGCTAACTTACTAGACTGGCGCAGCGACCCAAAGTGACCCTTGGCCTACGGTAATAAGAGCCTCCATCTTAAAATGGTCCTGTCAGTCTTCAGTTTAGATTCCACGCAAATCTTTATCAACTTCATCCCTTCAGCGGTACCTTGAACGGCAAACTGGCCTTCGACCATTTGGCCGTGCCAGGAAGGATCTTTTTGGCGCACGATCTTTAGTAGTTTTGCTAGTGCCGTTTCAATACAAGTAGACAAACCAAACTACTTACCAAACTACTATACATTTGGCATTAGTAAGTACTTTATGGAACTAAATTAGATAAGTTGTTTTTTTTTTCACTTTTTTTTTGTCTGATCTCCCGGTCTATAAACCCAAACTCAGTTTCAGGATACGCGAGTCAACTCACACGCCAGTTTAAGCTCCATTTCGCAGTGGTTTGACTTTCCCTTGAATATTTGATGAGTTGCTCGCGAGTGGGTATGTTTCAGGTACGTTAAATATAAACGATTGACGAACTGATCACCAGGGAGAGATATAGGGAAACATATGCCTCGACAAAAATTTTTTTTTTTCATTCTGTAGTAACAGAATAAAAATAATATTTTACGTACAAACAAGCAGTAGCTTGTCAAAGATCTAAGACGCGATGTTCAGCACTAAAGATTAACATTGGCAATTGGGCATGACTTTCGAAATATTGTCCTGGATAAATGTAATAAATTATGTAAGTATGTATAAATATGTCCTGGATATAATAATTTCAACCGCACTTCCGCTCTGCATTTTTAATGGAAACGAGCGCAAAAGCTAAAGCATCGCGCCAACCCTTGAATAGCTAAAAGTCCATTATCCTTTCTGACACCCCTGGGAATGCCCAATGTTCAATGGAACACACTTGTAACTTGTACAGTCATTATCAAAACGACCTTATCGTGGAAACCTATCAAAAGAGAGAGTCAGTATATGCCAAGTTGCATTTTCATTTGTTGTTCAAGAACAAATGAAAGTACACCTTAAGTATGGTGTTGAAACTGTTGAAAGTGTTTTTTCTAATGCTCAGATATTTTTGGTAAGTACAAACGCTACGATCATTTTGGTGAAGACATGAGTGACATAGTTCAAATGACCTAGCTAGACTTTAGGTTCACTTTGGAATGACCCGATTGCACATTTTGGTAGTAAGTTGTAACCTTGCTAAAGTCCAAAGATATCTATGTCGATTGGTAGAATAAAATACGGACGTGGGTTTAGACGTTTTCCAATATATTGTATAGTTTCTAAAGACGGCGTATTGTTGGCCCATTGTTTTAAAACAATGCCTAGTTGAATTCTGTCATTGTCTTCTATTGTGAAATATGTATGTCATGTCCTTGTACATCCTGTAGTTATTTGTATGGTTTTAAGGACAGCTGTGAATGTCTACACGAGTTTGATTTGAAGAAACCTAAATAATGCTCGTTTTATTTAGACTGTTTCCCGCTTATAATAAAACGTGGTCTAAATTTGGTTTTGGTTTATAAATGATGCTGTCATGACGTATCTGCATGTTCTATGTGCCACGTTTACATATTTTAAACCATGACTAAGTTTAGTCTCCGTTTGATAAGGGGTTTATGTTTAGTAAGTTTTGTTAAGGATTGCAAAGTCAGACGACATCAGTCAGTCATCTCTTCAAGTCAGTTTTAGTACTGTATTTAAATAATATTTGAGCTTTCCATTATAAGTGTGATTGTGGTGGTGTGCTTGTATCTTTTAATTATAATCCTCCTCATCGTCATCGTCATCGTTCAACCTCATCATCCGTTTCATTAGGAAAGTTTGTTTATTTGGGGAAATTTTATGTCCTGTTGACATATTTATAACCCTTATCAACATTATCGTATCGAACCACGTCCACCTAATCCTTTCACACATTTCATCATTTCATTTTCATTTTTATCACACGGTCCCTGCCAGCCTCATCCATTGTTTGTTTCCTTGTCACAATTACAATATCGTCGTGCCAACGGGTACAATATCACAGTTGGTATGAGTATACCCACAGGACGTCGTCCCAATCTTTACTGCCTAGCTATGCTAACCCTTATGCTTGTCTAAAATATGTATTTAGATCCCTTATGATGCCTGTCTAAAATATGTACCTCTTTAATAATAGTTATCCTTACCTTCAAGGAGAGGTTGGGGCTGCGACAGCACCGAGTCCCTAGAGGCTGCCCTCCGCACAGGCTTGGCTGGCCTCGCTAGGGACTTCAGGCCTCCGCTCAGTATGAGCTCGAGGGCTCGCCGGCCGCCGGGCCCGGTCGCGCCTGCTCCCATCTGAGGACAAAGAGGAATAACGTTAGTATACCAATACAAAAGATAAAAATTCTTAAGACAACCTACGAGACTTTTAGGTGAGCCTGAAAAAGTGAAGCGTTTGCGCGATGGAAACAACATCTAGCGCCATCTATTGGTTCAGATTGAAATCTAATGGCCTAAAACGAAGTGGCCCTCATTTCGTTTCGGGGTTGTCTTTTTTAATAAGAGCCTTCCTTCGTTCATTCATCCGATTGGATCATCTTAGCGTTTTGTCCTGGTTGTGCTCCAAACTATTCTACATACGCACGGTCTTGGGCATCCATGGTATCCTATCATATAGTATCCTGTCGTATAGTGTTATAGTGTACAGTTTATTTGTCACACATGTCATCCCTAACGACTTCAAGCGACACCTATTTTAGTTTTTCAGAAATAAACATAGTTAATGCGTCGTAAACTGAATTTAAATGACGCCTTTTAGAGTTAAAGGTCAGAAGTAGAATAACTGGCTTTCCCAACGAAGTCAATGGCACACAATATACGAAAAGCAACAATATTTTTCTAAATAATAGATGAGCCAGACTACTAGGTTATTATTACATGAGTGAATAAGAATGCGCCTCTCTTATGGAAGATCGAAGGTCCGAACTCGAACATGCACCTCTAGATTTGTATGCTGTAGATATATTTATTAAGAGCAGTATTTCTGTTAATAATTACCTCGGCGGTGAGGGAAAACACCATGAGGAAACCTGCACGTTTCGGATAGTTTCTAAAACGTGTAACCATGATTCAAGTGGTCTGGTTCCCCTGTTAAAGGGTTGCAAAGGTCAGATGGCAACCGTTTCATTGTAATTACCACTGTCCTCGATAACAGCGTCAGAAAACAAATGAAAAATCTTCTATCTTTACTCTATATTATTTAAGTAATTTCTAAAGACAACTACAAGGCTTATAAGTAAACCAAAAACACGAAACACTGGCGCGATGAAATCAACATCCAGCGCCTATCTATTGGATGCAGTTTGTAACTACTACAGAAAGAAATCGGGTCCGAAACAAAGAGTAATTAATAAATTAAGGGTTATTCCATTGTTTATATTTTAGCTACCAATAATCACTGAATAAGTTCTTGGCCTTCGTACGTCTGTATAAAAGAAAAGTAGATATTGAAAGACACATATTAACATACAATGAAGTGTCAAAAGTTACATGCTTATATTGTGACGAAAGAATAAATTACGATTTATGTATAATTACATTACTGACATATTTTTGCTTCACATTTACCTCAGTGTTCAAAATTTAAATTTCATTTTTCGAACAAACATTAGTGTGTTGGACACTTGTGTTTGTTTAGTATCTGGGTGTAATATTTTTCTTATATTGTGTTTTTTTTTAGGATTGGTCCACCATTGGTAGATCCTAGTCTAGACTCGGATGTCATCGTCGAGTTATCAAACATAGCTCGGGTTAGTGATCACCAATCCGCATTAGGCAAGCATATTGAATAAGCCTAATCGCATGCTAGCGGCAATGACTTGATTTTGATGTTGGCGGAGGATGGATTGACCGCGATGATGTAGGCCTTTGCACAAGAGTGGACCAGTATATATATAAGCTAATACTATAAGTCCATTGAGATTCAAAACAACATCTTTTTTG
This sequence comes from Cnaphalocrocis medinalis, assembly GCA_014851415.1. Classification (NCBI taxonomy): domain Eukaryota; kingdom Metazoa; phylum Arthropoda; class Insecta; order Lepidoptera; family Crambidae; genus Cnaphalocrocis; species Cnaphalocrocis medinalis. The sequence goes on along the minus strand of CM026287.1, from coordinate 14,208,159 downwards.
ATCATTCTGCAAGCAGTTACCCAGTTTCCGAGCACTTGGGGGTTACACCGTCATCCATCTACCAATGCTTCCATTTCCATTCAAGTCGAGAGTTGTTGCGATCGCTAGTACCACACAAACGGCGCGTGCGACGCTCTAGGAATGCCAAAGCGACTCGCGACCTGACGCAGAGGCGTAATGATACTAATGTTTTCCTTATTACACCAAGCACGTACCGCTCTTACAAATAAGAATTAAATAGGTGCGCTTCACCTACCGCTGTTAGGATGTGTTGCCACTGAAACGGAGCGGAGTGAAATCCACCAATAGGATTGCATAAAAACTCCGCTTCTCAACGAACAAGCTTCTTCTATTGGTGGATTTAACTCCACTTCGTTTCAATGGAAACGCAACCTTACACTGTTTTTCAAACTTTCGAAATTCCAAAACCGTTAGGGGACTATACATTGGTTGTACTCGCATGCAGGGTACGCAAAACGCCACATGGTCCGCACCGCACCCAGTATGAATATCACCAAGAGTGGTCTACATTAGCAAAGATTTGGCACAACTTCTAGAGTAGTCTAACCAAAACATTACATAGCTATAAAACGCATATCAACAACCCATTGGCATCAAGTCATTGGCATTGCTGTTTATGCGCATAAGCGATTAAGCTATCATCTTGTCTCTATAGTCCAGGGGTAGTAAACCATGCCCAGTTTTTCAGTAACAGGAAAAAAAATCTATCGCTAGAAATGTGACAGGATGAGTAGAACTCATTCCTGAGCCGGTTTATTTCATACGTCACAGTTGGAAGACGAGCAAATGAAACACCTGATGGTCAGCTGTTGCCGCTGCCCATAGACACCTACTACAACAATAGAAAGGAACAAAGAAGTCTTGTGATTCTCTATAGAAGTTGCGAAAGTAACTCAGTCTGTCTATTACTCTTTCACTCCAAAACTACTGAACAGATTTGAATGAAAATTGGTATACAGATGGTCTAGCTAGACCCTGAGAAAGAAGAACATAGTCTACTTTTTATTGCGAGGGGGTAGTAAGCGTTTTAAAAGGGGGGTGAAAATAATTAAATAATTAAAATGCTATCCAAAGATTATAAAGCTAATCCACGCGGACGAAGTCCCGGGTAACAGCTATCTGTATATACAAAAATCATAAAGATTTGCTTACAGGTTGTGCCTCCCTGATAAGCGAAACAGATCAACGTGAAGTATAAATAGTGCAGCAGTGCATTCGGTGCAGCGATGAGGCAACGCGGACCGATTGGCGTCGTGTTTACAACCGCACGTTAAAAATAACGAGCGAATGAGATCGTTCGGTTGAATTAAAGAAATAAATTGAGACAACATACCTACATCAACGACCTGTTTAGCGCAATGGTTTGAGCGCCGGTTGAGACGTAAGGGGCGCGGGTTCGATTTCCGCACCAACACAAATGTTTGTTGATGAGACAGATATTTGTGTTGGGTCTGGGTATTTGAGGTTCCTTCGTTGTTTCTGGTTTTCATAGTACAAGGGAAAACCTTAGTTTGGGACCAAGACAATGTATGTGATGTTATCTCAATTTATTTATTTATTATATGTCTCTAGTATGTACGTCCTGGTCCCGGACTAAGATTTTCCCTTGTATTATGGACAGTTACATGCACTAATCCATATCTGCCGCAGAACTGACAACCGTTGAGGTAGATGAGTTCTGGAGTGGAGACCGCGTCTTGGCAAACGTAGTGTAGGACGACCTCAGGCCAGATAGAGTGACAATCTGCGCAAGAGGGCTGGCTAGATAGAGCTGGAGGCGAGTAGCCGAAGATCGATCAAAGTGGCGAGCATTTGGAGAGGCCTATGTGCAGCAGTGGACTGCAACAGGCTGCTGATTATGATGATGACATGCACTAAATTCATGCACTAACCTTATTCAAATATAAACTTTATAGTCGTAGCATAAGACTCGAGGTGTTAACCTTTTTTTGCTGGACACCAGGAACAACAAAGGAACCACAATCACTCTGGGTGTTTGTGGTTCCTTCGTTGTTGTATCCTATGTATGTGTGCGTTGCGTCTTTTTAACACGCGGTGTGGGCAGCCAGCTACCTATGTCAATGATTCTTTTAGTAGTCCCGGAACTATTTTAGAAGCAGAACTAAAACATTCTCACCTCAGACGTTAAACAAAACAAAACAAACAACACCATCGACATCTGTGCGCTGTGCAGTGTGCACCTATCAATCTGTCATCTCATTAAAAACCCATCAGTGCATCTAGGGTTGCTATGCGTCCGGATAAAGCCGGACTCAGTTAGGCTTGGCTGCGTGTCCGGCCAGATTAGAAAGCGTCCAGTCCGACGTTTGTTAGGCTTTTTTTTGTAGAGGGACTTTCGGGGAACCACACCCGTCGTAGACTAAGCGACAAGACGTTGGGAGAAACTCGTCTTGTTTGGAGCCAAAAAATAAACGATCAGTTTATTATTTAAACTATAGACTGTGTGTCCGCCTTTTACACATTTTTTTTTCCATGTGGCAGACGAGCAAACGGATCACCTGTTGGTATGCGATTGCCAGCCGGACCATAGACACCCGCAACACCAGTGGAGTAGTCAAAAGTGTGCTGCCAACCTTTAACCCCCTTTCCCTCCGATTGGGCCTGTAATACCCTCAATCATTCGGCGAAACACAGCGCAGGCGCTGATTCAAGCCGGCCCAATCATGTAGAAGCGTGACTCTCTCACGGTAAAAGTCCGGCTAATCTGGTGGCTTATAATGAAGTCGTCTCGTAACGAATAGAAATACCTGTCGCATTCAAACAAGCCTGTGAAAGCGAGGTGAACTTCGATTCAGTCGTTCGTCGCTCAAATTAGGCCACCTGGTTGGATTGTCCGCTTTCGTTTATAAGACCTGGCAACCCTAAGACCCGAGTGCATAGTGGCGACAGCGAGACTCCATGTTACGCGACAGAAATAGCCCAGCCGAGTGACAGAATTAACCAGACGCCAGCCGTCCGACGTGTTCACTCTTAAATCAAGGCAGCAAGGTTCACATTCGTGAACTTGTTATTCTCGACACGGATGGGTGACATTCGCACTGTTGTGAGTTGATAAAATCTGACATATTTTTTAAAAATACGCATTTGATAATCAAAACAGTTCAGTTAGATTCTTTTGAAATGTTGTATCATATTGTGAGCACAAAATAATTTATACACAGAAGCACAACTGGAAATCTAAGAGTTTTTTTTATACTAGTTATTGTCGTTCATTCACGTCGAAACACGGCGAGATCGCAGTAAGTTGAGAATCGCCTCCGTGTCTGCCCCCATGAGCGGTGGCATTGCTTACCATCAGGTGATATGTCTGATCATTTGCCACCCTGATTGAATTTACAATGAAGCGACTGCCGTCTGACCTTAGCATCACTTTCATAACAAGGGAACGAGACCAGAAAAATAATCATGGTTAGACGTTTCGCAAATCCTTCTGGTTCCGTCTCCGGTGATCCGTCTGTTCGTCTGCCACCTATCACAAAAAAAACCCGCAAAGCGAATGGTACAAATACTCACATAGATTTCAACAGCGACGATTTTCCGTTGAGCGCAAAAATAAACAAAATGAACAGCAAAACAATATTGTCGGCCACTCTTGCGCAACCCACCCGCGATATTTCTATGTCACTGCCACTACGACGCTATTTTCATTCTGTAGTATTATTCATGTGTATTTCTGATGTTCCGCAAAGACTTTGATCACTTTCTCTCTCGTCTTAGCTTGTGATTCCTGGTTGCGTTCAACAAAGCTGACGCTTTGAGGTACATTTGGACTATGATTCAGGTTTGAGTCTGGTAAATACAATGAAGCGACTGCCGTCTGACCTTCGCAACCCTTTAACAGGGGGATCCGACCAACTGTTATAGGTTTCAAGAAACTATCCAAGCTGGCCTTGCTTGGCCGCCAAGCGAATAATAGAAATACGGACATAGATTTGAAATAATATGTAGAGCCCGTCCCGTCCCGTCCGATTCCGATTATTTTTGCGTCGGGGGTTAAAAATAGTATAGATGTTTGGTGATGCTTCAAAGTATTGTTTAACAATATAATAATGCACAATCATAAATAACGCAATTTATTACTAGTTTTGTTATAACGTTTTATTATTTACTCCAATGTTTATGGTATTTATTATCAAGCTAACCTCATTCATTTATGAGTCTTTCCTGTTTCCATAGAAAATAACATGTTTTCATTAATTTAATTAACTTATCTTTTTTTTGAGTTATTTAAATATAATCAATTCATATACCTAGCACAAAATTTTATAATATTCTGAAAATTTATTCTATGTGTTAGAATCCTAAATCCAATAAAGATTTTCGCTAGGTTGTTGCAGGTGTTGTTAAGACTTTCTATTCATACAGATATAGTTTAAGCGAATAGGTCTATAACTAACTTTTACCAGAGAAACTTTTCCCAATTCTCGATTTTTTTATTATGTCGATCCAAATGTTCATGATAAATTAAACTTGCTATTTTGGGAATTTGCATTCGTCATTTGTCGTAAGATAACATGCATTCTCGAACAAAGATGAATGTCAAATATTGAGAATTGACCTGTTGCTTACCCTAAGTGACTTGAGTATTACAGTATAGTATTTCTATTTTCTCTTCAATTTAAAAATAAATTCATGCAAATTTACTGTATTAACATTCTTCAAAAAAGTGTTACGCGGTATTTCGACATGCAGGAAACACATCCGAGGAATGGCCGTTACAAAATATGTCACTCCTGGTTATTCGAGGAATGTTAATAATAATTTGATGATTAATTAGTCGCAATAAGGAAGGCAATGAAAACGTACTGCTTCTAAGAACTCAGAGACACTCAACATGGGAATTATGTTCACTGACTTCAGTCGAAAAGGTTCGCTTTTGAGAAACGATTAAGCAATCTTATCTTAATTTTCTTATTTTTCTCGCAATGCGTTCCGTGAAGTCATTTTGCGATGTTTTTGTGTAATAAAATTAATTATACAGAGGAAAGTCAAAACAAATAACCCTAAAATGAAGTGGAATTTAACCATTCTCAAGTTTTTTTCTTTAATACTAGAGGCAACAAATGTGGTGTGGTGTGGTAGGTAATTAAGAGCATACTCCTTTCTAAAAGGCTGGCAACGCATCGGTGACCTCTAATCTTGCAGATATTCATGAGCGGCGATGATAACTTACTTATATTTACCATAAGATTAAATACTCGTACCAATATAATATTACCTTTACTTGTGTAAATAATGATTGTTTGTAAAAAGGCAAATAAACATTTCCACTTTAATTTTACTTTTAGATGACCCACCCGCTTGCTTGTTTGTCGCTTATAATAATAAAAAACCTTCCCTCAGATTTCCCTCGCATATAGAAAAATAGCTTTAATCATTTTATTATTATCAATTAATAATTTATTTATTTTTAATAACACAAAAATTAACAGTCAATAATTCAGTGAGACATATTAAGTTTATTTGTGTTTTCTCTATTGTTCTTACGGAGTCAGGTCAAAAATATGAGGTGTTGTATGAATTTATTAATAATGTATAGATATAATTATTCAATTTAAAATAAAATAAATATTTTAAGGTAAAGCCAAGATTCTAAAGGACGGATTTGGACCAGGAATGACACTGACAAACGCTGGGCCGAGATGAATACATTTCATTAAATAAACCCACAATTTCAGTACTTCGTCGCCAAAGTAATAATCTGCTAACTCCATTAGTTCTGAATGGGAGTATTATAAGCTGCTAACTTTAGATATTAATGGGAGTTAGCAATTTAGTTTCAAGCCGACAACTTATTATTCTTAATTCTCTTGATTAATCCACAAAATATTAAAGTTAGATACCAAAGGGGTAAACAAATTATAAATATATCCTGCGTACGTGGCTGATCGTTATGATTGTCCGTCGTAGCCGAGTATGAGTCACGGGGGTACAAGACCATCAACTTCCAGACTTCGGGCTGACAGAAAAACTCAGGTATAGTCCGAGGCAAGAAAGTGTAGTTATGACCTTGAGTGCGCAGAAACCAATTTTGATAGATAGTCTTCTTTTTTACAAGTGCGCAAAATAACGGTCATCGCTATACTTTCGTGCCTCCAGCTATACTTTAGGCGCGATTCGGGGATCGAACCCCGTCGTAGTAGCTTTAAAGTGGGATCCACTACCCACTGCGCTACCGGGGCAGTCAAACAAATAAGGTAGGTATCCGTGAAAATCCCTTCACGTGTGTAATAAATCTCCTGCGGAACCAAATTAGGGCATAAATCAGGGAAGCTAATTACCGTCCCATTTGTGGCACACTCTCTAATTTAATTAAGGTCAAAGGTGAACATGAACGATATTACTTTACTGGTACGTTCGCTATTATGAAATTTGGATACCACAGTGAAAAGTTTAAAATTCTTTATTCAACGACTTACGCGGTATGGGCCCCCCATTACACGTAAGTCGTTGAATAAACTGCCACTGAACACCTCAAGAAAGAAAACTAGCCTTTGCCCGCGAATTTGCTCGCGCCCCCGACTTCCCTAAAATGGGGGGTTAGAAAGGGCCAAAAAGTAGCCTATGTTACTCTCCTTCCCTTCAACTATCTCTATTTAATAATCACGTCAATTCCTCGCTCCGTTTCGACGTGAAAGTAAGACAAACATACAGACACACTTTCTCGTGAGTTAGTCAGTCGAGTGAGTGATGGTACCGAAGGCCCAAATGGGGGGAATAGGTTGGCAGCGCACTTGTGTCTCTACTGGTGTCGCAGGTGTCTATAGGCGGCGGCAATCGCTTACCATCAGATGATCCGTCTGCTTCGTGAGCTTGATTAAGAGACACCGAATGGAGTGAACTCGAGTTTAATACCAAACTCGAGTGAGTTTAATCTAATGAAGTGACATATGAGTCAAGTCGCAACACTATCAGCGCACGCGCCACAGATCCGATTGTATTACGTAGTAATTAATCTTCTGGATCCCCGCTCCGGGATGAATTAAAACTTTGATAATAGTTCAGATGATGAATGAAGTTGAATGCGTGTTCGTTGTTACAGATATGAATGACTCAGCAATCTTACTTCGGTATTAATATAGCCAGTGGGTTAACTCTCTTCATTAACATAAAAATACCACATTTAAAAAGCCATAATCCATCACCATGACATCACAGTTTTGACTAACTAACTAACTAGGTTCGTCAACCCAAACTGACCCTTGGTCTCGATAATAAACGCCTTAATTTAATTCGGTCCTACGGCATGTCTTGCCACTTTTTTATGTGATAGGTGGTAGACAAGCAGACGGATCACCCGATGGTAAGCAATTGGCGCAGCCCATACACACCCTGCCTCAAGAAACTTTCTGCCTCGTACCACAAAACTATGGAATGAACTGTCGCCTGGTGTGGTCTATGCGCGGCGTTAATCCTTTACCATCCGGTGACCTGTCTGATCGTCTGCCCACTATATCATAAAAGACCTGCAACACCAGTAAAGTCACAAGTGCGCGGTCAACATTTAACGCCCTTTCCCCCAAGTCCACGTAAGTCTGTTTCAACCTCATCTTTCTAGCAGAGCGTCATAAATTTTAATAGCATAAAATAAAACACCGAACCTAACCGTTCATAATTTAATGACTGAAACCAAAACCATAACATTATTCTCATATCCGTATCTATCTGAGATCCGCAATGCCAATCGTAACATCCTTCCCTCAGACACGTCCTTGGGACCCGCCGTGACCTTCCCCTGTCCTTGGACGGCCGCCAAAAGGAAACCGGGATGTTGGGAACATTACATGGGACCTTCGATAGCAGGATAAAGCCTGGTCGACAATCAATCTAATCTATATGAACCACAAATCAAGAGGGAATGGCGCGTCTAAGAAACTTTATGTCTCCAACTCGTGGAGTTAGAGACATACTTACATCAGTTTTGAAAGAGGTAAAATATAAATCCATGCATAGTATGAATAAATAATAATAAATAAATTGAGACAACATCACATACATTGTCCTGGTCCCAAACTAAGGTTTTCCCTTGTGCTATGGAATCAAAGTCACTACCGCAATTTGTCCCTAAGTTATGCTTTGATTTTTAAAATTACGCAACGTATTTACTGCCCTTTTTTAAATAGATAGAGGTTTTTCCATGTGCTATGGAAACCAGAAACAACAAAGGAACCATTAACGCCAAGACCCCAACACAAATATCTGTTTCATCAACAAGCATTTGCGTTGGTGCGGGAATCGAAACCACGACCCTTACGTCTCATCCGGGGCCGGGGCCGTCTCAACCCTTACGCTAAACAGTTCGTTTTTTTTTTTAATGAGATAGGGGGCAGACGAACAGACGGTTCACCTGATGGTAAGTTCGTTACATATATTACACCCAGACACTTAATGAAATACATCCATAATACTACTAAGCTGGGTTGGGTCGCTAATAATTGTATACTTGAAGGTGAAATGAACGCCTATTTTTGGCGTAGATAACATTTACGCTTACAAACAACAAACGAGAAAGTTGGCATTTTGACAAAAATTGGACAAGATGCGTTCGCTCAAACTGAGTCGTCACATCTAACTTGCCTTTACCATTTAAATCGTAATGAGGATCTAGGTTTGTCTACTGAGTGAAGTAACACCCTAACGCCACAAAATAATTACACACAGAAAGTAGGCTGCCCACTAAGAGCTAAAAACGTGTCATGTTCTCACGCATGCGCACTAACGGGGAAATACGTCTTTTCGATCACATTAATCCTAGCCTATGACATAAGATTATCAAACTGTCGAAGTCTGTGGTAGAGGCCGCGCGCTTATGTAGGTACTCATGCTAGAGGTGGGCGTTGTATGAACGAACCGTTTACCTAAACTGTTTTTTGTACGTGAACGATTCAACTAGTTTATAGTTCACAGATAAACTAGTTTATCGTCGACTGGTTGACGAGTCCGTTATCCGTGTCGCGAGCGTCTGCCGTCGTTCACGTTCACTAATCGTTTATGTGATGACGTAGTCTTTTCGACGACGACGTAAACTAGTCGAAAATTAGACTGTTTTTTAAACTAGTTTATCGTCGACGGTAAACGGTCTCGTTGCGTCGACTGTAAAATCGTCGACGACCCACCACTAACTCATGCCGGGCAACAACCCTAGCATATGCCAACGAACTCATCTAAATTCAAAATCAGGCTGAGTCTAACTTCTGTGTGTAATTATTTTGTGCCAACGCCCCTTATCCGTCAACGCAACGTCAAGCACTTACTGTACTGTACATTACGTGCTTAAAAATTATTCCCATCCATAATATATCCTAATATAATAGTTACAATGCAACGCGAAAAAATAGGAAGGGAATTGGTTACCACAATCATTTTATCCTAATCACCATATCAGCCTACATCCTTATTGCTTAGAGCATTCAACCAATGAATGCATTAAGTCATTGCTGTGTACAGACCGTAGCCACTCCGTACGGATAAAGAAGAGTCCTACATAAAAAAATATTTTTGTTTATTATAAAATCGGCGTCCATTTTATAATTTCATTCCTTGTGCATTGACCTCCTTTAGCAATTTCGCAACCTTAATGGAAACCTAAATATTACCTCGCAATTTTCAACAAAACGGAGTTTCGCCTTTCACGAAAATTTTGCTACTTTTGCTAATAATGCTGGGGGTAAATGATATTCAAGTTGTATAGAGGAAGGGAAATTTTCCTTGAAACTGTTCGGCTTGTTGGTGAAATTTCGCCTTCTACAAAGTTAATGTAGCGTAAAAGATTGAGATATGCTGTAACGTACAGAGAGACTAAAAATGATAATAAAGTTAATACCACGGTATAAACAGGAAACATTACACACCACGCCGGATGCCCACATCGAAGCTAAACTCTAGATCTAGGCTAATGATTTCAGAATGGTTCGGCACAAATGACAGGGATAGACTATGGATAACTTGTTCGGGAGAGACAAGATACGATGAATGGAACTGCTTTCTCTTAGCGGTTTAACCCGTTTCCTCTCCTCTCAAAGGACAGGGCTAATAAAGAAGATATTGTTGACAAGTGGGAGAGCCACGATTCGGCATGAATGGGCCGGCTCGACCGGAGTAACACCACGTCCTCACAGAAAACTGGCGTGAAGCATCGCATGCGCTGTGTGAGTGAATCGCATGCGCTTGTACCGGAGGCCCAATCCAGGGGAAGGGGGGTTAAAAGGTAAGCAGCGCACTTGTGACACCACTGGTGTTGCAGTTGTCCATGGGCGGCGGTAATCGCTTACCATCAGGTTATCCGTCGGCTCGTCTGCACCCATTATTTAAAAAAAATTGTCCACAAATGTGTATTGAGCAAAATCTTGTTAGTAAAGTGTATATCGTAAACCAGCAGCGATACCGCGGGTATTGCATTAACCGGGTGTTGAACCCTGGCCTCGCCTTGTTGGATCCGACACCGTTTCGGGTCACACATGTTTTCTTATTTGTTATTGTTATTAGTCCTCCTTTCTAAAAGGCCAGCAACGCATCAGCGACCTCTCTGATCTCGCAGTCATCCTTTCGAAAACGCCGGCAACGCATCAGCAACCTTATTCATGGGCGGCGGTGATTAGGTACTTACTTACCAACCAGCTTACTAATTTATCGCCTCGCCAATTTACAGAGCCAGAAAAATATAAACAACATAAGCCTTAGAATTGAATACTAATCATCACATTTACAATAGTACTAATATCCACTCAGGTAGAGACGTAAACGTCTTACAACTAATCATTAAGAGTCCGATCGAAACACACATAAACAACTCCAAACAAACACACAAAGGATTCGAAAAACCCATCAAACAGCTGTCAATAAATCGCATTGATCTTCAATCGACATTCAAATCTATGCGCAGGAGTTCGGCGCAAAACAACTTAATGCAAATCACGGCGCTTAATATGCGTGTTACGAGTGGACGTTCGCGGGATGGCATGGCTTGAACGCATGTACACTCGACAAAGTTCCCGGTATAACACTTTTAGACCTTATTCCAATGTATTAAAGTCGAAAATTTGTCTACCGGGAACTTTGGCGTGTGTACACTAGGGCTGACGAGAGACGACGCAAAAGGTAGATTTGCATTTACTCGTAGATTATGTGGCAAGCAAGTTACGAGTATCAGGTACGTAAACAGTCATTTTATATTTTTTTTGCAATACATATTAAAAAAAATTCAGAAGTAAGTTTATCGTGGGAGAGTCACGCTTCGGCATGACTGGCCAAGCTCAACCAGAGTGATACCACAGCCTCACAAAAGACGGTGAAGCAGCGCATGCGCTGTTTTTGTCGAGTGAGTAGCGGGACGCCCAATTAGGGGGAAAGAGGTTACTAGGTTGGCAGCGCAGCTTTGACTCTACTGGTCTTGCAGGTTTCTATGGGCGGCAGCAATCGCTTAACATCAGGTGACCCGTATGCTCGTCTGCCACCTATTACATTAAAAAGTAAACAGCTGGCGACCGGTTTTTTGCTACCACTCAGTTAGTTTTCTCCACCTGCCATCACCGGTCTTCGCTTAGTCCAGTCGCCCTAGCTAACTGTAAGCTAACTGCTAAATCTAGATTATATCTAACTTTTTTGCCAGGCAGTCAGGTGAGAAAACAGTAACAAACAGTTATCTGAAGCCAACAACCCTGCATACTAAGTACATATTAAGTACACGTGCACCGGGGTGCACTGGACCGAGCCTCTTCCTTGTAAACACGTTATTCGACGAACCGGCTAATAAACCTCGAAAACACCCAAGTCTTAAGCGGCGTGAATGAACTCATTTTACGACTTAATGGCCCGATGATTGTTTGTTTTCTTAAGATTCTTTGCGCAGTTATGACATAGTTATATGTACTTGAGTAAAGAGGCTGATGATCACTTATCATTAGGTACCGTCAAAACAAACTTTCTAATTATTTGTTATTAATGGGCTTGCTCTTTTATTCACGCTGAACCCTAGTTAAGATTTTTCTCATAAAAACCAGATAATTTTTAAAGGCGTATCAATGCCATGAAGTTTCTCGGAGGTTATATTGGAAATATATATATAATAATCGATGATTAGATAGACGTGTTACAGACAGCATTCTTAATATTTCGTTAAAGAATTAATAAGCCAGTTGCAGTAAAAGACCTTCACAACAGCTTCTAACTTACACCAGCTATCTTTCTCAAATCATCGTCCATCCTACTGCAGGGCCTTTTACTACTTTTCTATACATGGCGACCTGGTGACCACTCCACCCATTGAGAGTCAGGGTCGCGCATATCCTGTGTGCGAAGTGTGGGCACACATAGGCGCTAAGGCAATGAGGGCGCCGCACCCCGTTGCTAACATGAAGATTCATGAAGAATAACGTGCGCTTCATTGGTTTCCTACATAGACGCTGGTGGAGTCGCGCTCTAAGAGAGAAGTGTTCACCAGATCAGCGGTCACGTATTGATGAGTCGACCGCATCGTCCACGAACTAAACATTTACCACATCTCAATTCCTTTCGTAACCTACGACACACAATAAACAAATGATGTAACCCCACTCCGGCGCCTCACGGCCATCAAAATATTTGCTATAGTTTGATAATAGTTGGACAACTTCGAGAGCCTACCAAACATGATTTGGTGGAACCTTGAAACGTGCAAACTGACCACAACAGTAAGCAGGGTCACGACCGGCAACATACGGAAGCATCCACAAACACTTAGAGCACCCGTGACACAGTTGAACAAAATCACAGTAATGTAACTAAAAAGAGGCCTAATAAGATAAGATAACTTTTATTGGCCATAAAGAACACAGACGAATTAGCAAACTGAAGTGGCAGTGGGCTGTCATATGTAGGTCATGGTTGGAGCCATAAGGTCCTTGAGTGGAGACCGCGACTCGGCAAACGTAGTGTTGGACGCCCTGCTACAAGATGGGATGACGACATTCGAAGGCTGGCTGGAGTGGGCTGGATGAGAGTGGCCGAAAATCGGGAGCGGTGGCGTGCATTAGGGGAGACCTATGTCCAGCAGTGGACGAACGTGGGTTGCTGATGAAAGAACACAGTACATACAGCAGTATAGAGCAAGGTAAGTGGACGAACTAACAAGACACAACAAAAAACATTGTGGTCAGTGGCCAACAAGGCGCAGCCTCAGCATTTGCTGCAGCAGCCAGTAACCACTGCAGCGCTGATTACTATTAATACTCAATTGTGGGTAAATGTGGGCTAATATGATGATGAATGCAACATAAAGTTGGGTAATTACTACGACCGTAATCACCTGTGACACAGAATAATAGAATAACAGTAATGCACGTAACATACTTATAGCAAGTTGGTTCACGCACCCATAACCCGTAGGAGTGCAACCAATAACAAACGCGAGGGTAAACGAATTAATTGGGGCGAAGTACAGATAGCCGCACATCAGGTTACTACAATCTGTCAAATTTCTTCAATCGAACCTCACCTTTATGTCAAACGTGTTTTGTTCAATATCAACTGAGGAAATTTGACAGATTGTAGTGACCTGATGTGCGGCTGTCCGTACCTTTAATTGTATAATATGTAAAATTACAGTATCGTAACTTATAGCAAGCTGAGTCACAGGTACTTATATGTATGTAGCATAAAACATCATGATACGCAAAAAATAACATGACCGTGGACCGGTAAATACATAATTTAATTCTTCAAACAAAAAACCTTTAAGTTCAAGGCCAGGGAAGGCATGCTCATACTTGTACACAAGTTTTATCTGTTATGTTAGATAATACATCCGTTGAATTATTTCGAGGACGTTTCTTTAATCATGGCCTAATATAACTGCTATAATTTGACAATAACTATTATTAACTATTGATACCATTTCAGTTTTCGTCAATGCTTTAACCCCTGTAAAACAGTACCTATATGGTAAAAATGTTCTACAAAATACCTATTCCTAAGAAAACCTAGTAACTTGGTAACTGTTTTGCTACTTTTAGTAGGCATGATATGAAATAGAAATTACCAATAACTTCAAACTCGCGTATGAAAAGTTTCTTTACTGGTATTACTATTACTGATGCCTGATAATGTTTATACTATTGAACCTATACAGGTATACAACTATGACCATGGTTTTTAAGTTCAACGAAGATTTAATTAGACATGAAGAGGTGTCAGTGGTCAAGAGCCTCATTAATATGTTTGTTGTACAACAACGTAAAATTGCTAGTAAAAAAAATCATATAAATAAGGGCATAGGTACTTGACCAGTTTTTGAACCACGTTTGAAGGGACTAATATCAGGTCAGTTCCAATACCATTCCAATTCCAATCAAACTTTTAATCTTAAGAATGTGTTTTTTTTTTTCGAAGACACATTTTGGCCGCAATCTCACCTGATTGATGGTAAGTGACGATGTGGCCTAGGGTAGAACATATCTAGTAACAGACTATTCACACTCTGTGTGTGTGTGTTATGTGGGCTGGTCACATTAGCCGCAGAACTGACAACTGTTGGAGCCGTAAAGTCCTTGAGTGGAGACCGCGACTCGGTAAGAGTAGTGTTGGACGCCCTGCGACAAGATGGGATGATGACATTCGAAGGCTGGCTGGTGTGGGCTGGACGAGAGTGGCATCGAGAGCAGTGGCGTGCATTAGGGGAGACCTATGTCCAGCTGTGGACGAGTGAGGGTTGCTGATGATGATGATGATGATTAACAGACTATTCACTCTTCTTAATAACGTTTGATTTAAACGTGGCTATGCTAAGAATGAGATCAAGTTACGTTGGCTCGGGTGTACGTAAATAAAGCCAATTAACTTAATAAATTTAATTTTGCACAATCATTAAGTTATGTAAATTTCCCCTCGTTTATATGAAATTTAATACCACGGTTTATGAGAGTTTGAAGTACATCAATATAATACAAATAGGAGAAGCTAGAGAAAGTACAGTTATCTTAATAACATGTAACTGATAATAAATTAAAGTCGACGTTATCTAAATGATACTTTAAGTATTATTATCTCTTCTGAAATGAAAATAACGAAAAAAAAACACTTCCATTATATTGTAATCATTTGCTAAAATAAGCTAATGAGTTAAAACTAAGAAGCATTCTCTACCAGTCAATATTTCGATCTTTTTAGACGAAAATTTATAAATGATTTCACCAAAGTTAGATTTCACTAACTTCACAGTCAAGAGTAAATTCATTACCAATCACTGTAAATGCCATATCGACCAACATACATGGATAAGTATTATATTCATAGAATACTATATTATTATGAAAAGAGTAACTACTGAATTTGGTGTCTTCTCAGTAGAAATCGACGTTCCGAACCAGTGGTAGATTATTATGTTTTGAACATTCATAAGTTACACTGGTGTTACAGGTGTCCATGGGCGGCGGCAATTGCTTACCATCAGGTGATCCGCCTGCTCGTCTGCCACCTATCACTTAAAAAAAAAAAGTGTTCTGTTTGGACCCAACTTGAATAAAGATTTTTCTATTTCTATAAGTATGTAGAATTTAATATAGTTTATGGATTCCCATTACAAACATCGGGCTGGAGGAATGTCTCGCAGGCGATATTAAAGGCCAAAATCATTTTTACGGACGAAATATAGAGCCTGTAGGGTATTTTCCTTTGGCAAAACAAATATTAAGTCTTGCAGGCAAAAATAATTCTCACATTCGTAAATAGATCTATAATTGGAGTGATGGTAGCTCAGAGTTTACATGTGAGAGGGAGAGCTACGCTTCGGCATGAATGGGCCGGCTGAGAGGGATACCACGGCCTTACATAGAACCGGCGTGAAGCAGCGCCTGCGCTGTATTTCGTCGAGTGAGTGAGGGTAGAGGCCCTAATTGGGGGAAAAGGGGTTAAAAGTTGGCAACGTAGGTACATGCTGCGCGATTGGTGTTGCTCTAAAGGCGGCAGCAATCGACTCGACTCGATCAGGGGATTCGACTCGTCTGCCACCTATCACATAAAAAACGATTTGTATGAAACACCTGTTTTTTGCGATTTCAGTGTTGGTCCCATAGCGCAAGATTGTTTTTTATTTGGCTATTCCGTTAACACGTTACATACTGTAATTTTATAGAGAAAAAAAGCAATAAGGAAACCAGACGATTAAATTAATAAAATGTCCCAAGCATAGTACAGTCAGCCACACATCAGGTTACCACAACCTGTCAAATTTCCTCAATTGATATTCAACCTAATGTGTATGACAGTACAATGAGAGTCGATTGAAGACATTTGACATTTTTGTATATACTTTGATGTGTGACTGTACAAACACGACACCGGGCTCATATGAGTAATATCATCGTGAGTCAATGTCTAACAGCCGTTTTGCTTCTAAAAATATCGAGGACTTAATAACAAAGGCGTATTCAACAACACTTCGGTGATAAAGAATAATAAACTTCAGTATTTATAGGTAACATCTGTTTTGATAGAACTTGCCATAATAGAAATAGAAAACATGTTCTATTGTAGACATAACAACACGATAAATTAAAAAAAGAGATGTCCCAGAACAGGTCAGATATAGTACAGTATTTATGAAAATAAAAAAGACAGATTTAGAAAAAATAATAGTTAATTGAGCAGTTCAAATTGAAATCCTAACCTCAACGGCTGGGTTTCATAAAACAGCCATTTTAAAAATCACATGTGGCAGACGAAGAGACGAATCACCTGATGGTAAGCGATTACCGCCGTCCATAGACACCTGCAACACCAGTAGAGACACAAGTACACTGCCAATCTTTCCCCCAATTAGGCCTCCGGAACCTTCAATCACTCGATGAAACAGCGGAGACGCTACTGCACGTGTCGGTCGAATGTGAGGCCGTGGTATCACTCTGGTCGGGTTACCTATCTTAAATTCGAATTTTTTTAGTACGAATTTCATTATAGCGAAAACGTTTCGCCACATTTTTGTTTTCCACATTTTCATTTGACCGAAAAAAACGATTGCCATATAGCTGATATTCCGATTATCAAGTGACATATTTTTTTAATCTATACGTTTTAAAATATCACTCAACCTTTGATAGATAAACATATTTTAGACGAATTAGTTGCCAGAAAATCGTTTTCTATGTTATTAAAGGACAAATAAGTTATATAACAATTACATATCATAAGTATTTTATTATAATCTTCAATAATTATTCTGACAAGTTATGTGGCTCAGGTGAATCATGCATGTAGCATTCAAGCATGCAATGCAGCATTCAAGCAGGCATGCAGCATGCATGCAACCGTGCATGCATGCAGGCATGCAACCAGGCATGCCAACTGGGCATGCAGGCATGCATGCAGCATGCATTGTTTCTGTCACGGCTCCGGCGCTGCAAGGCTTCGGCGGTCCCACGCGAGCTTATCGTCGCAGATGATTCTCGCTCGTCACCGCAGCCTCGGCTTATTGGCCGGCTTCGCCGGCCAGCCTCAGCCGCGGTGGCGAGCAAAACCACCTGCTCCTCAGCTCGCGGGCAGCCTCGCCCTTCCGCGCCTACGCGGGTTTGAATTACACTCTAGGGGTAGGGCAGACAAGACTACGTGGAGTCGGTTTTGCAGCGATTCGCTTCTGTTTATACATTTTTGTAGCGCAAAATTAAACACTAAATAAACCAATGTCTCGTTTGCAATAATAGGAGAAAGGTTACTCCGATTCTTTAATATGTCTAGAATAAAAAATATTGTAAGTAATACATCTGTAAATGAAAAAAGAGCTTATGAAACTCGGCTATTAGTTTTTCTGGAAAATGAAACATATGTAAAATAAATTTATTGCATACAATGTTTTGTCAAAAAATATATCTTCGATTCAAAACTTCGATATACCGTTTTCGAAGTTATGAAATTCGAATAATGAAGTTTCGAAAGATAGGTCGAGCCGGCCTATTCCATGCCGAAGCGTAGCTCTCCCACGGTAAAAATAAACTTTTGAACACATGAAACTGTGAATGCCTATGTTACTCATGTTTCTAATTCTAATTAACGTTTGATCGATCATTTACCTTCCCAGAGTTCAGTAACTTAAGCGCTGTGAATAAAAACACTGTATTACTAAACGTCAAAAGAATGCTTAATTAGCAAATGCCAACAACAACAATATTTGGTAACACGATACAGAATACTGTACACTGTTTAGTATACTCTTAAACACGATACTGTGAATTGTTTGTTTGTTTACATACCTGAATCAGCTAAGCGCAAAATAAGTAGAAGTACGAACATGAGATGTAGGTTTCAAGTGAAGACCTTAAATGCACCAGGTTATATATGTTTATCCTATCAAAGACATACATGTAAAATGGGAGCCCAGTTCGAATTTTAAATATTATTATGCTTCATTTCTCTAGTTTATCGTCAGAAGAAGTGATATCTAAATGGGTGCCAAGTTCAATGGTGAGCCCTATTTTGCTAAGGGCCTCTTTCACCACCCCCGAGTAAGGTGTCAAGTAATTTAAGTGTCAATTATAGTGGGTTCGGAGAAAGTTGGCCCCTGGTATTTGTATTGAAAAAAATATTTAAATTAAACTAGGCCGCGGACCAGGGGCCAATTTTCTCCAAGCCCACTATAACTGACAAGTAAATTACATGACACCTTACTCGGGGATGGTGAAAGAGGCCCTAATTCTTATTCACGAATTTAAATGGGGTTCGATGCCAGCTCGCTCTTATTAGGGACGCGCGTACGACGCATAGCGATTTGATTCGATTTGCAAATCGATATTGCTCCGTTAACAGTATCGATGTTGCATCCTGAATGTCTGTTAGGGTCAAACATAGACCCTTTTCTGACGACAAGGTTAAAATTCAAAAGTCCATTTTTTTAAACGGTATTTATTACCTACCACGCATTTATTTTTTGCACCAAATCTATTGTAAAGTTTGGACTCGTTTTACTCATAATTCTAACGTAGACGTGACTGCCACCGTCCGTAGTAAAAAGTAATTAACTTGAATGACGTTGTTGAGGTGACACCTGGCCTTGTCCTGTTTTACGTGATAGACACGCAAATATGACTTGTAAACTGAGTCTCAATAGAAAAGTCCAATCATGTAAAATAATGACAAACATCACATACATCGGCATGTTCCCAAAATAAGTAGCTTTCAATGACTTGTGTAACGGGGTATTACGATAACGAAGATAACACAAATATGTATGGTAAATCTGTTTTGAGTTGTGTTTATAAAATAAATTAGTAGCCCGTCCTAACTTCGTTTCGTGATCAATAGATGGCGCTGGGTGTCGAATACATTGCGCAAGTGTTTCGCTTTTTCGGTTTACATATACGCCCTAACGTATGTTCAGGCAGAAAAGAGACTATCAAATGCGCTAAAGAGATAAAATGTACGAAATTATGGTCGCCTGTCATCGGATTGTCATGAATCTATTGATGAATTTAGAAAATCATGAAACAAACTAGCTTTCCATAGACTCTTCCGTATGGATTTGAGACTGTCATATAAAATTATGTAAAAAAATAAGAAGAGATTAAGACTCTATCTATACCATAATAGCATATAGCTAATGATAGTCCCCCCTAAAGGGGAGAAAAAGTGTCAAATGTCATATAACCTCTACAATAAAAACGTCTTCAAATACCTACATACTGTTTTATAAATAAATACAACACTCATTCATCAAACCCACTGTCACCGCAGAATTCCTACCCCTAATTAAAAACAAGCAATTATCTGAACAACTCGCACGCAACACGCATGTTGTTATAGCAACCACGTCCTTTTATAGCTAAACAAAGTACATTACCCTTGTCGGGCGAACTTCACTCGGCATCGTTGATTATCCAATGAAAGAGATAACACAAACAATTGACACATCCAAGCCACTTTATTGCACCAACAGAGTATCGACTGATTCACCCACCACTCGTAAAACTCGCAAACATTTCGATAATCGAAACATTTAGGAACTTTTTTCACTCGATTGCGACTCGAGCGCACGACCGCCAATGGCGATTTGCAGTCGCGAAATGTCGTTGACAACTGTTAACTGGCCAGTGAGTAGGTATGATGGAATCCGGGCGCTTCCTCGATTCGAAAAAAGAATTTCATCGATTGTTTCCAATTCAAACATGGAATTCCGTGTCCGGATTTCGTAAAAAGTTCGTTGGAGATGTGATGAATGGCGATGGCGGCCGAGCGTGGCCGCGCAGCCGTTTTTGCAAGTGCAATGGAAAGCCATAACTAACCGGGACTTGTTTACTAGGAACCATGTAACTGTAACCGTCTGCAGTGTTACACGATCGCATACCAGCCATACTTACCTATATACTATACGATATTGCGCTTGGGAACGTAAACATCCGCAACTTGATGTTGTTATTGTATACAGCTAGTATCTAGATACGAATCATATTTGACCTATAGAAAGCTGCGCACAGAAAGGAAAGGGGAAGTTTACCTATTTTTGTACAACCTAATTGGATCAGAAAATAAATACGACCATGTTATTGCAAGGAGGAAACGAAAGGAAAATATAACTTTTTTCTGTCTAACAAGAAATCTTATCTGAGTTTTATTTTTATTTGGTGAATGGTAATGGGCTCGGCAGCCACAATTTCATAATCATAACATACTCATTTCTTCTTCCTAACGCAGAATCCTGGTTTTATATTAAAGCTTAATCTAAATCACGCTGAGGGACATGACAGTTATGGGGGTTAAGGCTGCCTGTCCATTTCGCCGCATCGCTCCGCTTAAATGGACAGGCAGCCTAAAAAGACTGTGATGAGGGTTTAAACTATTGCAAAAGCACAGTTTTTATGTATAGTTTTCATGCGATATCTTTTTTGATACTAGTTAAGAAGGTATCAGGAAACAGATGAACATCCATTGCCACATAAATCATACATTAGTATGGCTAGTGCCAAAATCATAACCCTCCTTTTTCCTTCGTCGTAGTCGGGTAATAAGTATCCTTTATCGACATTTTAGCAGTCTTCATGTAGCGTAACGCAAAACAAGAATTCGCTGAGTATTTGCTCAGGTGCTTCAAACGTAAGCGTCGAATTCCAAAAAAAACACGTGCTTGAATCTTATAATACCAACCGTTGCGAAACTGAGGTAATGAAAATTCCATTCATGCATTATGTATAAAGTATAAGATTTTAATTTTTTTGTGATAGGTGGCAAACGAGCAGACGATCACCTGATGGTAAAGCAACGGTCGCCACCTGCAAAACCAGTAGTGTCACAAGTGCGCTGTCAACCTTTAACCCCCCTTTCCGCAATTGGGCCTCCGGTGCCCTCACTCACTCGACGAAACACAGTGCAGGCACTGCTTCACGAGAGTCTTCTGTGAGGCCGTGGTATCACGACTCTCCCACGGACACAACAAACATTATGTAGAAAATCAAGGAATTCCGAATATTTTTTATTTTGACCGCATAAACTACTATTTCTTAATGAAGATTCACAGACATTAACTCAATCAATGTTTTATCTCATTACCAACCCACCTCAGTCCAATTAGAGGGCGACCTACTGATCTTGTGCACTTTCGATAAACGAGCTAGATAAACTATCAAGACCGTTAATTCCCTCTATTACCTTACAACCATACATTTTAACATACCCGTGCACGTGACTTAGGTACTGTATAACTAAACAGACCATACTTTTTTAATGTGATAGGTACGTACAGCCACGCATCAAAGTATACAAAACTGATGAATTTCTTCAATCGACTCCCATCTTACTGTCAAACATATTAGGTTGAATATCAAATGAGGATATTTGACAGTTTGTGGTAACCTGATGTGTGGCTCTATGTAGCAGTTTCGAGTAGACGGATCAGCTGATAGTAAGCGATTCCGCTGCCCATAGACACCTGCAACACCAGTAGAGTCACAAGTGCACTGCCAAAGCTTTAACCCCCTTTCTCCCCAATTGAACATTCGGTACCTTCACTCACTCGACGCAACACAGCGCAGGCGCTGCTTCACTGTCTTCTGTGAGGCCGTGGTATCACTCCGGTTGAGCAAGCCTATTCATGCCGAAGAGTGACTCACCCATGGTAAATAAAAAATAATAAAAACTTTTAGTAGAAGATCCGTAGAACATCGACCTTCACCGGCTGATAATCGAATGAAATATCCTTATGACAAATTTGTATACTAGAAAATATATTAAAAATAGGTTTGCTAAAAAATCCTGGACAGACTATTTTTAATTATTTTTTAAAAATAAAATATTTAACTAAATTTTGCAACATTAAGATAATAAGAAAATTTTCATTCTTACTTAAAGTATAAAACGTATAGAATGTGCCGCCATTGGGTTGTCTATTATTACCTGGACAGAGAACTCGGTTGTCAGGTATAACAGGTATGTCGATGGCAGTTTACCTTCACTTGAAATGATAATAAAAAAATTGGCGGCACATTCTATCGTTTTATACTTTAAGTAAGAATGAAAATTTATTAAATATTAAATTTAGTTAAATATTATTTTTAAAAATTAATTAAAAATAGTCTGTCCAGATTTTTTTAGCAAATTATGGCAGTCGCTCACTGTAATCACCAAACTCCCGAAATCCTTAATCACTGTCTAAGCGTGCCCCGGGCTCCGAAGCGACAGCTATGGACGCCACCGAGACGTTTTGGCGCTATCTGAGTGAATAACTGCTGCACATTTATTCGATTAATCATTCGAGTATGGCTTAGTCGAAAATGTGCGTTTTCGTGGATGGCGCGAACTATTTCCACCTTATTACAAAACGCGTTCTAAAAAAGTATTTACCGGACTAACGCTCATACACATACCCTCCCGTTCCAAGTTCAAAATGGCATTCCGTTTTGAACTGGCCTGGAACGAGTTTCGTTTCGGAACTATTCTTACATCGCGTTTCGCAATATTTTGAGTCTAACAAAATGCTTGAGCACGAACCATTTAAAATTGTTATAATTATATAACTTAGCTCATACGACATCTTGCAAACGCTCTTACATAAGTTCAACAATAATTCAAAACAATAACTTATCTTGTACTATTAATGAAATGACAAATGTAACAATGTGACAGGTCGACTTGTAATTAAAAGAACAATGCCGTACGTAATAAAAAGAGTAAATTACTACACATATTTTATAACGCAAACAACCTTAGATCCAAGGTGGGGTAGACTGTACCTATCTAAACAATTTATATAATCTAGACTAGAGACACCAGCAAACCTTACATACAAACCGAAAAGACAGAACAATAAATAGCGCGATGCAATCAAATCCCAGTGCCATCTATTGGTATACAGTGGAACTACTGTCCCGAAACGAAGTGAGGACAGGCCCCTAGTATTAGTAAAACAACAAACAAAGTGGAGAGAAGGCTAGAGAGAGATATAGGGAAGTGTGGCACGATGCGGCTATATGAAGCTCAATAAACCTGCGATTATGTACACGTTTCAAAATCCTTTTCAAACAGATAAGATAACAAAATCAATGGTCTTACCTTATCGCTGTCAGTGGGCAGGGTTCCATATCCGTACCAGCTCCTGGCAGCCTTCAACCGCGGCTCCTCTCTAGGGGACAGCAGGCCGCTGCCCCATCGCACCAGCCCCTCCGCCACAGCAGCCACGCTGGGGGTCCCCGGACTGCCATTCGGAGAACTCGGAGACACTAGACCCTTCTCCGCAACAGGAGGCAACGTGGGCCGAGCACATCCTGTCCTCCTCTCATAGATCCTCTTACAGGGCTCCTCTGAGTCCTGTTTCTAGAAGGCCCTTCTTGTCACTCCCCCTCTTGACTTCCGCAACTCTCTTGACATCTTGGTTTGGAGGCTTTTTCGCCTCCGCTTCCCGCCGCTTCGCGCTTTCGTTTGACTCCTGACGACATAGCAGCGTCTTCTTTAGACTCTCACTGGAGTCCTGCTTCGAGAGCTGACCTTTTTTATCAGATTTCTTCTCATCTTTAGCGAGAAGGGCTCTCTTTAGGCTATCAGTGGAGTCCTGCTTGTTGATGAGTTTGCGCGGACATTCTGTGTTGAGGGAGTCTGTGGTTTTTGAGATGAGGAGTTTCGGGTAGTCGTAGGGGGCATGGTCGGTGGGGGGGTTGAGCTCGAGCGAGCGCCTGTTCTTGCGCTTGTCCACGGGCGCGATCTGGGCCTTGGCGGGGAGCAGGCGGCGCGGGAGCAGGCTCCTGTGGTCAGCGAGGGGCGACTCCGGTCGCAGCATGTCGGCCGGCTGTGTCTCTCTCCCGCTCGCACGCCTGCAACAATAGAAACAATGGTAAGTGACAGCGAAGATTTGTAGCACAGTGTGACAGTTCACGAGTAATTAATTGTACGAGTTATGTACAGTCAATCGAAGGTAACCGCTGAGGTAAAGAACCTCGCCTAGAACATATGCCTTCTTAACGGAAGGTCGAAGGTTCAAATTCGGGCATCACCTCTGAACTTTTCAAATCTATTTGATCGCTCGATTGTTGAGTTAATTATTCTGAACAGGTAGTCTTGTTCCAGGTCAGACGGCAGTTGCTTCAATGTAATTACCAGACATTCCAAATTTTTCATCATGGTTCAAGCGTACCCCAGACTTCAAAAGACTTTGGATGCAATTGAGAGTGACACGGCTAAAACAAGATGAGACTCTAATATTCTTTATACTATTAATGGAGTTGGGTTAACGTGAGTGGTTTTATTAATTCGCTTAGACTGACAGCGCTCCCGCCGCTGCCATCTTGTCACGAGGTAATTTATCATTAATGGATAATCTCTTCATTCTATGGTTTTATAATGACTCGACGGTAAAAAATAGTGCCGTAGATACAACACTTAAACGATTGAAGAACCTATAGAGACAGAGTTTTCTTTAAATATTTTAAAATAATAGAAGTTATCTCTTTATGAATAGTATAGATAATAACCATAGGTACTATTTAAAAAGTATCTGAAGTAAACACATAACTCTGGCCATAGTTAAAAATATTATACATTTCATAATCCTCAAGATAAATTGTATGAATCGATATTTTAACAAATTTACATTTCTCACGGAATCATTTAGTAAGTGCGATAAAATATCAGCCGTGTGAAATGTATAAACACTGATAAAAGTTATCACAGAAACCATGTTCACACGTCATCCAGTACATTTGTATCTTAAGGTCTGGGTTATCAGTATCACAACGGGCGTGTTACATGAAAATGTACTTTAAAGTTGAAGGGATTAGAGAGAAAATGTAATGCTTGACTAGGATACATTTTACTATCTGGTGTCATATGAGTAACTAATAGACAGAGCTAAAGGTACGCTCGAATCTGTCGGTAGAACTCAGATCAATGTGTCGGCTGATGCAATTCAAAATTTCAAAGACGCAGGCGGGTTTCGTTACGTGGCAATAGGCAGGACACATTGCGAGGAGAACAGACGGGCGTTGGAGTGGAAAGGTCCTTGAGTGGAGGCCGCAGCCGTGGCAGGCTTCCTACCAGGTGGACCGATGTACTAGTGAAGGTCGTGAGAGTCCCTTGGATGCGGGTGGCACAGGACCGATCTGTGTGGAGAACTTTGGAGGAAGCATATATCCAGCAGTGGGCGTATATTGGCTGAAATGATAATGATGATGAGGAGGGTTACGTCAGGCTCTCCTCCGGCAGCAGCCAGAGGCATACCGGCCGAAACTTCACCGACGCTCCCTCATCACCAGAGTGGAGAGTAGAAGTGAGTACGGGTTGAAGAGCCTTACTTCACATTCCAGATCCATAGACTTAGGATGCTGCCATTTTATGAGTACGGTCTCATAGAGCCAACACTAACGTCTGACATCAAAGCATAGAGAGCGCACTTGTTTCTGCTCAACAGTTTCGCAATTCTTGGTTAATCATTGACATTGTTCGCTATTCTCGTAACTTCGGTAGATATTATTTAAAATTAAATTTAGTGTGATAGTATGACTAGAGATCTGAACGAATTTTTCGCCAGCTAAATTAAACATCACCTCGCGTGTTCTTTATTGAGGAAGTCTCCCCGACAAATATTGTTGTAAATAGTAATGTTTGCGTGTATTAAGACTATAACTCACATATGTCTGAAATGAAAGAAGTGTGCGTTAACATGTGTGACATGCCAAATTCTATAGGCGAGCGAATTCTATAGGAAAGCTATAATAGCGATTGTTGCAGAAACTATGAAGATGCTCTCGCATCTATTGTTGACTGGTGCATTTTGAGAAGTTAAGTAGTGTATAGTATAGAATTTAGCTTCCTACATTCACTAGTTAAGTTTGGCTTTAGTTTTTTTTAATCGATTGATCGATTTTTTTTAAACGACTTGTTTAGCGCAATGGTTTGAGCGCCGGTAGCGACGCCAGGGTCGCGGGTTGATGAAACGGATATTTGTGTTGGGTCTGGGTGTTTGTGGTTCCTTTGTTGTTTCTGGTTTCTATAGTTCAAAGGAAGCAGGACAAATGTGTCTGTTGTCTCAATTTATTTTATTTATTTTTGTGTAGCATTCTTGTAGATTTTTTAAATTATTCTTAAAAGCTTAAACTACGTCGTATACTACGTAATTTTACCAAGTGTGGGTTACGTAATTCATAAAAGATAGGTACGAGTATGAGTATTTTTTTCTTTCAAAGCACAGACCGAGTGTTATTTTATCAACGCAAATACCTCGACAACTGCATCCATAAACCATACGTGATCCTCGGCACGAGTACACATAATCTCACTTTCGTTCAGCAAACACAGAGTCAACTACTTAATTATTCCTCTGATAAACAGTCATTGTTAATTAAAATCGCTATCTCCTCTATTTACCCTGCGGAACGTGGTTTTGCAGCAATAAAACTACATTTAATTACACCACATCAGGACATGATTAAGATATAATAGACAGAAGGCAAGGTACGAATAACGCTCGGATAAAGGTAAATAATATAAATAAATAATAAATGCGCCAGACAATCACACCAATCAACCTGGTCTCAAACTAGGACAACCTCTGTACTTTCTTCGTGTTGTGAGGCTTTCTTCTATATCTTTAGCAAAGTTATTTCAACTCCAGATTTAACAAACGCCGACCCTTTAAAGCAGTGGTTTCAGCGCCGCAAGAGTCGCGGGTTCAATTCCCGCGCCAGCACAAATTGTTTGTTGATATTTGAGTTGGGTCTGTGTATTTGTGGTAACCTATTTTTATTGTTTGTAAAAACTTAGTTTGGTGATAGGCCTGTAGTTAACGTTTCCGTAATCAAGCACACAAAAGTATCATGACTGTATACTGTATATCTGTCCCACAGCAGGGAATCAAGTCAATGCTACTATGATAGGATTAGGCTTAATCACCACGCTTGCCCAATGCGGATTGGTATTCACACCACACAAACAAAATGGAAGCAAGTCATTTGCTTGGTACTAATTTACAAGTAGCTCTCGTTAGACCTGCCTAGCAGTTAGCACCGTACTATTACATTGTCTTACTTCGCAGGAACAAAGGGACCCCGTTGGTATAATTTGTCGCATTGGAGTACAATGAGAAGATGATACCCTCACGATGTGTAGAATGCGCTGAAGTTAATTGTCAGGCTTTGTTGTTATAGAACAGGCATTGCCAAGTTCTGTTTTCATTCGAAGCAAAATATCATACATTAAAGGCCTTATACCAGAAAAAGTACAAGTAAAGTATCAGCCTATTATACTGCCCCACTGCAGGGAAAAGGCCTGCATCATAGAAATCAAGTCATCGCTACTATGTAGTGATTAGGCTTAATCACCACGCTTGCTTAATGCGGATACCAGAAGAAGTACTTTTACGTCATAGGTAACGAATTACCAGATGACAACCAATTTTCACCCACAACGCCAATGGAGACAAATGCGCTGCCAACCTTTTAACCCCTTTTCCCCCCGATTTAACCTCCGGTACCCTCAATTATTCGTCGAGACAGCGCAGGTGCAGTTTCTCGCCGGTCTTCTGTGAGGCCGTGATATTGCTGAACGAGCCGGTCCATTAATGCCGAAGCGTAGCTCTCCCACGGTCAAGAGTTATAGCACTTGTGCAAAGGACAGGGGAGGATCAAAAGATCTTAAGGGTTCCAGAAAAGGGTCGATAGGAAATAATAGATAAGAAAAGATGTGTATCAAGTCAAAATCAAAAATACTACTTTCGCCGAAGTTACGCCAAACGCTTCTATTAACTAAAATACATACGTGTTTCTGGTTCCTATTTAGGTATCTTGAATTAAATAAGGTACTTATAGACTACAAAATTAATACTTATTTATAGACGCAGCCTCATGTGTCTATAAATAATTATTAATTTTCGTAAGACATTCTAAAAGATAAATTACTTCCATATTTAAACGAACAACTTAAGAACGAAAACTGTGGCAGAGACAAAACTGCTTTCTCTATAAGTCATAAAAAATAACTCAATTATATTTTTAATTAACTTACCACACGACGCAAAGATGGAAGTCGCCCAATACATTAAAATTACATTTGAAAGATATTGGAAGAATCTCATAAAACATTATAAATAACGGTAAATCTTGTAATGGTAATGATAACGGTCAGTGATTCTGAATCTATCGAACAGATACTTTTTATATGCACGTGATAGGTAGCAGACGAGCAGACGGGTCGCCTGATGGTAAGCGATTGCCGCCGCCCATAAACAGCAACACCAGTAGCGTCATCAGTGCTCTGCCAAACTTTAACCTGGGGAATTGGACCTCCGGTTCTCACACTCACTTAACTAAACGTTGTATTGGTTGTGTTAGCGCTGTTTATGTTTTTATTGAAAACGACATTATTAAAAAACCTACCTATACATATAAAAGTGTCAATTGAAAAACCAAACTCGAATTATTAGTTTTAAACAAACAATTGAACCATTCTAACTAATATTATAAATGCGAAAGTAACTCTGTCTGTCTGTTACTCTTTCACGCCAAAACTACTGAACGGATTTGAATGAACATCATCACCATATGTATGAAACACATACATATGGTGATGATGATGATGGTCTAGACTTCTAGAGTTATAAACCCTGAGAAAGAACAAAGGCAATTTTTATTGCGAATGCGGGTTGTAAGAGGGTGTTAAAAGGGGGATGGGTGAAAATTATTAAATAACTACTTTTAGTTCCAAAGCGGAGGTGCGAAGCAAGTCAGAGCTAAACATGGACCGTAAATTATTTTAAACTAGCTGAAACCCGCGACTTCGTCTGCGTGGAATAGTATCTTCGGGTAGTATTTACTACTATTTACTTTAAAATAATTTACGGTCCATGTTTAGCTCTGACTTACTTCGCACCTCCGCTTTGGGAACCAATGTAACAGAGAGATGGTTTACAAGATAATTTTGTGGAAAATTTCGAAATCTGAATACATTAAAGAACGTGAGATCGTCTGTTCCCAGAAACCTTGCGATCATTATGCGCATGACAATGGTTATTGCTATGAAACTGCAGCTATTGTTTTCTTCGAAGAACATTATTATAAAGCCATAATGACAAATGTGAAACTAGTAATAAAGACAAGATAATTTATAACAGACTAGTGGCCCGCCCTCACTTCGCTTCGGGACCGTAATTCAGAAACGAACCAATAGATGGCGCTGTGCTCAATTACATCGCGCAAGCGTTTCGTGTTTTCGGTTTACCTATAAGCCTTGTCGTTGTCTATAGAAGTTATCTCTTTATAAATAGTATAGATTTGGGGTTTACACACACGCCTGTTCAGGTACACTTATAAGGAAATATGGTAACTGATACGAAATATGGGTTTTGAAGCGACAGCTGATTCATTTCCAGTGGTATCCCACTGAATAAATCGCTAAGATGATGATGGAGGGACATTCGCACTACCTATAGACCCGAGAACTTTTGCGATAATGTATCGTAAACTTAAGTAACTAATTACTAATGTAACATTATTTTACAGACAGATTTGATTTGTATCAAATCTGTGTGTTAAACTTTGGTGGCCCGCCCGCGCCCTCACTTCGTTTCGGAACTTAATTTTGCTAATAATTCCAATCTTTGCCAAAGATGGCGCTGGAGTGTCGATTACATCGCGCAACTGTTTCTTCTTTTCTGATCACATATAAGCCTTGTGGTGGTCTATAGAAATTACATCTTTATGATGGTTAAGATGTAACCCCTCAGTTACAGTTACTATCACA
Source organism: Cnaphalocrocis medinalis (assembly GCA_014851415.1). Classification (NCBI taxonomy): domain Eukaryota; kingdom Metazoa; phylum Arthropoda; class Insecta; order Lepidoptera; family Crambidae; genus Cnaphalocrocis; species Cnaphalocrocis medinalis. Next base: position 14,177,946 of record CM026287.1, on the reverse strand, counting down.
GAATTGCAACATCACTATGACAAATCAAATTCCACGCGAGCAACATATTACCGCTTGAGACATCGATAAAATCTCACAGCTCAAATGAAAAGCATATTTCGTAAATACTTGAACAATGGACTTGCCTCACGCAAAACTAGGACCTGTGACAATTCCGACTGTCGAAATAAGCACGAAAGAAAAAATTCAAACAATATGATCAATTAGAGAACCCAAAGCCCGAAGAAATTATAATCTATACTATCCCACTGCAGGGCAAAGACCTCCATCATAGAAATCAAGTCATCGCTACTATGATGGGATTCGGCTTAATCGCCACGCTTGCCTAATGCGGATTGGTGATCACAAACCCGAGCTATGTTCCAAAAATTCGAAACATACTTTTTCCTCGACCCAGGTTCGAACCCAGCACTTAAACCACTAAACCAATGGGTCGTTCATATTACATAATATTTACATACTAACTGACCCGATGGCGCATTTGGTAGTGATCCTGATTCATATGTCCTAAGTCGTGAGTTCGATCCCCTGGACAAACATTCATGTGATGAATACTTGTGTTTGTCAGTGTCTGGGTGTAATGTATTTAAGTATTAAATTGTAATAGCTCTGTTGTCTGATATCTGTAACAGTGCTTAAGCTACTTAGTACGGTCGGTATGAAACGTTGTGTGAATTTATTTATTATTTAACTACATTAATCCCCGTGTTCAACATATAATAAAGTACGAGTAATTGTATCATGAAACTCGTTGATTAATGATCATGCTTCTTCTATAATCTGTCCATGATTGATCGATCGACCCGGAGCGGGTCTCCGAAGGAATCCCCTACGACCTAGCACCTGGTAGAGGTGGGTAGAGCCGGGCTGGTGGTTTCCAAGAATCGTGATTTAATGTTTTTTACTATATAAGTGGCATACGAGTATACTGATCACCGAATGGAAGCCATTACCGCCGCCCGTGGAGTAAACCTTTAAAATAGCATCCGGTATCCTAACTCACTCGGCTGATACATAGCTCAAGCTTAATTTTATTGCAAGATTTTTCCAAAACATTGTTGAAATAAATTTTGCATGAAAGTAGTGCTACTACTTTTAGCACCATTTAAAAAAATTCTTCATAGGTATAACTTAAAACATTTATATGTTCATCCACAATCCGTATACCGTCTAGGTATACTTACATTTGTATTTTTTTTAATATTAAATCATGCCAACCCTGCGGCCCTGCCTACAATTAAGTTTTTTTGAAGAGATAAGTTTTTATAGGAAAAGAGGATCAAACGGATTTTCCTCAAGTCTTGATTAAAATCGTAAGCGATGCTTATTAATAACCGAGGATAAATCTAGTCATAATCTTCTTTACAATAACAAGTAACAAGGGTTTCTCTTGAACCCTATCTCAGGCACCAGTCTCTCACGATCAAGACTGGGTGATATTAAACAAATGTACAATATTAATAATGTTTATCTTGTAATGTAAGAGAAAATAAACTTTTTTGAATTGAAATTACTGCATCTATGACGCTCCGATTCGTATGGATGGAATGACAACTTTATACCTTAGTTCAAAAATATGTATACACTTTAGGACCTTGTCACAGTACATATGTTTATGAAAACGACTTCCACTTTCTTATAAATATGTATTGTGACAAGGTTCTAAAGTGTATACATATTTTTGAACTCGACTGTACATAGACTAACTGTCGGATAAAGATTGTTCGAACCGCACTTTCTCTGTATAAATCTTATATGTATCGAAGGTAAGAAAATCTTAAATCACGGATTTTTTGTATAGAAACCGCTAGAGAGAGTTGTATACAAATAAAAAGTCATTAATGTCAAAAATACCGTTTATATTAAATGATAGCTACAACTGAATAGCGTACCTACTCGTCAAATATGAATGGGTCTATTGAGAAAGAAGCCAAGCCATCGAGCCAATCGCGCCGCAGATCGACATCATGCGCAGACTTCATTGTCGCAATATTATACACCAAGAGCTGGTAAGTTTTACAACGTTCTTTTAAATATTTTCTTTTAACTTAAAACCAATAAAATGTGATAAACAGTAATGTATCGGGTTATCTACACTGTAAGGAGATGCGGAAACTTTGCTGATTTATGTTTAATTTAATTGTGTTGTGTATGTATGTAAAATAGTGTAATTGTATGTTTCCCAAATAAATAATAATAAAGATAACTTCTATAGACAACCAGTAGGTATGTGTAACCAGAAAAGTCAAAACACTTGCGCAATATAATCTACACCCACTACCATCTATTGCCAAAGATTGGAACTACAAGCTAAACTATGTCCATGAAGTGAGGGCGAGCTATTAGTTTCTAATATCATGCAAAAGTACAATTCTAGTATTTTTTAAATTGTCCGTAACTGGGTAATGTCCATCCCGCTGTACCGAATTTCGATGACGGGTTATTCTAACTTTCGTGGCAGCCCTCAAATTCAATTTTCCTCCGAAATTCACATCAATCATCATTCCCGGTTGCGTCCAAACAAAGCTGTCACTTCGAAGCCTAGGATATGCATAGACCATAATACATACACGGGAGTTTAGTTATAACAATGAAGAAGATACATTATTATGTAAAAACCAAGTTTGGTTTTTTTAACTACTGGGACCCGGACTATATCGAGTATAGTGTTGACCACCTATTCTATTCGCGTCTCTTGCGCACATCGGCGCACATAAACAGGCCACATTAAACACATACCGCACTAGTTCACGCGAGTATCGACTAATTTCAGTACCTGTAAACATGGCTAGTGATGGGACTAAATGTATCGATGTAAAAAAATATTAACACTTTTGATTACCTCTACTCTATTTTGTTTATTCACGAATCAACAGTTTAAAGTAAATAATAAGTTATTTACTTTTAACTTCTCATCAGTGAAAGCTAGCAAGTTTTATCCAAATAAGAACCGCTAATTGTTTAAGATTACTCTAGTGGGTGGATATTTAGTTACCTTATTTGGCAGCATTATTGACAGTGATACATCCGCTAGATGGCGTAATACAGGAAAGAGCTCAATCTAAAAGGTGATGAGATAGGTTATTTTTAAACGAGAGGTCCAAATTCTCAGCCGATAGAGGACCTTTCCCAAAATAACGCCCTGATTTTACATACACAGTATTCCAAGATTCTTTATGATATAGGGGGCAGAGGAACGGACGGATTACCTGGTAGGAAGCGATTACCGCCACCCATGGACACCGGTCGTATCGGTCATGCCATGTTTTCTTTACAATTACGTTACAATACAACACGAACAGTCAAGTCTTAACGTAAAGTATCAGCCTATATACTGTCTCACTGCTGGGCAAAGGTCTCTCAAGTCATCGCTACTATGATGGGGTTAGGTTAAAAACACCATGCTTGCCTAAATACGGATTGGTGATCAAAACCCGGGCTATGTTCGAAAAATTCAAAACATACTCTCAAGTCAAGTCTAATAGAAGATTATTCTACAGTTCGTTGGCATATCGATAATCGATTCAAGGGGGGTACCCACACTACTCTCTACAATCACTCCCGCACCAATAGGTCTTTATGACGTCATAGCACTTTGATTGACGTTTTAATCCTTAGGTACTAGGTTACGTGGGACTGTGTTAATATTAGAAACTTAAGTACCTACGTGGACAAATAAATGAAACACCTTGAAATAGGTCGTTGAATTAGGAGATTTGGAATGTTTCGTATGTACCTAGATGGCAGACGATATTAAATAAATAAATGCGCCAGACTATCGCACCAATCAATCTGGTCTCAAACTAGATAAATAACTAGAGGCGTCAACCCAGAACACCCAGACCCAAGAAAATTTAGAAAATGTTGTTTCCTAAATTGACTTCACCGAGAATCGAACCCGGGACCTTTCGCGCTTCTGACGATATGGATGACGGTGGGTGATAGCCGCCACCCATGGGTGTCCATAGCATAGGGCGGCACTTTTGGGGGCGGCAATATCCCCCGCTCTTTCCTGGGGGGAGGGGTCGAGGAATAAGAAATAATGGCATCAATACCATTCCACCACTGCACTGGCGTAGGTGGGGTGCCACTTTTTACCACGCCAGTAGGCCTAACATGCGCACCGCGACAAAATTTTGTCGACTCTCGTTCGCGAGAGCGCATCCTTCTATCCCGCTCATAGCTCAGTCAGGTGAGCGAGAAGCAACTCGCGCCGACACAATACGAGTGTCGACAAATTATCTCGTGGTGCGCATGTTAGCCCGGCACGAGAGGACATAATTCTGAGTATCAATAACTTACCGATAATGAATCTAAACATAAATATCCAATGTTTTATAGGCGCCTTACAAACAAACGGCCACTCTTATTACCTAGTAAACACCGCAGAATAGAATATTAACACACACGTCAATTATTTGCCGCCGTGACGGCTGCGTGGGCGCAATAAGTATTAGATATTAGTGTTGTTCGAAGACATGAATCAATATCTAATACAAGTATCAAGAAAAAAATTGAAATATTTTTAGTTCAATTCCTTACAGAACATTTATGAATGGCAAATAATGTATGTAAAAGCTAAATGTTCTAGGATGTAAGCGACGCCATGTCGCTTACATCCTAGAACAGGGGGTCTACTCCGCCAAACGATATCGATTTATTCGTAACGATACGACAGTTCTTACCAAAACCCTACTCTAACACAGCTTAAAATACGAACAGCTTCACAAACGTCAAATCGACGAACATTCCTACGACATCTCTGATGGTATCGTTAGGAGTATCGTTTCGTTTGTATTTGTAAAAACTTTTTTCAGCCATTTATGGTACACGCTGAAGAATGATAAACCAAACAGCCAAACTTTTTTTAAATTTTACAAGCATTCGTCGTAGCGTTTCGAATAAATCGACATCGTTTGGCGTAGTAGACCCCCAGGATTCACCAAAGAGGGCTATCGCGCGGGAAAAATCCGCTAGCTATAGTACTATTAGACTGAGGTCCAACTTCAAAACATTGGTTTTTTAGTGACAATTTGACATCTCACTTCAAAAATAACCTATCTCCGTGTAGTTGGACCACAGTCTTACAGTACGCCACCAAGCGGATTTTGCAAACCATCCCTCGGGTTGAGCCTCCATTATCTTCACTTGCCGAATACAGATTACAATCATAGAAGTAGGTACATAATGTATAGACGTAAGGTTTGCCTCACACTCATTCATTAATTTATTAAAACAAGAAAATCATATAAGCCGATAATCTTACCACTGACATCCGCCTTGATGCATCAAGCTTAGGTCGTATCTCCAGAGGTCGTATTTATTAATTAGCACACATAACCCACGAGGCAGTGGGCTTGCCACTCCGATACAGACGAGATAACGGAGAAAGGTTATCTCTAGACCTTGTCGTCATAGTCACGACTGCTTCCTGACTCAAGAGCGACGACCTAACATGGCGAAGAACGCGGGCGACTTATAATTAGTGATCGGAGGTGTGCAATTTTTGACAAAATCTTAACATGGATAGGTAATATGGATAATTGGATATGCCTCGACTACATACTTAATTAAAAAGCTTTTCAAACTTTAATACTTATTTTTCTTCTTACATTTCGAATAAGAGAAGATATATTTTACATAATACATATAGGTAGAAAATTTCAAGTCAATTTAGGAAATTACAAGTTTTCTTGGGTCTGGGTGTTCTGGGTGTCAACCCCTAGTTAATTATATTCAGCTGGTGCTCATAATACAGGGGTTGCCCTATTTGGGGACCAGGTTGATTGGTGTGATTGTCTGGCGCATTTATTGTTTATTTTATTTTTATTTCGAAATCTCATATCTGTTTCATTAACAAACAATAAGATAAGAAATTATTAATTTAGTGCCAAACATAAAAATTTAGAAAACAATAAACAAATCAATTCCATTGAATCTTAACAGCTAGGGTGTAACCTTGACATGTGGGCAGATTAACATAAATGCCCGGCACAAACCCATCTCTCTCCAGCAGCACAACACTATTTCAGGGACGTAAATACTCGTACTTTGCGAGAGCCAACTCTAAATCATAGACACAATGTTTACGTTGACGGGCCTAACCGAGGTTGTTTACCACTCTGTCCTTTGTGCATCATATCATCACTGTGTTGTGTAAATAAATACCGTGTTTTAAGAGTGATTTCGTACTGGTTTGATTTAGTTAATAGCAGTGTTATGCACGACCTGTACTGCTAAAGGTCAACGCCGAGGTAAAGATCTGCACAGAAGACGTTAGACAGATCAGGAGCTATATTTTTGATTCACTCGCTTCGAGCGTACGAGCGGACGATTTCTTCTGATTTTCGTTCGACATCCGATTTAAAACTTTTTTTAATGACTCAACCGCAACGAGCGATTTAAACCACGCGTCGCTGGTCGAGTTACTCAAAGCGAGCAATAGATTAAACGTCAAAATAAACGTTTGTTGTCAATTATACACCTTTGTTAGAACCAAGGGCATTGTCAAACATTTCATAAATGAGTTAAGTATGCAGAAATAGAGAAACATTTTTTAAGCATTTCCGCATACTGAACTAATTTATATGCAATGTTCGACAGCGTGTTATTTATAGAAATTTAAATATTTATCGAATGTTCAAGACGAATGATACAAAACAATTCGGAAAATCAGCTTCATGTGACTTGGATGACGAATGTGATATATGTCGCATGCGACTACGCTATGTCATACGAGTCAGTCAAAATAAGATCTCCATCACGTTTTTCTATTCTCAACTCTTAGGGTTTCGCAAACTTATGGCTCAACAAACCCATGTCAAAGATACCAGATGTAAGCGAACCCTTTCACTAACTAATTAAATTATGGATACCGCAAGGCCAAAGTCAAGCAAAACATACTTGTGCTATAGTTCCGATCGTAGCCCTAGAAATGTCCAGGAAATGACAAACCTGAATCTGTAAATGGCAAGGTAATGGAATCTTAGAACTGGTGAGCTATGGAACACTAAACTACTACGCGTCTTGGTAAACGTAGTGTAGGACGACCTCAGGCCAGATAGAGCGACGATCTGCGCAAGAGGGCTGGCTGGAGCTGGATGCGAGTAGCCGAAGATCGATCAAAGTGGCGAGCGTTTGGAGAGGCCTATGTCCAGCAGTGGACCGCAACAGGCTGATGATGATGATGGAAAACTAGATCACCCAAGAAATAGACACAGGTCGGCTCAAGCAAGCTAAAATTGATATGGAAGAGTTCGTCGACATGTTAGTATTAGTAATCGTATCGTAGAGAGGCTCAGACTCTCATCCAGGTATATATATAAGAGTGATAAAAATCTCGTACATTTGTGTAGAGAATTTTGTGCACGTAAATTATATAAACAAAATGGCGAAGACGCCATATTGCGCCATCTCAGGATGTAATCAATCTATCTCCTAGCCTAATTTCCTTTCATATGAAGCGGTCTAAACCTTGAATTGAAATGTCGATTAATGAATAATGTAATCATTCAACAGTAATTTAGTATCAACAGTACCTACTATTGTACAGAAATAGACGTGAATTTCGTTTGACGTCAGACTGACGGTTAGGAATTGAAAATACCTAGGTAATTCTCTCTACACATTATTCCCCTTGATCGCGTGATTTCGAAGTTAATGTTCTAAACTACAGCATTTTTATGTGAATGGTGAAATTGTAATTAGAGTTATTTCATTAGCTGGAAAAGATTGTAATTTTTGAACGTGACGTAAAATTGAAAAATTTCATCAGTAATAAGTACGTAACCGATGAATCTAGATTATATTGTAAGGGTCTATTCAGAAACATATAAATGTGATTTTATGTTTACGCAAAAAGTCAGTCACAAAGCTAGGAAAGAAAATAACATCTATAGGTAAACGACTGCCTTGGTGGCTCAGTGGGTGGTGTGTCGCACTTTTTTAATTGTGATAGGTGGCAGACGAGCAGACGGATCACCTGATGGTAAGCGATTGCCGCCGCCCATAAAAACCTTGAACACTAGTAGGGCGCTGCCAACCTATAACCCTCTTTCCCCCCAGTTGGGCCTCCGGTACCCTCACTCACTCGACGAAACACAGCACAGGCTCTGCTTCACGCCGGTCTTCTGTGAGGACTCCGGTCGAGCCGGCCCATCCATGCCGAAGCGTGGCTCTCCCACGGTAAAAAATAACTTTAAAGCGACGGCCGGGCTTGGGATTCCGGGTATGATCCCCGGGTCAGTCCAAAAATGTGTTGTACCTGAGTTTTTCCGTTCAGAAATTCTAAGTGTCAGCAGCCCTATCTCGTACCGGTACCTCATCTGCCAAGATGACCTTGTAGAAAACCAAGTCTGCCGCAGCCGTCAGTACTGACATAATAATTGCCAGCGATACTACTACAACGGGAAAACTGGACGGTTACATAACAGATTAAAGCATTGTTGGGTTTCCAAGTTCAACTTACGTAGGTAATCTAGGTAATAGATGAGGTAAAGTTAGATCAATCAATCAACAATTTGTTCGACCATCGATGGAGTTATTAAGCGTGAAACGAAATCAGAAAAAACGTTTTTTTTGTTATTAGACTATAGGCCAACGCTTGACCACAATCGCACCTGATGGAAAGTGACGATGAGGTCTAGGATGACACGCGTTTGCCTAGAAGATGCCTGTTCACTCTTGCCTTAAAGATGTCCAAGTTATAGTGGTACGTGGTACTTTGCTATGAAATCCACTATTACCCTGGAAGTACTCGCTTCTAATTAAGTCAAAGCGTGGCTCTCCCACAATTAAATTTTCGTCAATCCTCATCTTTATCATCATATCAGCCCACATCCACCCACTCCTGAGCACAGACCTCTTCTCTATCACGCCACTCCTTGCAGTCCCCTACCAGCCTCATCCATTGTTTCCCCACTACCAAACAATACTATATTATATTATGTTGGAGCCGTAAAGTCCTCGAGTGGAGACCGCTACTCGGTAATCGTAGTGTTGGACGCCCTGTGACAAGATGGGATGATGACTTCGAAGGCTGGCTAGTGTGGGCTGGATGAGAGTGGCCGAAAATCGGGAGCGGTGGCGTGCATTAGGGGAGACCTATGTCCAGCAGTGGACAAGTGTGAGTTGCTGATGAATGAATGATTACAATATCGTCGCAGGTGCATTAAGTTAGTCTTCAGTTCATCTGAACACGCCGTAAAACGCTCATATAAGTGCGTCTTTTTGAAGCACGCGTGGAAATTCGTTTGCTGAAATCAACGTATAGCTTCAGAAAAATACGCTGATCGGAAACCACTCGCCTTTAATTTAATATGCATGTTTTAAGATAGGGCTCTTGTCCGATTGCATCTGTCAGCTATGTATGTAGTAAATTAATATCATATCTTTTAGTTTTAATTAACCAGCCCAGCAGTGGGCGACCCTTGTTTGAAATGATGACTTGCAATATCTCACTGGGCTTTCTAATATCTCTTATTTATCACGATTAACGGTATTTTAGGGTTCCGTGCCTCAAAAGGCAAAATAACCCTATAAATAAGATTACTTTGAGGTCGTATGTCGATAGGTATATATCTTTATGTATGTGCCTGGTGTCTTGCACTTTACTTGGTGAACCCAAAAAGGTATCGCGAATTATTTTGCCCTTTTTTGTCCCATGTTTTCTATTAATACTGAAAAAGGTTAACAAAGATAAGCATCAACCTATATGGGACAGTTTCCACTGCAAGGTAAAGGCCTCCATCATAGAAATCAAGTCATCGCTACTATGATGGGATGAAAAAGATTAAAAAACTAATAATATTAGAAAATCTGCGCGATTCGATTCTTAAGCCCTTTATAATTCTGGAATAATATTATAAAAAATCTACGTACGGAACCCTCGGTAAGCAAATCCGACTGGTACTTGACCGGTTTTTAATTGAATATATAAGTCATCTATTTCCGTTTTATTGAGTAATTGTTAGCTTTTCTGTGAACATCATAATTTAATAACATTTCCATATTTAGGTTCTTCAACTCATTAACTTAATCACGGTACTATCCCAAATTTTAACTAAGCAATTAGTAACTTATGTACGGATAGATTAGTATGGATGTAGCAATTAATTAAATTTTTGGGAGAATACAAACTAACTTCAAATTTTAAGCCTACGTAAACATGACACCACAATATTGATTCTTATGTGTTTTCCAATAAAGTTCATCTTAGTGCAGTTGCGCCCTGTTTTGAGAACTAGGCCGTGATTTCCTGGGTTCGATTTTCGGGTCGAAGAAATGTATGTTTCGAATTTTTCGAACATAGCTCGGGGTTGTCGGGGGCATTTTCATAATTGGTCATTTTACTAAAAAAACTGCCTCAGCTTCACGCTGTCAAAATTACTGTGTAACCATGGTCTGGTTCCCCTGTTAAAAGTTTGCGAAGGTCAGACGTCAGTGGCCCCAAATCCTGGATCATGATCTAAGCGTATTTCAGGCTTTAAAGGCAGCTTTGGACGCAATCGGGAATCTCACACTGAGATGAGAGATGAGACATCTCGGGAAGGTTGCAAGAGTTGTTTGCGAGACCTATTAAATAGTTTTAAATTTTTTTAACTTAATGTATGACGATTTGTAAGTGCTGTGCACGCACCTAGGCAAATAAAGATTATCATGACTTGACCATATTGTAACGTTCGTGTGGGTTTCCTAACAATACTAACATCCTATGGTGATCATAGTGAAATCCCGCCCATACATCGCCATAATTGTTTACGCAACAGTGGTCATAATGGTGCATTTTGTTATTATGCCGGCCGTTGCGTCATCCGATAAGAAAATTGAAAGTCGTCAACATCAACAATAACTTTCACCAGCGCACGAGCACAGCGCGCGCGATCACCGTGAGGCGAAACACACACACTACAAGATCGAAAACACCGTTTTGTGTAAATGGTAGATGGGCAATGCCGGCCGCCCGCGACTTTGTACGCGTGGAGTTAGTTACCGTCACATTTTGGAGAATCCACACAATATAATTATTTTGTAACTAAGTTCTAAGTTTATGTACCTGCATGCCAAATTTCAAGCGTCTAAGTTAAGCGGTTTAGATTTTTCATACAAAAGGATTTTCCCGGTTTTTCTAATTCCCGTTCCCGGGGAAATTTCGAAAATTCCTTTCTTTCTTTCCTAAGCTAAGTAAGGTACCTTCACTGTTTCCGCGAAATACATCGCAGGCAATGATTCCCGTCGTTTTTTTAGGAGATAGCAGTTATCTCTAGATTAAGAATTAAAAAAAAATTTGCTGAAGACTTTAAAAATAGAAAAGTCTGATTAAGCATGAAGTCTATAACTAAGTAAGTTTCCATGTTTACTATTTAAGAGGTACTTTACATAAGTACCTCTTGTTCTTGTGTTCTCACCTGTTCTTCACCTGTTCTTGTGTTTGTTATGGCATCAAAAAAGACGCTTCCGGTTTCTTATGAACAAAATTTTGCTGCCGAAGAATGAAAAAATGGAGGCAAACCATTAATCATAATTTCTGCACTGTTTCCTAGGAATTTAGGAATTTGTGTTTGAACTACATCAAAACCTTGATGCTGTTCCAATGTGCTGAAATGTCAGAGATATTTTACGGTCATCTATTTCACTGTGCCAATGGTTCACCACGCGAAACGCTCTAAGCCATGAGTCGGTTACTGCACATTCACGAATTAATGGTATCTTCTTGAAAAAAAGTGATTTAACTTACTTTCGTTTCTGTGGTGTTGTGGTACTAAACGTGTAACATGTGATGAGAGCTAAGTGACGCGTAATGTGGAGAATGTATCTTAGAGTGGAATACTGAGATTTTTTAGACTAAACACTGCTTCTGCCCGGTATTGTGGTACCTACTCTTTACTTGAATAAAGAGCTAGTCTAAACGAACATTCCCAACACAACAACAACAAGCCCAAAGGCTTGTACGTTATTCTAGTAAATAGGCAATAGGCTCGTTTTAAAGACAATATGGTACAACCGTTCTCTAAAACAAAAATAGAACCCTGATCATTCCCGACTGATACTGACGGGAAAGTCATATTTTTTCCCTAAACATCTATGGCTACTGTAAGGATGTCTGTACCTTTTCCTTTTATTATAAGTAAATATATATCTTATGTATCAAGATATATATTTAATTTTATTTAAATTACATACGTTATTTTTAAATAGTTTTAAATATTTTCTTTATGTATGACGATTTGTAAGTGCTGTGTACAAGCCAATGCAAATAAAGAATATTTTGAAATTATTTAAAAACACGAACTTTTTAAATCTTGTAATGTCAAATGCATATTTTTATGTTACTTCCCCAACTCTTTCCGTCTAAACGTTTTCCACTCAACAACAACACTGCAAATTGTAAACCACTTTATTCAAATAGATCTCATGTGGTCCAACTAGTATACATTTTAAAGCACTTTTGATTCAAATCGTCCACTTACAGCGAAATCATGCGCAATTTCATCTTTACCGATCGACCGTTATTTTAAATGCTTTATTGTATGAGGAAATGGGCTGCTGCAATTTCCTTTAAGTGGCTATAAGTAAGGTAAGTACCAAGTTATAATGTAGGCATAGTGGAGGAACATTGACAAACAAGAACGCACTTGAATTGGAGATAGAGGTCGTGGATCAAATCGGAGCATGCACCTCAGGATTTACGTATTTCTAACATTAGCTCGGCGGTGAAGGAGAACATCGTTAGGAAACCTGAACGTTTCGGGTAGTTTCTGAAACGTATAAACATTATAGTTGGCCTGGTTTCCCTGTTAAATGGTTGCGTAGGTCATGCGGCAGTCGCTTCATAGTAATTACCAGACTCCCCAAATCCAGGCGTAGGTTTAAGCGTACCTTGGGCTCTAAAATGACAACTTTGGACGCTACCGGGACTCAACAGAGATGAGAGAACATCAATCGACTAAACGGCTAAATTTCAGAAAAACGTCAACAGACAGGAAGTGTTTAGTCCAAGGTGAATTTACTTTGCATTAATAGATATAAACATTTGCGCGAGAAATTTAATAAAAGTCCTATAAATAACGTTGTGCATATTTTTTTTACTTCTAGTTTTTTCTTAGAAATAAACCACGTAGCTCGGTAATCACGAAACATACCATTATGATGAGTTGATCGGTGATCTGTCTGGTTCCTCCGCCTGAAAAAGGCAAAAGGACGTGCTTTAAAATTTAAACGCGAATAAAAAGAAATGTATTTTATATAGGTACTATTCAACAATAAATTATATTTAAAAGCAACTTCGATCGACTGTAAAAAGGGTTAAAATAAAAATTAAAGTAAAAAAAAAACAAAAAGATGTGGCTTGACGTCATAAGGTATGACATGCGTGCCAATATAAACTGATAGTGGCCCGCCCTCACTTCGCTTCGGGACATTAATTCAGAAATGAGCCAATAGATGGCGCTGTGTCCAATTACATCGCGCAAGCGTTTCGTGTTTTCGGTTTACCTATAAGCCTTGTCGTGTCTATAGAAGTTATCTCTTTATAAAAAGTATAGAAGATAAATTACTATTATTTATGTAAGACCGTGCGAAGTAGAGGAGTTACAGCAGGATAAAGGACCCCAGACTCTAAAGCGACAGTTTGGGACGCAACCGGGACAAAAATCTACGAAGCTAGAGTAGCAACAGACAGTAAATCACATCGCATCAGCTTTCACCGCGTACGGTACGTTTCTTGACTAGATAAACGGCCAGTTTCACGGTCCATTTCCGACGGCGCGTTTAGCACTGTAGGATGTTCTCTTTAAAAATATTCTTTAGATGGAATTCAGTTGGGGAAAAATTACGTGAAGTCGTGAGGAAAAATTTTGACTGCCAAACGTAATGGAAAATTATGGACGCCATTTCGGAATCTGAGGGCATTTGATTTACGGGTGCTTGTTGGGTGTACTAGTAGTACAGTTATTTGATTTTTACGATTCCCGGGTTGAGCAAAAAGTATGTTACATAACCGGATTTGTGATCACCAATCGATATTAGGCAAGCGTAATAATTCAGCCTAATCCCATCATAGTAGCGATGACTTGATTACTATGATGGAGGTCTTTGCCCTGCAGTGGGACAGTATTATAGTCTGATACTTTACTTTTTTTATGAATTCCTTCGTTCATTTAAACTTAAACTCATCACAATTCATGATTTAAAAGGAAAACATCTTCGTAGTACTTACTAAGACAAATATATTTTTGAAAGATTGTTGTACGTAACCTATTCGTATCATAATCGTCATTATGTAATTATTGCACATTACATCGTCATTATGTAGTTATAAATATTATAGTAAAAAATTGCTAGTTTATATTTATTTTGACCATACCGTCTATTTCAGGGTTAGTGTTCAGTGTATTAATTTAAACTTTAAATGCGATGATTGTATTGACCACTTTTAAGAAAAAATATGAATGACCTATTCCTGACCCATCATATCAATTAGCTACCATCAAATGACACAAATTACAAATAATGTAAACAAATGTAACCTACATCAAAACATATTTTCGGAAATATATTTATTAGCTAATAATAAATTACGCAATATGTTACCGTTTAATTTAATAAATCACTCGAAAAGTTGTTCCGATTTCTATAAATGGAGTAGATAGCTAATGAGAGGTAGTTATCAGGTAGGTTCAGTCTATTTGACTTAATACTAGTTAGAAGTTTATATATTAGTTGAAATGCCGACCGGTTGTTGCTAATGCGGTCAGGTCCTTAATTTAGGCCTCAGACTTGAATTTAGTACTTGATTTTGCCTAAAAACCAGCTGGTTTGTTGTTGACCTTCTTTAATTGAATCTACCAATGATTTCTCTGCTGCCTGTCAGATTTGATGATCAAACGAACTTTTGGATGTCAAGTTCGATCGATATTATATTCGTTGCTTCATTCGAAGATATAATTTTAACCTTACCTAGTTATCTAGTTAAGTGCCCATAAATCTTTGAATAAAAAAAATAAAAAATGAGTAATAATATCTGTTTCATCAACAAACATTTGTTTTGTTGCGGGAATCGAACCCGCACCCTTACGTCTCAATCTCAACCCGCGTTCAGACCACTGCGCGAAACGGGTCTTCAACTTTGGTTTTGGCATAAATTTGTTGTTTTGCCGTCTGCTCCTTTTAGTAGTTTTAAGTATTAGATCAACGAACAGCACAATACACAATTTAATAAGCGAGCTAAGTTTACTAATACTCGTACTAAAATGGCTTCATTGACCGAGATCAATCAATTCACTGAAGCCAATCAATCAATCACCATTTACTCACTCACTTTAAACAGGGCGGTTACAAACAAAAGTACTTAAATAGATATCTACCTACTAAATGTAGGTACCAAAATATTTTAAAACAGGTATTAGTAACAGTATTTAGTGTACGGTCTAAGTCCTGCCAATTTATGATTAAAATTAATTTTAATTTAATTTCATTAAACGTAATAAAAGAAACGAAATACATATGGTGGCGCTAACGGTCGCTTAGCAACAAAATAAATCATCATTAGCAACCCACACTCGTCCACTGCTGGACATAGGGCACACAAAATGAATAATAATGAAAAATTAACTAGGTACTAACCATTTATTTGTACAAAACATGGTAAAGATAATCGTGGAATATTTAAAGGTGCAATTAGGTAACTATTTTTATTTTTAGAATCTATTATTTACAATTAAAGTAATTAGGTAGTAATCAGATTGCTAGTTATTTCCACTACGATGCAGTATAAATAGAGTTATCAGTTTTTTATGTAGGTTGGTAGGTCACTCGAATTGCGATGTATCTGAGTCAATTCGTGAGCTGTCTGCTCAATGTTTTAGAATTTCTAGTGCTTGTCAATGTTTAAGAAAAAAAAACTTAAGATTACTCCCACATCTCATACATTGACCTGACTCCCTACTAAGCAGCTTAAGCACTTTGTGTTACAGATATCAGACAACAGAGGTAACAGAAATATAATACTTAAGTACATAATTACACCCAGACACTGAACAAACACCAGTGTTCATCACACGCATTTTTGTCCAGGATGAAGATCGAACTCACGACCTTTGGCGTATGAGGCAGGGTCACCACCAAATTAAAAAAGCCGGACAGTTTAGGTAGGGTAGGTAGGCATATGTGGCAGTGGAACGCCAAATTTAATGATATTTATTTTATTAGGACATCCAACAAAGGAAACATAAATATTTTTCAATTCTAACATATAATCTAAGTCTATAATTTCGCCAAGGTGTTATTAAAACGATAGACACAATATATCCAGCAGGTGCAATAATACGAGCTATTAAAAACAACCAAGGCCTTCGGTAGTCGAGCGCGTTTAATTTAGTCACGGACCTTGTGACTCGAAGCCGAGTCGGAGATGACTCGAAGTCACAGCGAAAAGCATAGCAGTGAGGTATTAGGCACAACTTAATATTTTGACTGGCCCGATGGTACACTTGATTGAGACCCTGGAGGTCCAGGGTACAGACAAACATAGGTATATTTGTTCAACACATATCGTGCACAACAAACATATCGTGGAGCAGTAGGCGCTGGCGAACTTTGTGATGATCTGCAGAAGCGTCTGCGACTTGTCAGACACGTCCCCACCGTACGAGTTGAGCAGTGATTGGAATTGTGATATCATAAGTGTAGGTACATTAGAAATTCCTCTGTTGTCTGATATCTGTAACACAAGTGCCTACACATTACATGGATGTAATCAATTAAAGACTGCCAACAGCATGTACAGATCAACAAGTGGTAAGCGACTGACAGACGTATCTTGATAACTAAAAGAATAACAACTAAACCGAGAGAGCATTGCTAGAGTGAGTGTGACATCAATTTTTAACAGACTCTCAAGCAGGGGAACTCCCATTCGGTCGTAACAACTGCTTTAAATTAGGCCCTCAGGACAGTCAACAAGACTATTACTAATTACAAACAGAGATAATAACAAAGTTTCACTGCCATAATGGAGATGACTCACTGACACAGGGTCCACTGTGCCAATAGATTGTTTGGATAATGAATAACGCATTTTAAACAAGAATTTACTCTCTTCCACAAATAAACAAGGTTCAGAACATTCCATCTTAACTTAGCCACGATTCTTTTGAGACACTTACGATCTACGATCAACTTACGAGTACAATCTACGGTTATAAAAACTATAGATACTGAAAGCGTTTTGAAAAGGAAGTGATTCCAACAGCGTGTCATTAGTAGATTTACAACACAGATATACCCATTGTAGGTATTTCGAGCATGCAGATAGATAGATAAAGTTTATTGGCCACAAAAGCAAAAGAAATAACACATTCTAGCATGTCGAAGTCATTAATAAAAAGTAAGTACCTAAACTCTGATTCAATCATGTAAAGTAAACTGACAGATGAAAATGACAAGTTTCTATGCATTTTGACATTTTGACTGTATCTGTCAGTTTACTTTATATGATTATGAATCAGAGTATAGTATTATTTTAGACCATATTCCATAGTAATTGGTTTTCAATTATAATACGACTAAAGCGCTCTTTTGCGAATGGAGCTTTCATTGGCGGCGACACGATCACATTGTAGGTATCTAGGGGGGATTAAAGGTCGTATTTAGGGAAAAAAGGTTAAAGGGGGTTAGAGGTTGGCAGCGCGACTCTACTGGTTTTGCAGATGTCTATGGGCGGCGGCAATCGCTTACCATCAGGTGATCCGTCTGCTCGGCTGAACCTATAAAAAAAAGTAGTTCTCCCACGGTTTTGGTACAAACGTCAACAGACATACTGTATCTGGCACAATCATAATTTGTATTCACCGTCTCGAGAAACTTACCGCTCCGACCGAAATGGACCGTGAAATGGTTGCTTATCTAGCCTAGATGCGCAGTGCAAACGGCAAGCCGTGTCTGCGGCCATTGCACACAACAGATGCACCAAATCCGCAAGATGGCGTACTGCAGAACTGAGGCACAAAATAATTACACACTGAAGTTAGACTTTGACCTGATTTTGAATTTAGAAGAGTTCGTTGACATATGCTAGGGTTGTTGCCCGGCATGAGTACATAAGCGCGCGGCCTCTACCATAGACCTCGACAGTTTGACAATCTTATGTCTTAAGTTAGGATTAATGTGGTCGAAAAGGCGTTTTTGCCCGGTAGTGCGCATGCGTGAGTACATGAAATATTTTTAGCTCTTAGTGGGCAGTCAGCCTTCTGTGTCAATATGTATTTTGTGACTGAGGTCCATTTACGCCGTGATTTTTTTTATGGTATAGGTCCGTGGTCGTCAAACTGCGGCCCGCGGTAAAGTAGATTCCTTTAATTAATAGTCAACTACACATCCGTACTTCACAAATAATGCGGCCCGGACCTTAGTGATCCATTGTTATGTGTGGCTCTTGAGCAGTAAAGTGTGACGAACGCTGGTATAGGTGGCAGACGAGCCGACGGATCACCTGATGGTAAGCGATTACCGCCGCCCATGACATCTGCAACACCAGTGGTGGGGTGATTGGTTATTTTTGACGTGAGATGTCAATGTAATTTTTTTTTATGTAGTCACAGATGAGCAGACACACCTGCTGGCTTACAATTGCTTACGTTTGCCGCCGCCCATACCTGCAAAACCAGTAGAGGCACAAGTGCGCTGCCAGCGTTTTATATCCGCGTATAAAACTACTCTGAAATCGCACTTACCATTTATGTACCTAAGGAACATGCATAGGTACTTAGCTTCCGAATAAAATTCGCACATCTGGTTTGTTTGATAAGTACCTACCTACCTACAGTCACGTAAACTCATTTAATATGAACCTTATCGTCATGGCATAAAAGTCGAGATGTTTACATTGTATTGCAGGCGACTGTACATAAGTGTTTGTTGACACAAGAGGCTCCTATAAGGGGCTCTTCAAAAGATGTTTCGAATTTGATTTTAATACGATGAAAATATGAATTACTAGTTGCTCCCCGCGAGGTGATAGAATTATCGTTATTCCCTAGAGAGTGGATCTGTGTTTGCGCACACACTTGAGCACTATATCCTGCGTACGTGGCTGATCGTTGAGATTGGCTGCCGAAGCCGAATAACGGTTGGAGGATATTCTTGCAATTACATTAGTAGAGTAGGTACCCTATATTTCATTCTGATATAGGACAAGCTACGCATCAGGTTACCACAAACTGTCAAATTTCCTCAATAAATATTGAACTTAATGTGTTTGACAGTAAGATGACAATCCAATGAAGAAATTTAACAGTTCTGTATACTTTGATGTGGGGCTGTTGTACGTACCATCGGGTGAGCAGAATATGTCATATTTACTGTCTAGTAGTAATTTGTGTTTTTTTTTGTTTTGTTTGTGGTCAATTAATGCTTACTTACTTGCAGAATGCCAAGATCTTTCCCAGTTGAAATAAAAATACGACAATACAAATCCGGTGTAACCAGCCCAATCAACAGGTCTCCACAATCTACATATATTCATCAAGATCGCTTTAATTTTTTTAATCAAGCAAGAATCTAAGCGTTTGCCATCAAGCTAAGAAAAACACATTACTATTTTATTCTACGAATGCTCGGCATCTTCAGAAAGCTGTTTTTATGAGATCAAAGTAATTTGCATCTGATACGAATTTGGAGCAGAACACTATTAAAATATTATCTCAACTAGGTACTCGAGACTCGACCGCTTTTAATAACTGTTAAAACTGAAATTTGACACATAAACTACATTTTTTTTGTTGACGCTGGGGAATACCGCTGACCCGAAGTGGGCCAACGTAGTCTTGCGACTCCTTATGCATACCCTCCTGCAGGGGGGCAGGCGGCTTATGTCGGGCTCTCCTCCGGGTGGGACCGGAGGCATACCGACTAAACCCCAGCGACGCTCCCTCATCGCCATAGTGATTGAAGTTTTTTAATGGTTTACTAATGGCCCGCCCTAACTTTGTTGGTTTCATTCAGAACCAATAGATGGCGCTGGATCAATTTAATCGCGCAAGTGTTTCGTTTATCCGGTTTATCTATAAGCGTTGACGTTATTTATATAAGTTACTAAAGTATAGAAGTAAATAGTATAGATATAGAAGAGGAAGAGGTTAATGCTTGGCCACAATCGCACCTGATAAAAAGCGTCGATGAGCTCTAGGATGATACGCATTTGCCTAGCAGGTGAATCACAGCGCAGGCGCTGCTTCGCAGTGGTTCTGTGAGGCCGTGGTTTCACTCCGGGCCGAGCCGGCCCATTCAAGCCGAAGCGTGACTACCCCACTGTTATCAAACAAACTAATTCCAAATACTAACTAAAATGTTTAGGCATTTGTATAGAACTTGTGTTTGCTAAAAGCGGACCATTTCGCTTTATTATCCAGGTCAATAGTTTACGGGTAATTTTTAGTATAATGTATGGCTTCACCACAACAATGTAGGCCAAACATTCACGCCCCTATACCGTGGCTAATTATTCACTGAAGGTCGCCAGTTAAGTAGTCCTCCAGTAGTATGAGCCTATGTACTGTTCAACTTCAGACTTCAGGGCAAATGCCTCCATCATAGAAGTCAAGTCATCGCTACTATGATGGGATTAGGCTTAATCCCTTCATAGTTAGCGATAGTCTCATCATCGATTACGCTTGACCAATCAAAGGGACAATTCTCGAGCACTTGATATTGAAGTCGAATTTAGAGATTTCATACATTAATTTGTCCATACATATTTCCAATTCGACTTCGATGTCGAGTACACGAAAATTGGTCCCCAGGAGGCCAATTTTCGGTATTCGCCTTCTATGTTGAGTCGACTTCATGGAACGCACAACCAATAGGAGAACAGATTACAGTCGACATTCCTTATATTATTCTCCTATTGGTCTATGCGTTCCTCGAAGTCGACTCGACATAGAAGGCAAAAACCGAGAATTAGCGTCCAGATTCGTGATCACAGACCCGAGCTATGTTTGATAAATTCGAAACATACATTTTGCTCGAGCCGGGAATCGAATAAGTGTCAGGTAAATAGGGGTTTTCACACAGTCACGTTTATAATTTGGTATTGTTTTCTAAATTTTACGTTGATATAAAAAATCTCTATGAGCAGTTTACATGACAAAACTGGGGTAAGTCAGTATCATGAGATTATGGGAATGAGCGAGTCACGACATTCCTGAGCTATATTGTCTTGCGTACATAGAATAATTACAAAACTCGTTTCATAGGAACGTAAAATTTTTATTACTCTCTCCGAAATTCATTGTGAATTAAAAAACTTTTCTCACGGTAAAAGTGGAGATTTGAGGAGTTTAATAAAACAAAGTAGAGTTGTAAAACACTTTCATTTTGCTCTTTGATTCACATACTGACTACTTGTTCATGAGCCAGCGTAGATGAGTCAGATATTTTAAATACTTACTTCCTAAATATTGACGAAGTGGATATTTATATTCTCTCAAACTAAATGCTCACTATTGGTTTAGAAGCGCATCTATTACATACCTAAATCGATGTCATTTCAATTTCTGAAGATACCTTCGAAACACAATGGTAGAAACTAGAAATCATCATTTCACCAAATAGACGTGTCGGCCTCCCTTCTCCACACAGATCGGTCCTGTGCCACCCGCATCCAAGGAATGCCCACAACTTTCAATAAATCGTTGGGCCTGCCACGTCTGCGACTCCCTTTATGTTAGAAATACGCACATAGATTTGAAATCCAGAGATGCAAGCTCTTATTCGAAACTACGACCTCCCGTATGCTTATCCACTGAGCAACCAACTATCGCTCGGGAGCAATGGGCAATACTTATGCATACGCAATAACGCAATAGTCAGGTTATGTGAGGCTCTCCTTTGGGGCAATACCCACTAAACCCTTACGGTTCGGTGATCGCTGAACATTCGTGATCAAAACGCATACATTTTAAGAAGGTACGAGTAAGCCTACTTGTTTTCAAAATCAAATCGTCGGAATCTTATTCTTATTCCACGAATGTTCACAAATTGTTTGGGTGGGCCCGATCGTTACGTTACGATTAAGGACCTAAGATTATGGCTGAGTTCGGAGCATCGCCGCGTGTATCCACAAAGATAAGTACGTCGTAAACTAGGAAGAAGTCGATCGCCTCATTGCCCATGCCCAAGTTTGCACGGATCCAGAGCAACTGGCCGAGCTAATATTAACATTTTAACCCATTTCCAGTTGAGTTCATTGACTGTCTTCCTAATCTACTGAATATATTTGCTACTACGATTACTACAATCTGTCGAATTTTCTGAGCTAATATTGAAGCATAACGTATCTTGACCGATTTGTATACCTACACCGTAAAATAGACCGAATCGTAGGTTGATCAATTTTGGAAAATAAAAAACGTAAAGTTATTTAAAATATGTACTTAAATTTATTTAAAAGCGGTAAGGGTTTAGTTTTGGAAAATAAATTTGGTTACCTGTGGGTTCACAATGAAAAAGATTGGTCGAATGGGGCCGAAATGGAATTCTTTGAAGCGTTATCGATGCATACCTCGTAAACGATTTTATGATTAGCACTCCCTCTATCGCCCGTAAGAGTAACTAAAATTGACAGTAGGTACAAAAGTCAGAAAGGATAGATGTATCGATCACGTAACGTGAGCGCCCGTCTCCAGATTAAACAACTAAGTAACATATCCAATACGTTTTTGAAGGAATACGATACGATACATCGACAAAGGTACTTCATGAGTAGATACTAAGTGTAATCGTAACATGGCCCATGGGCACGATACGTTAACGTAAAATGTTCGTGCTAGCCTTCGACGTTGAACATCGCCTCGATCTTTTGAAAATAAATCTACCACAATCCAGAAAAAGATTCCTTCGAGCTTTAGTAAGCGGAAGTAAACAAAATTATGCTACCAGGGCCTTAGGGACTTCATACTTTGTTGATATACCAGCCGGGTGCGCAAAGTTTGTCACTAAAGTAAACTTGGATAAAATTAACTGCAATGGAGGGAAGTTATTTTAACGTGGGTGGGTGTGGGTGTTGTAAAATTTGCAGGATCAGCAAGATAGACTTGCGCAAAACAATCAATTGAAATACAAGTTATTATGGTAATACGGGATTAATGTTTAAATTACTTTTGCATCTCCACTTTAATCGCCATTCAAATGTTTTCATTTAGGTAGGTACACTTACCGAATACGTTTCGTTTTCTCGCTGCCTACTCATTTTTTTTTTGTTAGATTACAACACTGGTCTCAATCTTATAACAGGCAATTAACTGATGACTTAAGTAATGAATACACAAAAAAAATTGTAGGTGCTTATCGCGGAAAATGGGCTCAATTTTATATAAGAATGGTACCTACGTACACAATGGAAAATTGTATTTTTCATGTGACAATTAAGGTAGGTATACTTAATTAATGTCTCTGAGTGGGGCAGTTAATCCCGGAGCCCTCGTAAGAGATAACACGAATAAACCCTTTAGCA
This sequence comes from Cnaphalocrocis medinalis, assembly GCA_014851415.1. Taxonomy (NCBI): domain Eukaryota; kingdom Metazoa; phylum Arthropoda; class Insecta; order Lepidoptera; family Crambidae; genus Cnaphalocrocis; species Cnaphalocrocis medinalis. The sequence continues at coordinate 14,154,440 of CM026287.1, read as the reverse complement.
TGTTAGATCATCAAAATGAGTAATTAAACCTAAGAAAATCAATGAATGAAGAACAATTAAGATAATGAGCATTATGGATAAATGACGTCTCTGAATGCGGCAGTAAAACAACTAACATTAAACGGTGTATGTGCTGCTGACTGTACAGACAGCCACATATCAAGTTACCACAACCTGTCATATTTCCCCAATTGACTTTCAACCTAATGTGTATGACAGTAAGATGAGAGCCGATTTTTTTTTATTGCTGAAGTAGGCAGACGAGCATGCGGCCCATCTGATGGTAAATGGTAACCGCCGCTCATAGACAACAACAATGCCGAGGCACAGTCATGCCGCCGCCTACCGTGAAAGAAGTACTCTTTTCAAACCTCGTTTAAAAAAGGACATGTCATAGCGATTGAAGAAATTTGACAGTTTTGAAACTTTGATGTGTGGCTGCTGTACCAAAGTTTATAAATTTCATTGCAGCCAACCGTACATCGGTATCGGCGAAAGTGGCCGGCGCCGATACGGGTGAAAGTGTACTCGGCACGGAAGCGCTTGGCCGCTTGCTTTCTTGTCTACCCTTGCATACGATATCCTGCTCCATTGGCTGCCGGTTGCGTAACACATCTTGTTTGTACGCTCTGGTCGTGCCTAGCAGTGCCGAGACAGTCCTACCAACATAACACCTTTTTTTAACATAAACAAGCAGGCAACTGATAGAGTAAGGTATCGGCGTCATGTCAGGATAGGCGTACTTAAATCATTTTTGAAAACTAGGTAGGTATATCTACTTATCTATATCAATAAAAATGTTACTATCGTGGCAGTCTCATTTTCCTTCGTGGGAGAGCCACGCTTCGGCATGAAAGGGCCGCGGCCGGCTCGACTGGAGTGATATCATGGCCTCACAGAAGACCGGCCTGAAGCAGCGCCCGCGCTGTGTTTCGCCGAGTTGGGTGGAAAGGGGGTTAAAGGTTGGCAGCGCACTTGTGACTCTACTGGTTTTGCCAGGTGTCTATAGGCGGTGGTAATCGCTTACCATCAGGTGATCCGTGTGCTCGTCTGCCACCTATCACATAAAAAAAGGTCTTCTAATCAATATACGGGAACTTCGAAACTGACATCAGAATCCTAAAATTTACCAATTACCTACTAGAATACAAAAGCTAAGGTGTTGTTTCACTCATGTAGGCATTCTATTTCTGTGCAATAAAGAAAGAATATCTATCTATCTATCTAAGGCCTTTTTCTTTCGTACGGGCTTTTCCGAGATCAGGCTTTAAATTTCGTGTGCGAAGGGTGACGTCGGCTGTTCTTCACTCTAACCAGCCAAGTTCTTCTAGGAAACCTGACAGCGCTTTCGTGCTGATGCTGATCGCAAAATTTGGAGGAATATGGATTCAAATACTGCCATGGTAATAACATCTTGATGAGAATGACCAATGAAGTCGTTTATTGAATACCTAGATTTTGTGGATGTGTATGCAGAAAATAGTTTAATCAGCTGTTTACTAGGCATGCCTCTTTATTGAACAGGCCCATTCTACAAGTACAAATCACTATAGGAATCATATTTGAAAGATATTTTACATCAACATCAAACAAAACACCTCTGGGGAAACTACTTGTAAGACCCATCAATCTACGTCAAATTATTTAGATTCTTTCAATGAAAACATGGTCACTTTTTGCACATTATAGAACAGGCCTATTCTACAAGCGGTCAGAATGATGTTCAGCCATTTGATCTAGCTGCTAGGCAAATGACTGACTGGCCTTATTATAAAGATTTGGTTTCACTTTCTGTCGCTGACATCTATGTAACGCCAACTATCATATTTTCCGTTTGCAAAAACCCCTCAGCAGTACTCTCTACCCGACCCAAGGGACTGCAGGAGAAATCGTGGCAGACAATTTAAAGATGCGAAGATAACCTGAAGCTCACAGCGGGTTCAAACTGGAGATGGTTCGCACAGGACAGAGTGCAATGGAAATCGTTGGGGGAGGTCTATGCCAGAGGCATACAGTGTTTAGAGCTATAGGTACCTACTGTACAAATATTTGATGTAAAATTATATGTAAGTTAACAAGCAGATAATGATTGTATTTTTCCTCCAACTCCAAACAGAATTAAGTAAAACATACTAACTAGGTAGTAACTAGGTAGGTTCATTGATTAATTAACACTATAAAATATCTACATTCATAAGTAGGTTATTCAATCTTAAAAATAGCTATGTACTAGTTCAAATTTTAAGTTTTTTATCATATTATATGTAAAGGTAGATCCATACCCAGCAACTGGGTTAGAGGTAAAACTTAGACCCAACCAACCAATCTTTATCCAATAACAAATCTAGGAATTAATTTTGTATGTGTAAGTGTGTACGTACCTACTTATTTTAATCATAACTTTTTTTATAAAAAACACATGTAGGTAATTCCTTATTATCCTAGATAAAATTAATGGAAGTTAGCAGATACATAATACCTCAATTTATAGGAAGCGTAACCAAGACAGTGATTGCTTAGGGTACAGTGACTTATTTTCAGAAGTAAGTTTGAATGAAATCCATTGAATAACACTAGGGGTATAGTCAGAGACAAGAAAGTATAGTTATGACCTTGAGTGTGCAGAAACCAATTTTGATAGAAAGTCTTCTTTTTTACAATGAGCGCAAAATAACGGTCATCACTAGGTATACTTTCCTGCCGCCAGCTATAACACCTACTCTTTACCAGAAATTTGTTTTTTTTTTTTCAATTAATAATGGCAGTTTCTGGAAAGCTGGTTTGTGTCACTCCAAAAAACATAAAAACCTTAAAAGATAGGACTCACTTTGTGATACTTTTGATGTTTGTGTCACTTTATTTTTGAGTGTGATAACACAAGAATTCATAAGTTAGCTATGGCTTTGATGTTCAATTTAAAGCAGTTGTCTTTGTATAAACATTTTCCATTAATTATTTAGAGAGGGTGAGTAATCACTGTATTTTGCATTTTTTTGCAAAACGTTATACCTAATTACAAATATTCTTTAGATGTTTGAATCGTTGCTAACTTACCTATATCAAAGCTAAACTACCAACAATGACAAATAATGTCACTCGGGTTCCTAATAATGGTTATAATAAAGGATTTTATTGGAATAAAATTAGTATCAATTCCTAAGTGGGCTATCACTGTATCAATCACCCTTCAGTATTTTTATAGTAGGAAAACTAGGAGGAAATAGGAATAAACTTTTTTTTTGTGCTATTAAGTTTTTTTTAATTTTGATAAACATTAAAAATAAATAATCCATAGCTTAAAATACTATTTTTTAAATTCACTTGAACCATTAACAAAGCAAAGGAAGAAAAATCGTAAGGTACTTTAAAAATGAATCTACCTTCCATCTATAACATAGCAAGATCACATTATTCTTACCGGTCTCGAAAAGACGTAGCAGTGTCGTCGACAAGCCAGCATGGCTCACACAGCGTAGAAACCGCAAACAAAACACCTGACACCTACTTCACAAAATTACACACACAGAGCAATTTGTTGATTTCTGTTACCACTAGGAGCACAGCACACACCTGTTATCGATTGCACTACAAGGGAATGCAACCCCACAACACAACACTGTAAAAATCACAATAGGAATCAAATTTGAAAGATATTTTCCACACAACGTACACAAATAAAACACCTCCGTAGAAACTACTTGCGAAACCGATATGTCAATCTACGTCAAATAATTTTGATTCTTTCGAAGAAAACGCGGTCACTTTTGCACTTTTAAACGTTTTATACTATACACATACACAAGACCGAATTAAACTTAAACCTGTAAAACCAATTACATTTCTTTTCGAGATATTATTCCAGAAATGTATGTGAACAACCGTGAGAGACGTTCCTCTGTCACTCGAATTTATCGAAAACTGACTTGACTTGCTTTGCTTGACTGACGAGTCAAGCTGTAAAAAAAAAGTAATGTCAACTTTAGTGTTGCCCACTTCAAATCGCAAATCTACCAATATTATAATAAATGACCAAGACACCATTCATTGTCAACTTATTATCGTGATGTCATTTTAAGAAGTAACGCATTAAGTATTTGACCGTACTGTAAAATGGATTTTTAGGAAACTGACAGAGTTCCCATATTTTATAACCAAAAAGACTAATACCCTATAGGGTTTATGCTATACCATAAACCATCTCTAACTTCATGGCATAGACGGGCAGTGGCGCCAATGCTAATAATTTATTTTATCTTTTTGACACATTTTACAAATAGGTATTTTTTTATGTGATATGTGGCAGATGAGCAGACGTGACGATATGATAATTATTTATTTAATGATTTTACTACTAACTTTATGATTGGTACGTATCAATCATTATTATTAATATGGCAAATACAAGAAACGTGGAAGTCATTCTGTTATTTGCCAATCATATTTTTATCCACTGCTTTCTAGGCACAGTTGTAACAATAAATAAATAAATAAAAAATATATAGAATCATTAATTTCATGTTCACGTACGTAGTAGTTAATCATCATGAAAGTACTTCGACTACTTCGAGGAACGTTCCCCATCAAAGATGTCGAGATTACGAGTTTCCTAAGACTATTGCAAAGTTGAAAATACTATCATCATCACGATGATGACGAACATGGGCATGATGCCTGGTATATGTATGAAAATTAAAGTTAGGTATTTTTATTTTAGACAGCACCCCATATTATTTTACAAATCTACTACTTTAGTAGGTTTCTTCAAAAAGTTGTATGTAAATTTGTCTATGGAAATAAAACTTTTTTAAGCTTGGGTTGCGCAATGGAATAATTTCATTTTATTAAATGCTAATAGGGTAACCGAGATAGTGATTGCCCAGTGTACAGTGAATGCCCGAATTAAGGTTAACATACATTTTAACTTATTTTCAAAGGTGTAGTTTTACATTAAATCCGTTAAATAACACTAGGATACTGTTAACTAGAGTTCTAAATCAGACATTTGGCAAAATTTTCAATAAAAATATTGTAATGACAGTTTTTGGACAGCGGGTGTCCGTCACTTCAAAAAATGCGAATTCCTTACAGAATTTGTTAAGGATACATTTTGTAGTTTTGAAGTTTGTATCACTTTAATTTTCTTTTTTGAGCGTTAAAGCACGACGTGTTAGTTAAAGCTTTAATGTTTCATTCGAAGCAGTTATCGCGGCGTAATTTTATCCATTAAGTATTTTAAGAGGGTGGGCAATCACTGTACCTAAAATATGACAAATTCAGTATTGCCATACCAGAATTCAGTTATTGCCATGGGTATGAGACAGTGATTGCCCGGGTAGGTATTTACTAAATCACGTGAGGGATATAATAATCGAACCGAATATTTTCTTTATATCCTGTATCTTTCTTTATATCTAGGTCTAGGTACAAGGAGTTTCGAAAAAACTGCTTTTTACAAAAAGTTGACCTAAAAATAGGGGAAAATTTGATCTGCTACCGAAAATCTTGGAGGAAAGGTGGTAAGAAGAACAACCAAATATATACCGTAATTATATTATGTATTTTACCGTGGGAGAGCACGTTTCAGTATGAATAAGCCGACTTAAACGGAGTGATTCTATAATCACAGAAAACCAAAATCAAGCGGCGCTAACGCGTGAGTGTACCGGAGGCTCTATGAAGGGGGAAAAGGAGTTAAAATGTTGGCAGCGCAATTGTGATTCCCCTTGTTGTTCCGAGTGTCTATGAGCGGTGGCAATCGTTTACCATCAGGTGATCCGTATGCTTGTGAGCCACCTATCACATATTAAAATTTAATTACCAAATGATGCAGTTAGTAATAATTAGAAAAAAACTTTCAAATTTCAACTGTGGGAGAGCCACGCTTCAGCATGAATGGGCCGATTTGACCGGAGTGATACCACTGCCTCACAGAAAACCAGCGTGAAGCAGCCCCTGCGCCGAGTGAGTGAGGGAAACGGAGGCCCACACCCGGGAGGATAAAAGGTTGGCAGCGCACTTGTGACCTCAGTGGTGTTGCAGGTGATCATGGGCGGCAGCATTGCTTATTATATAGAATGTGCAGTCAAAACACGCATCACTTGATGGTAAGCGAATGCCAACGCACATACTCAACACCAGTGGAGTCACAAGTATGCTGCCAATGTTTTAACCCCTCCCCCCTCCCCTCACCCCCATTGGGCCTCCGACAACCTCAAAACTGTATCTACTTACCTTTTGTAAAATTGGTACATTCCATTTATTCGCTGAGATAACGAGAAACTAGATAGAACAATTTGACGATTTTACTAGATTTTGAAACTAAACGGGTTTTCTTAGTCAATGGTATCTTATTTGGGTGATGTTACTGATTTCAATAGCTTAGAAATATATCTTAAACGCACAAAAACTTACGAAAGATCTAAAGTTTTAAGTATTTAATAGTATTTTTATGGAATTACAACGTGCGGTATAGTTGGCAATCACTGTCTCATTTGGTTGGCAATGACTGTGTCAAGTGGGCAATCACTGTGTTTTTAGGAGATATTTTTGTTATACGTTATAATTATAAAATATTCTTTAGATGTTTGAATTATTGCTAACTTATCTCAATGCTAAACTATTACCGTTGTCAAATAATTACACTCTGATTTCTTATTGTTAAAGAAAAGCATTATATTGAAATAAAACTAGTGTCAATTTCTTAAGTGGGCAATCACTATCTCGATCACCCTAGATGGCGCTAAATCAGACTTTTTATCTGAATGATAGCGTCCGGGGACCAAAAGTTTTTTTTATTAAAGTTGTATACCTACCTTCATGAACTCTTTATTTAATAAAACAGCTCAAAATTCTTATGGACATTAGAATCTAGTCTCTTTTGTTTTTTCTTATACTCAATCAGACGCTTCATAATGTTCCATAGGAATGATCTTTGGGGGTGATAAGTTGCCGATTTCGTTGTTTACGTAATTTAGTTTGAAAGTTTTAGTTTGTAATCGGAGTTCAAGTTTCATCCTTTTTTTGAATATGGGAAGACAGAAAAAAATACAAAATGAAATTATCAGTCAAGTAGTTAAAAATGTAATATCAAGCACAGGTTAAAATCAGATAGGTATTCGTTTAAACTGTATCACTAAATTTGGACTAGTAGTAGTATGTAACTTTAATTTTAATTAATATAAGTATATCAAAAAAGATATTGTTAGATATGGTGTTATATAAATTTGACGCTTTTTATGCCTGAAATGCAAAAAGAATAACAAATGTGTACAGATTCAGAATATTATATTATCTAATTATAAATTTCTGACTACCTACATTTATCTACAATTACAAGACTTATTCATTTTTGACTCCTTTAATGTGTGATACTACAGACCTTCAAAATATTATCAAGTAGGTAGCATGAACCATAATGTTTACAACAGCGACTGTAATCTAAAACTTATTATTATTGAGACATAAAACACTAAATAAATCCAGCACTGTACATGAGATAAATAAATAACTAAACAATCAATTCTATCACTTTCATTTTCACCTTCACTCAGCCACAATGTATGACATTGTGAGCACCAAACATCCTCGTATTTATAAATCAGTCTTACATTTTATTTAGGAGAAGAATACTTCCAGGCAGGCTAAAAGGTCCCAGTCGCGATCTGACATCGACCGCTCTGACTGCGAAGTAATACTTGAACCCAGCCATAAATTGCGTCAGTGTGCATGCCATGGGCAAAGGTAATGCTTTAACATCTCCGATTTTCTTCCACAAAGCTGTATTGGGCGGCGAGTTAGTCTCCTGATATGCGTATAATTGGTAACTAGCTATCTCTTCGTAGCTATCTTCTTGATATCCCTCTATTTTCCAGGAGATGACTATTCCGTTTTCCACTTTAGACAGCTTCAAGTCAGGCGCCGGCGGTAGTGCCTTCCAGTTTGGCGGCTGGTACTGCTTCATGCATTCAGGCAATGGCGCGGGATGCCTGTTGTTTTGAACTCGCGTCAATCTTACTTGATTTTGAGGCATTCTTGTCGCATGTGGTCCTGGTCCTCTTAACCTTTGACCTGAAAGATTGATAACCAATTTATGCAATTGCCCACGTAAAAAACAACTAAATATAAAGCAATTAGTTTAAATTAAAAATAAACTTACCTGGAGGAGGCACAGACTTTAACATTATAGTTTGTCCGGGTCGAATATTTTGTCCCTGTGGACCACTTATAGGTATGTACACTTTTCTGGGGCTGTTCAGCGCTTGCGTGAACTGTGGTTGTGGTCTATTGAGAAGATTTTGAGGGGAAACTAGTCGAACAGGGGGAGCTGGGGAACTGCGTGGTGTCACTTTAGTCGGTGGCTCGTCGTCAGTCAAATCTACAGTCACAGAATTGGTTCGACTGTGTGTCCTTTTTTCGGCGGCTTTTGTTGGAGGCGGTATAATTTTCACTCCATTCATAGCCGATTGATTTGTTTTCCCAGCATTGTTGTTAGTATTTATCTGTGAGATTACGCTAGGGGCCTTGGCGGCTGGATTGGTTGCAGCCGGGACCAACCGTGGCACGGGTATCTGGTTATTTGTAGCAGATTTCTGTGGTCGTGGCGTTTGATTCATGTTTATGTTCCGAGTATTTACTGGTTTAGTGGTTGGACTATTTAAATTAGTTGGCTGTGAGTTGATCATGTTTTTCTTCTTCATGATAGGTTTTTCGGTCATTAGAACCTGCATACCTACAGATCTAGTAATCTTTAATGGAATTATTGCTGTGTCAGACTTCTTCTTTTGTTCTTCCTGAACAGATTTTAACACTAATTGGAGATCTCGGTTTTGTTTAGAAAGCATAACCGCTTTCTTTTTGTACTCATCTATACTTTGAGTCAATACTTTTAATTTAGATTTTATATCACTCAAATTGCTTCTGTCTACAATGCCTTCAACTATTTTTAAAATACAATATTCCTCAAGCTCATCTCTTGACATATCAGTTAGATTCTTTTTGTAGCTTTTCAAGAAATTTTCTGCAACTAGAGGTTTTTTGGGTACATCATTTTTTTCTTGCTTTTCTTCGGGTTTTATTTCAGTAGTAGCCGACTCCGCAATGCAATCAATTTCTTTTTCAGGTGATGTAGAATCTGAAATGTGAAATGAGAGAAAAGTTGTTATAAAGATAAACAACAAATAAATTTAATGAAAGTATTTTATAATAATATGTTTTATTTATATAGGTATACCTTTTTTTACATCGGGCACTGTTTCAGGAACATTTGTATTGTCTACATTTTCTGTAATAGTTTCTAAATCAATTGTGCTTTCTTTTGTAGTTTCTTCTTTTTTCTCGTCAGTCACTGTCACTTGAATAGGCTCACTTTTACTCTCTGTATCTTCATCTATCAACATTATATCATCATCATCTTCAATACTAATGCATTGTTTGTCTGTAGATGTAGTATTGGCAGCAGCCGCTACGATGATTTTTCGGTTCTGGCTGAGGAGGTTCTTCATCATCATCAGACAATATATCTAATGTGTTAGATAACTTGCAAAAAGATGATTTTTTTGGTTCTGCGGCCTTGGATACTTGATCCGGTTCTTGTGTTTTTTGCTCTTCTTCAGGTTTTTGGACAATTTCTTCTGTACCTTTGATGAATTCATCTATATCCAAGATTTCTTCTTTGTCTGTGGTTTCAACCTGTATTGATTTGTTTTCATCCACAATATCACAGTCCATTAGATTGTCAGCAGAATTACTTTCAAGGTTTACTTCATCTGACGTTTGTGGCGAGTTTTTTGAGGGTGCACTTGACTCTGTTTCATCATTACCTTTCGTAAATGAATCAGGTATATTTTCTGATCCCTTCATGACTATTTACGTTAACTTCTTTTGAATCTTTACTTTCAGGTAAAACTTCTGTGGAAGCTGACTTTTCCTCTAAATTGTCTATTTCTTTTATCTCTGTATCCAAAACTTCTAGGGCCTTTGAAATAGTATCATTGTTTGTAGTTTCTAGCATTTCGGTATCAAATATATCTATGTCTGTTGTAACTTCATCACTTTTTTCAATTCCTTCTTCCGTCGTACCTAATATTTCTATGTTTTCTGGATCTTTTTGATTACTTATTTCTTTTTCAGTTTCATTGGCTGTTAACGGTGTATCTTTTAAATCTGGAATCAGACTTGATATATCTTTCGCTTCCACGTCAAGTACCTCAATATCTTTCGATTGCGCATCATGTACTTCAATATCTTTTGTTTCCACATCAAGTACCTCAATATCTTTTATTTTCACATCAAGTACTTCAATATCTTTTGTTTCTTTATCTAATACTTCAACATCCTCTGCAATTGCTTCACCCGCATCTTCAGAATTATTTTTCACTACTTTTTCTGTATCAGGTTTGGTTCCTTCTGTATGTATTTTATTATCTTCTTTATTACTTAAGCTAGTATCCTCTACTTCTTCAATAATATCTTCGTTTACATTGTCTAATACTTTTACAGTTTCATTTTCTTGTTTATCTTCTTGTTCTTCTACTTTGGAAATGTCACTCTGTACATTATTTTCTAAACTGATGTCTTCTTTTGGATCATTTGCTACATTACTGACGCTGACATCATCATAATCTTTTTCTATTTCAGCATCCATTTCTTCATCGCACGGTCCTTCATTTCCATTTGTATCTTGTACACTATCTCCATTATTAGTTTCACAAATTCCTTCAGTCTTAATGTCTAAATCTACTTTCACTTCTTCTACCTCATTTGTTGCTTCTATAGTTTCTGTTAAATTAGGTGTTTCTGAAAGATCACCTGAACATTTAAGATTATCGCCATTGATAATATCTGCTGTGCTTTCTATCACGTTAGTTTGACTCTCAATGTTTTCTTTATTCCCATTAGCAATCTCATTTTTGATGATTTCAATAGGTTCTTTTAGATTTGTATCTAGAGTTTCGTCAAGGTTCGACATTTTATCTTTTATGTCTGCAGTAGGCTCAGCATCCATTATTAATTGCATTGTTTATCATGTCCTATTCCTCTTCATTGAACACCAAGTTAACCCTGAAAAACAATTAAATAAAAATGTTAATTATCAAGTAAAATATGTTATTATTAAGTTATTGTAACTATAAGAACTATGATTGAGTAACATCAAAAAAATACACGATTTTTGTTAATTATTCATAATATGAATAAATATTCGTTAATGTAGAAAGGTAGGAGGAAAAATTGCAAAAAAATACAAAAAACTTATAAATTATACATTTTATAACACGTGTATAGGCATACTTCTCCTACAGGTTGTTTAGAAATAATATTATTATATTAACTAGGACAAAAAACGTCTGCCTACTAATGTAACACAATATATTATATTATAGAAAACAACGTAACACAACTTTGTCATAAAGTCGTGAAATTTATTCTTGAGGAACTAATAAGTACGGAATTCCATAATATTATAACCAATTTGGCTACCATGCTCTAATGACGCAAACAACAGCGGCGGCACCAATTAATTATTATAGCTAAAGCATTTTAAGTTCCTAGTAATTAAAAAAAATTAGAAATTCAAAAGATTAAATACATACATCACACTAAAATCGCAAACTTAATAAAACGGGTTTTAGACCGTATTAAAGAATGTCATAATAATTTTGACACAAAAAAAATACAACACAATTTGACTGACACTTAGAATTGACATAAAAACAAAACAGGTAAAGAAATCAAGCAAACCAATAACACTGCCATCTAGTTTCTCGTTACGGAACTACAAAGTCGGCGAATTTAACGTTTGCTATAGACTTACTGAAAAGCAAGTCAGTACCCACTATTTGACTAAAATCATTTATTGATTTATTTTTAATCCCGGACACGATAGCATCAGCTTTGAAGAATTTTCCGAATAAAATCAAACAGTTGTAATATTCATGCATAAATAAAGCGAAAAAGCAGTCTGTCCTTTTTTTTTTCTTACAAACATATAACTGTAACTTGGATTCGTACGACAGAAAAAACTAATTTCAATTGCGAAGTGTTTTTTTGGAATGATGGCCGTTTCTGGTCAATGTTAAATATAAATACAATCTGTTGTTTGTACAGTTATTGCAGTGGACTTTTCCTTTACCTATCATTGTTGCAAGCAAAAAGATTGTCATAAAATATTAAATAAATTATTTTATAGTTAAGTATTATTAGTTTGTATAGTAGGGTATTATTCCGCAGTCACTCGAATTTACTGACACCATAGTTACAACCTCCTTTTAGTGATGTTCATCCACCATTATCGAGACACCCGAGTATTACGAAATAACACAAATATTAATACTCTTTCTCCGTTTATAAAACGTGGTCAAAGTTAGTTTTGATTTAAACTGATGCTGTCATTTTTATGAGAGTGACGGCATCATTTTTAAACTACGGCTAATTTCAATTTACGTTTTGTAATAACGGGGTTTATACTTACACCCTTATTTTTTTAAACATTTTACAGCCCCAGGGCCTTTATTCTCATTAAAACGATAAAAAATGGTAAAGATAGAGTTACATCGTAATACAGTCGTAATTAAAAAATACATAAATTATGAGACCCCTGAATCTTTCAGGGGGACTATTTTCAGGTTAACAGCATATTTTATTCGACTCAAAGGATTGTAAAAGTTTAAAACTTGTTTTCACAAAATTAGTTGTCTAAAATTCTGTACTAAATGTTGTTAAAGAAAAAATATAAAGCTAAGTGTTCTAGTTACTGTTATCATCACTGCTCCTTCAGGAGAGCTCATGGCCTGATCGGGTCGCGCAAACGAGCTCCATTGTGAGATAGACCAACGGTAGTGTTCAAGGAGACACATTTGTCCACGCTTTATAAATATTTCTTCAAATACACTTCAAATGCTACTGGGCTTGGCTTGCTCACAAGGCCGGTGGCATACAAGACCTATAATGCGTCAATAAAGTCATGAAATTAATTGATGGCGCCACTGCCGCTTAATGTCATAGGGTATGGTGACCCCATTGGTCAGCAAACATGGGAATACTGTTATTCCCCAAAGATCCGTTTTCATCAGGCATTAAATGTTAGATTAGGTCACCTGATACACAAAATTGTTCTGTCCTAAAATCCTTGGAGAGTAAGACTAAATCCATAGTTGCTACAGACGTGTAATGGTGGTCTTTGGCGAAAGGGTATTGCTTTGACACATTTGATCAATCTTTACCCCGACGCAATACATTTTATCTTTGTAGAGTCAATACGTAATCTTATACAATTAGAAATAGGAGACACGAGGTTAGATATTTTCAGCGATAGTGAATTTATTTATTTATGAATTCTACAAGTAGACGGTAAACAACTTAGGTGCGATTCGACCAATCTTTAACCGACTATAAGGCTGTCACTCCATAGAAACCGTTATTCATAGATTTATTTTCAGGTGAAGTTTGCTCTAATTGGGTCTTAGAAGACTGCAGAATATTCAAGAGAGTTAACACAGAATAATGAAAAGTTGATGTTCTAATTGTAATGGAATCAAATGATTCTCTGATAAGCTGAGAACTTCGTAGGGCTTACAAACCTAAACGCTAAAAAGGCTAAAGTAAAGCAACAGGAGGCTGATAAAACCAAATAATTACTACATCACGTTTTAATTAAAACATTTCGATTGAATGTTAAATATTGATTCAGATGGTCATTTTACTGAGCCAATTACTGATGGGTAGGTACTATATTTTAAGCGTAGGACCCGTGAAACAAGGCTGTTTTGACAACAGAGAAAAGGGGGAGGAGGGGAGGGCATTGATCTGCAATTTTTTTATACAGAAATGTCAACAGCAAGAGTACCACTTACCATGACACTGTTTAAAAAGACATCATTACAGTCATTCTATTGCTATTTGGGTCGGAAGTAAGTAATGCTGTTTCCCTACCAAGACGTTTCAGTGTTTTTGACGTTCCCATACAATAAATGTGCAACGCCCCCCTGTCAATGTTACTGATAGATAGGCCTTCTGATCGTAGTCCTTAATATCATTATTATAAACGCAGTTGCATAAATGTTTCCGACATCGGACTAAGCGTCCTGCGACAAGGATGTACAATAGTCTCAGGATTATAAAATATTCGTTGTAAATAGGCAAAGGAATACTCTTCCTGCAGTTGTTAAAAGACTTGAAAGAATTCCTCGGAAGGATAACAATTAAATAAACACAGGCAAAACTTTCACGGCAAGAGGCTCACGCCAAGTGCACCCATAGTTCTTCAGAATCTAAGGATTTACTGAAGACTGATGTAATAATAATTTAACGACAAAACATGTGTTTTGGTTCTGCGATGGTAGGTATATTTTGTTTGACGCATTGGAGTCAATTAGGCACATCAATTTAAGATGAGACAAAATGTTAATAAATGAAAAATTTTAGAAAAGTACTAACTTTTCCTATGAACAAAAATAATAGTTATTTTTTGTTTGAATAAATATACCAGATTAGCTGGTTTATTGATTTTACTGACTTTGGAAAATAATAAAAAACCCAATAATCTGATCTACCAACTGCCTCAAAAGTGCAAAAGTGTAGAAATACAATAAAAACAACGAAAACGGCATTAATACATCTAACCCTCGATTGCGCCAAACGATTCGAGCATAACTCGCTCCGTTCACGAAACACCAACTCAAGATGGCGGACAGACACTGATAATACCGGAATAAATTCCCCACTCGGTTGGTATAGTATACAGCTGAACGCCAAGTCACGAGAAGACGGAACCAGCAACTCTCTCCATCACGCAAAGCGAAGCGGCGCTAGTGCGGGAGCGACAAGGACGGCAAGCGTTCATCGGTGCTGACTAAAATTTTATCAACGAGGTGAAGGTGGAACGCAGAACTTAGGGCTATTGAACGGATACCAGAAACCGCGGTTTTGGCCGCTCGGTAGAATACCTTTTTATGCCATCGCCCAATATTGTGAATAGCTTCAAAATACTACGTGGTATAATTACCATCTGTCTTTTAAGTGTTTACGTAGAGATTGCATTATCCAAATTATCAAGATGAATCCAAAAAGACATGTCACGGATTTTTTCAAACGAAATCGGCTAAAAACGGAGCTTATTAACAACTAGTGAAGTACAGCAATACTCGACTGTACCGCGTTGGCTTTCAAAGAAGTATACCTTGTGCTGTCGGATTAAAGACTATTTTGGTGAACGAGTAACATCATTTAGATAAAAACGTGTTTTAATATTTTTGTAACATTTTTATGCACACGATAAATGGTAGGGTGTTTACGTTAAATAAGTAATGTAGGTCATCACTGAATACTACCGGGATTTGTTTTGAATTATTAAATAAAAATATGAAATCTTTAACTATATATATTCAGACATTCATAGTGATAATAATACAGAGCTAGTTTACCTATTTTCAAAGGCTAGCTTTCTGAAAATTGTTATCATTATTAACTAAATAAATAAATAAACTATTTATTATTATTGATAGAAAATCAAATAGAAGAAATAATCGGAATTTCCGGAAAATTAAAAACATAAACTAGGGTCAAAGTACTCAACCGCAAACACTAAAATCAGACAACAGCTGATTAAGTATGTACAAAAATAAACATAGAGCTATATTACAACTACAATCATACTATGAATACCTACTTACTACACTACTGCTATACTACAGAAAACTACAAAAAAAATAAAAAGTCAAAACAAAGTCATAATGAAAAAATAACAACCAATCATCCATCATAACACTGCAACGTCATTGTCACGACGAACAAGAAAAGAAAAATATACGTCAAAAACACGCAATGTAAACTTATAAATAGAAAATACTTCTGCAAAACATTACGAAAATAAACTGTGCCAAACACCGCTGCATGTGAATGTACTTAGATCTAACATACGTACCTAAACTGTTCGAATCCAGAAGAAGAAGAGTGATCAAGAAGTAAATAAAACAACACGGGACGAGCTACCATTGACGCGGCCTCGGTTGCACTGACATGCAGAAGGACAGAGAAGAAAATGGCCGCCGCCATGTGGCGACGCGCACGTTCCGTGGCCGGATTACGAACTAAAACACAGACCAACGCGCGAGCAGAGACCGCTCGAATTTCGTAAACCGACGAGGAGGTCGATGAGCGAGCGAGCGCGCAATAGCGCTGTGCTACCCGCAGGAAAGAGCAAGCTGATTCAACGCGATAAGCGTGCAGCAATAATCTCTGTCTTCACAACTGCTCTGTTCAATTAGTACTTAGTTCGTGGTACATGGAGCGGGGTCACATTACGATAGCGTATCGTTCTCTTGCGTTCTACTTCTTTGAGGGAGTAGGTAGTAATTAGACAAGTCTTCTTTATATGAGAATAATAAACTATAAGACGATAAATTAGTTATTTATGACCGCCTACCTAACCTAATCAAGGTAGGTAATTGTAATATTTTGTGTTGATTACCTACGTTGTTTTATTTCTCATTGTATTAAATACCTGATCCGATAAGAGAGAATTGACAAGAGCAGATAATAATAACTGGTGCCGGTTTCCTATGACAGAATCAGGGTGATTCATCGATTTATACCATCATGGCCGTGGCATTCTTCTTATTACCGTTATTAATTCGTTCTTTACGTAAAAGTACAACTAGGATGTAAAGTGTTAAAGTTTGATAGTTTCCTGCATAATAAATGAGTGATGTGATGGTTGAATGTTGTTATAATCGCCAACATCAGTCCAACAAAATGGCGTATCGAGAACATGCGACGTTGCCGTTCTTTTCGCCTGAGCACGGCAGAGTCGAGTGGGTCGTTTGACTCGTTGCGTCGCAGCCGAGGGCGTCCGAGTGACGCCGAGTGAGGCCGAGCAGCGTATGTCAGCGTACGTCATCACGAAAATAGCTAGATTGTGAAGCAAATAAACTTCTCTGACTCCAACTGGGATTGTTTCAAGAAGATTTTGGAAGAATAGTCATATCAGAGCAAGTTGTATCGAATGCATTGCTTGCGCAATAGCGTCATCTCATTATATAATGATGATCAACCAATAATGACAGATTGATGTTGCTATTTAAAGCTTTAAATAAGATGTTTTACTCATGAAGACGGACGAGTCACTTACCAAACCGGGTATTAAACCCCCAAAATAAAACTGAACATCGCGATCAGTAATATTATTCTAAGGATGATAACCTACTTTATCCATTACGTCACTAATGAAGTCAAAGACCTGACGCAGTAGACGGGTCTTTAATAAAACGAAGGAGCTATATTTTACAACCTTCAAATACTAAAATGATTCATTGACAAGATAGTGCAAGTGGATTCTGATTTCTGATGATAAAATATGCAGATCAATAGTACTTACTACATAATACTATATTCATCACCATGAACCAAACTATTTTTTTACTGTAAAAACTTAGGTCAAAAAGCACAGTGCAAAGTATTAAAAAATGTTAAGGTGAATTAATATCAAAGATGGGATCATCTACGTACAAAAACGTAAGTCTGCTTTCCCAAAAGACTAAGGGACAAAAGGTGACAAAAGAGCAAATGAAAAAGATAAAGCAAATACAGAATGGAATAATGCAGTTCTCCCTTAATCCCTGCTGTAAGTACCGGTCTGTTGAAGACACATTCCCGATCTGACTAATTATAGCAGTACAATAAGGTTGAAAACAAAAAAATGATATTCTGCCTGATCAAAGTCGGCGGAAGACACTGGAACAAAATCTTGATAAGATAGCTCACTAAACTGATAGAAAGCAACCAAAATTCATATTAAATGTCTACAAATTTTTTGAAGTACGCCTTCTAATAACATTGAGTCCATAAAACTTAAACGCATCTTAACAATTAGTAAATGAAATACATCAAAAGGTTCCAAACAAGAATTAAAAACCACAATAATATCTACGGGACTGTCCTGTCACTATTCAACGTTGCTCTACATCAGATTCCGTCAAAGAATGTTAGTACGCTGTACATTGCTCTCTAAGTTAACAGGAAAAACTTGATCGCAAAATGTGCGCCCGATGAAGCATCAATGGATGTGAAGCAAAATATCTGCCCGCGAACAGAAGGAATAAGAGACGCGACTTAATACTGCTTTGCAGAACGAAATAGCTTTGAAGTTTATCCTACGAGGTCTGATCATAATATACACCGTGCTTTTGAATCATTATTTTTTTTTGAGGGCATTAGTAGGTACTCTTGAAAATAAATATTTTCATCCAAAGACAGAAGTGTTAAAAAATCACCTGATGCAGTTTTTTACAAAATTATTTTATGGTAGGGGTAGGATTTGTTAAGACTAGTTTAACAAACAGGTATCCAAAAATTGTAAAAAAAATCTACACATTGGTGAGAGATGTAATAGTGATCAATGCATGGTAAGGATAAGAAATGGCCTAATAATCTTTTAATTTGTAGACGAATTTGTCAGGTCAGGTGGCAATTTATAAAACACCGAAGGAAATAGCTCTGAGTTTTTAGACTTTTTAGGTCAAGCGTAACGTTAGCTAGCCGTTCTATTCAGAACATCGGGCAAAATATTTTATGAGAGTTACAAATAGATCCTTCTGGTTTTACTTAGGTACATTTTTACTAAACAGAGCAATTTGGTTAAAAAGATAACCAAGAAAAAATAATTTTTTTTTTGTCTAACTTAAAACCATAATTTTCACCGAAGTAGAAATTTGATCATACTTGATATAAATAATCATCAAAGGATGATGAAATGAGGAATACGTACAGGAGCGAGTCTAGATCAATAGGTAGACAATATAAATCCCACCAGAGCCGGCCAATGCAAGTTGCTCGCTCACAACGCTAGCGGAACGGATGGGCAACGCCGCAAAATCAACCTCTGTGTTGTTGCCAACGACAACATAGGTCGCTAACTTGAAGTTTTTGCGGGATAAACGACAAACGACAAGTTTACCAAATGGGACAATATCGACAAAGACACTCCTGCAAAATCCTAATCAGCTCCCATGCCGCCAAAGGCATATCAATTCGACCTGCGTATTAAAGTACCTGATGCAGAATAGAAAACCTTATCATTAGATGAATATGGACTGTAGCGGTCAGACAAGTCAGAGCGGCAACAGCGGGTTTAGTGAGTGAGTGAGGTAATTTTATTCGACCCGTTGCCATTTCTCATTAGTCGGTGGGAAACCTGTCAAGTGTTTTAGTTGGATAAATAAATATATAGATATTCTGTTAAAATGTCGAACATACAAATCTATCCTTTTTCTAATTAAAATAGTTTCATAAGTTTTTGTTTTTTTAATTGACTAATCAAGGCAATTTTTGTAGCTAGCGCTAATTATTTCTCTAAGACCAATATTCTTCTGCTACCGCAATTTTCTGAGATTGAATTTCGCCGAAAAGGTAACATTAATAACGAAGAATATTTTTATCGACCTTGAACCTCTTGGAAGAGCTCTGGAAAATCTGAAAAAAAAAACTGTTAAGTAAATACTTACCAAACTCCAGCAGTTCCAGTTCCAGCTGTGGGCAGTAAGCTTCGAGCAGGTTTAACGAGGTCAATAGTCGTAGCGCTCAGCTCGCTCGCTCTGAGGAGATCGAATGCTCAATAACGTTTCCCTGCTTGCTCGTACAGCGGCCGGCGAGAGGGAACGGCGGCCATCTTGTTGAATGTCAATTCGCGAGCTAGAGGGAGATAGAGATATCCTGTAATTTGACGATTTTACAGCAACCCTTCAATCAGATCTAGGATATCTCAGCCTCTCTGCTGTTCTTTCACGGTGATTAAAACACTTTGCATTATAATGTTCAAACCCCACTCGTTACGTTTTCTCGTCCATCACAATCATTATCAGCATCAGCATCAAAAATACAAAAAAACTGAGATTTGCTGTTTCACTTTTTATCGAGTCAAGTCAAGCAAGATGACAGCAGAAAATATTATGTGCTATTCAACTGTTTTAGAATGTCATACTAGTAGTTCAAATATTTTTGTTCTTCGCATACCTTACCAGTGTTAAAACTAGTTGAACCTTTTTGGAAATTAAAAAAAATTGCAAACAAAAAGAATCCGGAAGTAACACTGCATTTCAAATTTCTTGATTTCCGATGAAGTAGCGCCATCTGAGAGGAACTAAAAGGGCGATACTTGGGTTTGGAAGATTTTTATAGATATTTTGTTGCATATTCACATACCAGATTAACTAAATAGTCAGAAGTAGGTACTTACTCTAGTAACCTTTATAAACCAAATGAAATCGGTTTTATCTGTTTTTAATACCATTTACGAGCAAGTTATCTCGGAGAATGTTGTAGCGACATCTATTGTTTTAATATAAAATGAAACATGTCGTCGTTATTCTAGTTTTCTTAGTTAAGTAACAAATTTTTGAATAAAAAAAAAGGTTTAGCTAAATACTTACAAAATTTAAAAAAAGGACGCGGTTAACTAAACACTTGGGACAGTTTATGATTTACTAGCAAACAGAAATATACCTACACAGGGAGGGTTCAGAAAACAGCAATGTGGTAGTTTTGCATATAATTTAGTTTTTCAAACAGCCAACAGATGACGCTAACAGAGACAGGTAGTAAAAATAATATCATCATGATGCTAATTACCATTTATATTTCAAACAACATAACAATGATTCGTTAATGTAATACATAATGTAATAACATTAGTTAAATATGTATAATAAAGACTAAACTGAGTCTTTATAAGCATTGATTCGTTTGCACAAAAAATAAAAGTGGTTGCTGTCAGCTGTCAAATTGCGAAATGTCATTTTTGTTTTGTAAACAAAATTGTAATTTGTGTTTATTTATAATTGTAAGTAAAGAGACTGAGATAATTCAATAAATTTAATAAAAACAAAAAAGCAACAAATTGGAAAATGTTACGGTCTTTAGCGTTGTATAAAAAGGTATAAAATACTATGTTTTATAGCACTTTAATGTTGTACCTGTTTTATTTTTAATTTGTTATTACTAATTAATATTAATGTTTTTAGAGCTCAACGTGCTTCCAGTGTAGAATGTTAACTTCCCCTAGTCGCTTAAGCGTACAACAACTGGATAAAGCCTACACTGAAGACGAAAAAACTAAAATTTTAGAGGTTATGAATGAGTCCAACGACAAGGACTTATCAAGGTATGAAAATAGTATTAAATTTTATAAAAAAAAACATTAATTTAGTTTTTGGCACTTATTACACAGTTTGCTACAAGATCATAAAATATAAAATAATATGCCTACATAGTTTTAGTGGAGAACTCTCATAGTCTGTGGCATGAAACAATAGCGATGACCTTGAGTGTGAAGACACCAATTTTAGTAGAAAGTCTTCTTTTTTACAAGTACTCAAACTAACGGTCATTACTATTGTTAGATGCCGCAGCCCAGGGAACCGGGGTTACAATCCCTAAACACTAAAGACACGCACTACACAGCAATAAGCAGCCTTATGTAAAATTACTTGCTTAGTGGAGTACTTAGATAGGCCTTCAAGTAGTTTCAGCCCAGGGCCCCACAAATTTACGATCTGGCCCTGTGTGTTTTAGTACTTACTTATTATGTTTTGGTTTCCTCTAAGGTTTAAGCTACTTAGTACGGAGTCAGGTCAATGTATAAGATGCTGTGTGAATTTATATTTATTATTATTTATACTTTTGTTCTGCAGTTACGATATTACAAAATCTAGAATAAAAAAGGTGGTTCAGTGGAAAGATACATTTGGGCATTTGAAGACAATAGAGGATATAAGACTTATTGATGGTTTTGCTGATAAGTATGCCAAGAAACTGTTTGATAGCATATTGAAGGGCCCAGTTGTGAGAGAGGAAGTAAAAACAACCAGCAGTAAGATAAGAGGTCAGGTTCTGCTGCCAACATTGAGTGAAACGGCGAGACAGGTATATTTATTTATTTAGGAAAACCAACAAATGACAGGTTGGATGGTGCATTTGGTGACCCTGCTTCATACGCCAAAGGTTGTGGGTTCGATCCCCACCCTGGACAAACATTTGTGTGATAAACACTTGTGTTAGTTCAGTGTCTGGGTGTAATATTACTTACTTATGAATTACATTTGTGTTTGTTCGTTTGCCACCTATCACACCAAAAATATATGTAGTTTCTACCATCCTCATTCAGTGCAATGTTGGTAGTATAATAATGGCTTATCTTGATCTGTACCTAAAGATAGATAGATAGATTTTTTAATAGACCCTTATTTTAATAGACATACAGACTGTCAAAAAGATAATGAGTATTAAGGTCAAATGATATCTCTGAGTGCGACAGCTTATCATCAGTAAAGATGTTAAAATATTTATATTTGATGTGTATTTTAAAACATTTATTTCAGAAATGTAAACTAGTTTTAGCTGTGTATGTGTCAGTGAATTCAATATGTTGGACTCTTGTGAACAGGCAAGATTATGAAGTGATTGAGTGGAACTACCATCCCATTGATTATCCTGATGCGAAGAGATTGCAAATTACAGATATTATGCATATCGTGAGTATTTTTTGTCATTGACTTCACAGTTTTTTTTTCTATAATACTCCTAGACATAATCCAGACAATGCCCTAGTTTGTAATATTTTATCTGAAACTGTGATCAGTGTGAATTATTAATGATTAGAAAAATGATGATGATGATGATGAGAGTTCTGTATTTTATTGTGTTTGTGTCAATTGCCTGTGTGGTGTCCAGAGAGTAATAAATGTATTTTCTTACTTTCTTATGTTTTAAATGTTTTTTTTTATGTGATAGGTAGCAAACGAACAAGCGGATCACTTGATGGTAAGCAATTGCCGCCGCCCATGGACACTTGCAACACCAGTGGAGCTACACGGGCGCTGCCAACCTTTAATCCCCTTCCCCTCCCCGGGTGGGCCTCCGGTACCCTCACTCACTCAGCGAAACACAGCACAGGGGCTGCTTCACGCCGGTTTTCTGTGAGGCAGTGGTATCACTCCGGTCGAGCCGGCCCATTCATGCCAAAGCGTGGCTCTCCCACAAATGTGCCTCAAATTGGCCCGTAACAAATGAGTATTACCCGTTGCATCAAAACAAAGGTGGCACACAGTACTTTGATAGGGAAGGAAACTCCGGTACGGTCGTAAAGTCCGGTTCGTTTTATACCCTCTGATATGAAACGAACATTACCATCATTAAAAAATCAAAATACTTTAATTTTCAGGCTTGGAAGGTAACTCGTCTGTTACCTTACTCCGATCTCTATGTAATGAAGGCTGAAGCTACCACGTTGAGGGCGAGTGGGAGTGATCCTAATAACCCTAAAATGCTGGCTGTTAATCTGCAGAAGTCGCAGCTGATCGCAATGATGGTGGCCCTCATCAATACTAGGAGTAACCATTTGGAGTAAGTATGTTCTATTTCTTTTTTAATCTTCTATCTTCTATCTTCTATACTATTTATAAGGAGGTTAATCTTATATTCCACGCCAGGGCTTATAGCTAAACTGGAAACACGAAACACTTGCGCGATAGAATCAACGCCCAGCGCCATCTGTTGGTAGACAGTGGAACTACTGCCCTGAAACGAAGGGAGGGCGAGGCCACTAGTATTTAAATGAGTTACATAACTAATAAATAGGTATTCTTATGATAAAAATTAGTGTAACATAAACCAGTTGATTTTACTATACAGTGATATTCGTTGTTAAATGCTTTTAAAAGCGTGTATTCCTGCTTGGGATCAAAGAGAGAACATTTGAGACAACATTTCAGAATTATATTCTGTGTTTAAATCAAAATGTTTCTTGGGACACATTAAACACAATATGAATAGTAGGTACCCAATTTTGCATCAGGGCCAAAAATCTATATGAAATAGATTAAATGTTCCTCTGATACATACTTATTGTACATTTTTAATTTCAGGGACTCGCAAAACAAAGATTTTACTGAAGAGGAACCTAAGGGAGAAATCAGTCAACAAGATAAGATTTTCAAACACAAAGTTTATTTCTTGAGGCCAACTCTTCCGTATCGGTAATATTAACATGGTTTTTAAAATCTATGAATTCCATAAGTTGTATCAAGTTAAAAAAAAATCCCCTGGAGTTTTTTTGGAGACTTAAGTTTAATGTTTTTGTACCTTCTATTTAATTATTTGATTACCTTAATGGCATTAGTGCAGCTAAGGTATTTCACCCAATCGTGGAAGGTTTCGGGTTCAATTCCCGCTCAGATAAATTTAAAGTAGATTAGTAGAGCAGCATTAGGTAGTACAAGGAAAGCAATACCATAATTTGAGATTAGAGGATTGGTGTGAGATGTATGTCGGCATTTATTTATTTATTCCATTTCAGATTATATGGAACGCTAGTGGGCAACGAAAGGGTATCGACAGATCAAACAGTTGAAATGCTTCTACAAAACATGTACCAGAAATCGGACGAGGATCGCCCCAAGTATGAGCCTTATATTTCTGACCAAATTAAATCTCAGTTTAGGTCCCAAAATGAGTTGCAACGTGATATGTTGGGCCATTGCTTATTGTTGGCGTTAACTTTTATGGATCTATGCATTTATAAGAAACAGGAGAGTATAAATAAATTAGTTAAGCGAGGGGAATAGATAAAAAAATGTAAAGAGATGAACAAATCCATTTACATTAAGTATAGTGGCCCGCCCTCACTTCGTTTCGGAGCATTAGTCTCACTGTCTACCAATAGATGGCGTTGGGTGTTGATTGCATCACGCTTGTGTTTCGCCTTTTCGATTTGTATATAAGGTTTGCCGGTATCTATAGAATTTATCTCTTTATAAATAGTATAGATATGTATCGTAAAATCGAATGGAACGATTTAAAATGGATTCCAAGCAGCCTGAAATTGTTTGTATAGAAATATTGTTTTTGTTATGGTAGTTAAGAAATAAACAATTTTGAAATGTATTTATGATTTTTATTTTGAATGTTTGCAACCCTAGCATATTATAATAATACTTAGAAGGGAAATATTAATGGCTAACTATGAAAATAAAATTCCCGCCATATTGCGGAATTTTGTCGAACTAATTTTCGCTGTTTATTAGACTTAAATTCGATCCAAAGATTTCCATCTTTGCTCCCATCAGGGTTTTATTTTCTTAGTTAGTCTATAGTATCATGATATAAATAAGTTTAGTTCCTACTTGTGTTATTACTGTGTCCATTTCATTTTAGTTAAATGAAGTTTTAAAATAACAAATACCTACCTAAGAAGAGAAAATTGCAATTTGAATATTGTTTGCTTTCGACTGTACCCACGTAAGTGTAAACAGAAGATGCATGGTAAGTCATATGTTAAGTGTTACTAGTTTTTCTTAATTTAGGATGTTTAAAACATTTTTTTTTTAATTTGGTGTGCAAAGAAGACTAATATTCTGTGACCTATACATGGGTAGGTCATATTTAATCAAACCCGTGCGTCTTACGATGACATACTTACCTATTAGAATATTCAAAACTGTTAATGACTGGTATACTCGATGACTGGTGACTTCACCCTAGCTATATTGATTATTATTTCATATAATGTCAAAGGGATATAAATAAAACTGCATGATATTGTTTCAGTTGGACTAAAAAGTGTTTATTTGATAAAATACAACGAGCTTACTTTTTACAACATTTTACTTCTATTAATGACAAAAAAAAAACAAACAAAACCCTTAAAATACAATAATAATATACATAAATACGATGGTATCAACTTCAAACGTATTTTACGTACTAACATAAATGCAAGTCTAGGCAAGATCATTACAATTCAAGTAAAATATAATCTTAAGAGAAAATAATATAATAGTAACTAATAATAAAATCGTTAAAATATCTTTAATGTTACACCGAGAAGGTCTAATTCAAAAATTCTCTATAGATCACACATACACTTTTGATCTAACCAAAGTCGAATTTTGTAATACTGATATTATTTTATTCATTTTGGAAGAACTAGAAAATATTATTTACAATTCATTTTTTAAATGCCAACGTTTAATTTTTTCGCCAGGATCTTTGTGACCATATCGCAACCAACTGTTTTTTCCGTAAAAAGAATAAAGAAATGCTATGGTAAAATGAAGATAATTCAGTTGTTATCTGTTGTGTGTAAAAAGTTCGATCTTGTATTCTGGGATTGTCTAAAATCAATGTTATATATTCTATTTCGGTGTCTCAGTAGGTATGTAAGAAAATATACTCTATTGTAACATGTCGTGGGCTGCCGGGTCTGAGGGCTCCACCGGGGTCTTTGGACAAAATTATTATGGCAACGAAGCAATTGGTATTTTAGGGATAACCCTCGGAAGACCAGTACAAACTACTAGAAACTCAAAAATAATTCAAAGTGAGAAAAAAATATAAACATTTAAAATTGGAATTCATGATTTTAACGAAATCATAACATGGATGTTCCTAATGAGGAAATCTCAATATGCAGTATAAGTTAAATTAAAATTTCTATATTGTTTGAAACATAAACAAATGGAAGACAACTCTATCACGATCATAAAATTATTTACTACTTAAAAAAAATACCAAGTCAAGTCCTCAGAACTGGCAGAAGATAACTCTGTAGAAACCTAACAACAGTGTAAAATTACCAGTCTATTGTTGTATATTACAATAAATATGTACAATTAATGATATAACAGCACCCATTTCATTAATGAAACCAATCACGTCTCAAGACTCGTCGCCTATCGTGCTTCGTATATAAAAACTGAATGTGTATATAATATCACGGCTTTATTGTATAATGTATTGTACTATTGTATATAAGTGTATAATCTGTATAATCTATTGTACTATTCTGTATACGAAAACAGTATATTGTATTGACTCAAATAAGTATTGTAGCAAAAATAGCTAGATAGGCGACGGGTCTTAGGGCGTGTCCACACTAAGCGAGCGCGGGCTTTACTCTTTGCGTGCGCGCATACTTATCCAATAATTGTCTGCGCAAACGCCTCGAGCGCCGGCCAGGCCGCCCGTGTGGACAAGCCCCTACACGACATAAAAACGTTGCGTCCAATAAAATCTGTAAAAAACTCAATCCAGACTACAAGATCATTAATCTAATATGTTCATCTTTTATAAAAAATTCAACAACACTTATTTTATTGTGGAACTGTATTTAACAAGTCTCTATTGTGATAAAAAATTAAGTATTCTTTAAAACTTGTGACAGCGGTCGGCGATCGCAGAGTGGCAGTGTACACAATGTTTGGGTATATCTAGATTAAAAATAAAATAAAATAGGCCATTTTATGTTGGCTACCAATTATTTCTTGACACCTATGTTATTTAAAACTATGCAATTAAATATATAAAACATAAATTATACAAAAAATGTCGCCAAATTTTAGTGTATTGCACTGTTTCTGCACTATCTGCAGACATTTTAACTTTTTTTACAATAAAACGCGTAAACTATACAAATAAATCTAAATGGTATACAGAACGCACGTAAACAAATGGTCTCAAATAATATCGTAATACTTACGCTACGGCAAAATGGAAGACGGTAAATAATTCGTAGCCAACGAAACTAAATCCTACTCTAAGCTCATATTACGAGTATGCACTGATGTAAGTTACCACTTCCATTCATCGTTACTACTGTATACAATACAATAATAATATATTGAAGATTTCAAGTGCGACCAGAATTACTATAACTTTGAATATTACTTGAAATCAATTACTGACTCCTTCGTCCATGACATAATTTCGTTATTTTCATATCTTGTCGCCCTGTTTTGGGAGTATTTTAAAAATACATCAAATTGATTTTGCATACATTTAAAATATATGAATGTTCTAAATTAATTTCGTAAATATTAAGCAATTGCCCAGATGCCACAACAAGCACGGTAACCCGGTATATTGCACTATTTGTAATCTGACTTTTAGTCGAAAAGAGAAATTATTACATCCTTCCTTCGAAAAGATATTTTGAATTGAGACAGTTTTTAAATATTTCAGTTCATGCTTTTAAATATTATTATGAAACTGCTTCTATCTCGTAAACAAAAAGTATGTGTCCTTTAGGGCGAACGCTAAAAACTCAACTTTTGAAACTCAAGTAGCATCACCGTCACCTTTTTTTGCTAGGGCCTCGCTCTCCTTCCACCTTACTCGGGCGACCACTGAACACCAGCGTCGTGGTGACACCCGTCGCCGCGGCACATGCTGAGTGGATGCCTATTTGGCACACCATAATTTTTTTTCTTTTCAAGCTTGTAAACTGTATGTAACAATTTTTTTTTATGTGTCAAATAAATTATTTTTCTTTCTTTCTTTCTTAAAACACGGGCAGATGCGGAGGTACCACGTGTCGACTTTCCGTCGCGGGCCTCAAATCCGCGAGATTCAAAATTCTCCGCCCGTTGCGCGTATGACAATCCGTCGCTTGCGCTGCTTTCCATAATAACGTCACAAATGTGGAGCCATCTTATAAAACGACACAACTTATCTTGTCGTAAATATTGCCTCTTGGAATTGGATTCCATAGGCAATGCTATAGCATTAAAAAAAGTATATAAGAGTACATATTTTATAGATCGATATTAATGATAGAGTATCGTAAAAAGCTATATTCAAAATTCTCCGCCCGTTGCGCTTGCGCTGCTCATACAATTTTTACCCGACTACGGCAAAGCAAAAGGAGGGTTATGATTTTGACAGGCTATGTATGTATGTATGTTCATCTGTTTTTCATGAAAGATACGCGAGCGTGCGCCCGCGCGAGTTTCAGCGTTCGCCCTTAGCATATACTTTATTTGGCATGATTGTGGCATCTCTTCGTCTACCTTCAAATAAACCGCAGGAGTTCTACAGGGTGACTCTCCTAATTTAAATCTATCTGCTTTAGCCAATGTTACATTAAACAAGTACAAAATCTTTCGACGGCCATGAGATCACAATAAATGCATTAAATTGGAAACAATATCCTGCTGCTATATAATTTCGAATCAACTTAGTACTAAGTCACTATTTTTGTTACAAAGCTAAGCAATGTTTTAGTTAAACTAACATTGCTTGAAATTATTGTATTAAATACAATTGACGTCTTGATAATAATATTATTATGTTTATTATATGCAAAGTATAATTTCACAATGCAATCTTATTCTCTCCTATTATCGTTATCAACTTAAATGTACAAAATTAAGTATATTAAGTGATAAAGGTTAGCACTCACAATCAGTTATACTATGAAGAAGTTTATATGTTTTGGAGATATGACAATACAGTTTTAAGGTGGGTCCACACGACATTTTTGGGGGTCATAGTTGTTTCAAGGTTTAATATACCAAATGTCATTTGCAGTGATCGGTTTACGTAGTGCAATTTAGGGTAAATGTCTTCAAATTCACATTAGTATGGATACTGATTTCGAAATTTCGGAAATGTTGTAAACGTATGGAATACATTTTCTCTTATTGGAAATTGACAAGAAAACGAGTAAAAATTTTTCTTCTAAATTGTAATTTATAAGCTTAATCGGCATGTCCATGTTAAGATTTCGTCAAAAATTGCACACCAAAATCCAATCACTGGTAATTTTCCATAATAACGTCACAAATGTGGAGCCATCTTATAAAACGACACAACTTATCTTGTCGTAAATATTGCCTCTTGGAATTGGATTCCATAGGCAATGCTATAGCATTAAAAAAAGTATAAGAGTACATATTTTATAGATCGATATTAATGATAGAGTATCGTAAAAAGCTATATTCAAAATTCTCCGCCCGTTGCGCTTGCGCTGCTCATACAATTTTTACCCGACTACGGCAAAGCAAAAGGAGGGTTATGATTTTGACAGGCTATGTATGTATGTTCATCTGTTTTTCATGAAAGATACGCGAGCGTGCGCCCGCGCGAGTTTCAGCGTTCGCCCTTAGCATATTATACTTTATTTGGCATGATTGTGGCATCTCTTCGTCTACCTTCAAATAAACCGCAGGAGTTCTACAGGGTGACTCTCCTAATTTAAATCTATCTGCTTTAGCCAATGTTACATTAAACAAGTACAAAATCTTTCGACGGCCATGAGATCACAATAAATGCATTAAATTGGAAACAATATCCTGCTGCTATATAATTTCGAATCAACTTAGTACTAAGTCACTATTTTTGTTACAAAGCTAAGCAATGTTTTAGTTAAACTAACATTGCTTGAAATTATTGTATTAAATACAATTGACGTCTTGATAATAATATTATTATGTTTATTATATGCAAAGTATAATTTCACAATGCAATCTTATTCTCTCCTATTATCGTTATCAACTTAAATGTACAAAATTAAGTATATTAAGTGATAAAGGTTAGCACTCACAATCAGTTATACTATGAAGAAGTTTATATGTTTTGGAGATATGACAATACAGTTTTAAGGTGGGTCCACACGACATTTTTGGGGGTCATAGTTGTTTCAAGGTTTAATATACCAAATGTCATTTGCAGTGATCGGCTTACGTAGTGCAATTTAGGGTAAATGTCCTCAATCATCACATTAGTATGGATACATCTGTTGGACTTCGGATTTTCAGAAATGTTCTAAACGCATGAAATTGACAAGTAAACGAGTAAAACTTTTTCTTCTGAATTGTTATTTATAAGCTTAATCGGCATGTCCATGTTAAGATTTCGTCAAAAATTGCACACCAAAATCCAATCACTGGTAATTTTCCATAATAACGTCACAAATGTGGAGCCATCTTATAAAACGACACAACTTATCTTGTCGTAAATATTGCCTCTTGGAATTGGATTCCATAGGCAATGCTATAGCATTAAAAAAAGTATAAGAGTACATATTTTTAAGTTCGATATTAATGATAGAGTATCGTAAAAAGCTGGTTTACATTCCGAATGAACTACTTACGTCTTTTTGCAAAATGGCTGAACTTGGTAATTAAACAGAAACTTTTAAAAACGTAACTCTATCTGGTACTTAGACTATGGTAAAGGTACTTGTTTGTGGTTGGAAGTAAACTTGTTTAAGTCCACTATTTCGAGGTAACGAAGACACGTTTATGTTCAGCCATTTCTCAAAAAGATTTTACTAAATATTCAGCGAGAATACAAATAAAATACGTAATAGTAAAGCTAGGAACATGATTAAAACCTATTATAATTCTCTGTGAAAAGAAATCCGGTAATTTCTGGCGTGGAGTTTATCTGTGAATATTAAAGTGGACGGCAAGCTCAATGATGGCAATTCAATTACACCTGGACACTGATGACGTCACTATACAAAAAAAACACTAAGGGAAAAGACGTCGTGATCTGAACTAGATTTATATTTGTCAGAAAAAACATATTTTGATTTTTAAAATCTTATTTACTATTCATAAAGAGATAAATTTTATCGATAACGACGAAACGCGCGATATAATCGGCGCTATCGCTTGTGAAAAATCCACTAGATGGCGTACTGTGCATTGAGATCCATCTACATTCGTGATTGGTAATTGATGTGAGATGTCAAAATATCACTAAACAACCAATGACGTTGAAGTTGGACCTTTGCTTAACAGTACGCCATCTAGTGGATTTTTCACATGCAAT
This sequence comes from Cnaphalocrocis medinalis, assembly GCA_014851415.1. Taxonomy (NCBI): domain Eukaryota; kingdom Metazoa; phylum Arthropoda; class Insecta; order Lepidoptera; family Crambidae; genus Cnaphalocrocis; species Cnaphalocrocis medinalis. Next base: position 14,122,841 of record CM026287.1, on the reverse strand, counting down.
GGGGGTTATTCAGCGCCATCTATTGTTTCATATTGAAACGAATGTTCGGACGCGAAGTGAGGGCGGGCAACTAGTCTCGAGTATAAGTTAATAATGTTGTAGACTCGTTGATGTCTTTTTAAAAGGCAATTTAATAGTAAATTTAAAGTAGTTATCTTGCTCCTGTTCTTAATAAAAGTATCAATTAAAATTGGGGAAAAAATTACTTCTAATAACGCTGTCAATTAAAAAAATAATGTATATTTTGATAAGAAAACCTTTTTATGGTATTAAAAGCAAAACGGGCTTGCTACGGCGTAGTAGCTACGACGCGCTACGTCTTGGTCGCTGCTACGAGCTGTGTAACTGAGTACAAGTAATTTTTCTCGAGTTGTAAGCTGATTTCCTCGCGTTGTAACACGATTTTCCTTGTGGATATGTATGCAAAGAAAAATTATGACGTTTTTCCTAGTAAGTCTTTTGTATAGTGACATTAACATTTCCAGGGCTAAAAATAATCATAGAAAAGGGACCGCTACACAAACAGCAATGCTACCAGGGTTGGCACACGCGACTTCAATAATTTCTTAAGTAAATACTCTCATAAGAAAAGTAAAACCGTGCTCTTTTAAAACTTATTATACAGAAACTCGTAAGTAAAAACTAATTGAGTAACATAGATACAAGAATATTGAGCAAAACTTAACAAAAGATGAGCAATCGAAACAGAACAGCCTGTAAACGTTTTATCGTGATTTTTACCTAATTCTATCCCGAATATTAAAAGCTGGGGTTGCCACTGATTGCACATATTATAAGACGAATTGGCAAGAAATGGATTAGAAGTAATTTGACATAATACTAAGGCTTATTTCATCACTTGATTAGTTAAAAATCATATTTGTAACATCTTAACAGCTAACTGAGTAGCAGATAGCCGAATTAAACTTAATCCTTCATTTAGTATAAAGATATCCGTGTCAGTTCCATTGACAAATGATAGGGTAGTCATTAAAATGGAGGTTTAAGTTAAATGACGCTTTCTGCTTTTCATCGTTTTTTACATACTTCAGAGATTGGAATTTCATAGAAGGGTCACTGGAAATTTATTGTATTAACTTAAAAAAAATGGTAAGCAAATTTTTTTGGGTGGGTTGCATCCCGAAAGCCAAACTAACTTACGCCCCTAAACAATCTTTTTTGGTTGGGAGCAGCTGAAATATCATGTATCCCTGTTAAAGTTAACGTTATGACAGAGACAACAACATGATTCAGCAACGCACAGAGTTAAGAAGTGGTTGGTGTTAGTGTAGCTTAATACCAAAGTTTCGTAGTACAAGTTAATGGAAAAGCGAACAAAAAGGTTAACTTTCGGTGTGCAACTTGTTGATGTCTTGGGAATTTTACCTATTCGTGATGAAAGTGTATGAGTTTTGCTGACTTATCAAGTGATGAAAGAGGTACATAATGCCAATCTAGCGAACTCCCAGTGGTACAAGTTTAGACGGCATTCACCAGATTAACGGATACTTAAAGTTTGCAACACTGCCCGGTAGATGATATGTATTTACAATAACCACGCTGTAAAATAACTTTCAACTAATACGCAAAAATGTACGATTTGATCGGAAAATTTTTGGCAGCACTATTCATCTCACTGCGACTATTGTTGATGTAAAAACCATACAGAGAGTAATCTTTAAAGTTACATTCTTAAAACACGACATTTTTCTTTTTTTTTAGTTCTGAGATTCATTGCTCTCGTTTAAAGTTTCCCTTCTGTATGTTCCTCACTCTTTGTACTATTGTTATAATTTTGTTACTAGTGCTGCCTGCTGCCAAAAGTTAAATAGACTATTTCTTTAAACTATGCTTATGTTTCCAATTTCCTGGTCAAATCGCACCCTACCTATTTAAAACTGTGGTAAGTCGTGAACCCTTGGCGAGCAGACGACCAAGCCCTCACGACTCGAACTCAAGACACCTGTTTCCAAGATCCTTAGGTACTTAACACGTTGCAATAGTACAACTAACTTTAAGACTATTTCATGTACGTTTTAATAATATTGTTTGTAATAAATGTATAAAATATCATCTGTAATCTCTGTATACTTAATCACCTTTGTTTATATTTAAAAATTAAATCCATTTGTATCGGTATAAAAATCTAATAAGTATAAATCTGAGGTTATTTCGCGGCAATGGCACTAGTTGCGTTTGCATTCAAACTTCGTTCGTGTGCGCCTGCGCCGTCCGGCCTCTCTGTATATGTATCGTGTTCTGTATAAAAATACTTATGACTATTATTGTATAAGGCTGTTTATTGTATGTTTATAAAATATGTAACGGGAACTGAAACTTGTATATTGTTGCGGGCCGGGCGGCGCGCGCGCACGGAGGGTCACATCTTGAACCTTGTGGAAACATGTCACGGAAGATAACTGTCTAATTTTCTTCGAATGGTGTCTTTCGTTTGCAAACCTCCAAAAGTTTGATAGGAAACTCAAACAGAAAATTAATTCGCTTATGCGACGGAAGGCGCGGCAGAGTTGGTTGTAGGTCCAAAGCGGAGTGGAGGACTGTACCCTGACAAGACTCTGTAACCAGTAGTCTCATGTTGTTACTTTTGATGAAATGTTATGACTTATAATGAAAAGTCATGACTTATAATGAAAAGTCTTGACTTATGATGAAAAGTTAGTATTGCACTTCCGTAAGCCATGGAGATGAGATTGCTTCTAAGGTCTCTTTTTTGTTTTAGATAATTGGCATGGAGCCCGCGAAATCAAAAATGTGCTTGTCCATTTCCATTTTCAATGAGTTGTCAGTATAGTTGATTCGTTTGGAAAACTACATCAACTCTGCCACGTTAACAATTTTCATAACTGTCCAATGAGATAATTTATCGTAACGCACGTAAACCGCTAAACACAATTGCATTCACTTTAAGAAGTGATAAATTAATATCAAAGTGTTATGTGACTCCCACAAATTCAAATACTATTACATCTATTTGTTAATACATAGTAACAGTCCTTATCATGCGGTAGGAAAACGAAACCATCACAATAATATCGTAAAATAAGCTATATATGTCGTCTATAGATACAAACAGAGATGATAAAAACGTTATAAAGCCCGCTGGGAGACCCTGGTGCCTTCGTTTATAGTCTCCGAGACTGGCGGCCATTTTGAAATCGGCGTCATCACGGAGGCAACATATCTCATACATCCCCTCCGCCCGTGCTCGTGCAATAGTCCTACTGTATTATATCCTAAGTCTAATCGTATATCGTGGACGAGAAACAAGGACTCACGACACCAGAGTATTCCAACAAAGCCACAAAATTCATATATATCTTTATTTTCCCTAATTCCTAAGTCTTATTTCGCGATGAATGGTCAATTGCATGGTAATTCGAAAGTCGATAGTCTAAGCTAAATTAGAAATAAGATTAGTCTGGCATTCCCTCGCCCCTGGATCAAACTACCCAAAGCACTTGTCGACATCACACGCGTTACCTATCTGGTAATTTTACTAATCTCACTCTTCAAAATTACTTTATCAAATCAGTCAAGAAGGGGAAGGCGGTGAGCGGGCTAACAACCCGGCCTTAAAAATAAATGCGAAATTTCAATAATTTAGGAACATAAAACGTAATTTTACGTGGGCGTTTGGCAATTCCGAGTCTACTTACAAAAGCAAATTCCTTACACAAGGAAAAACGAAAGTATTCCCAAAACATTCACTCTCCAAAAGGGATTTTCAATCACGTTTCGTACGTACTCAAAGTTTTAACGCTAAGTGAGCGAATACCTAACCTACCTAACTATCACAGTCCTTTCTCAGTCTGACCCTTTCCTTTAAATGCATCTCAATTGTCACATCGTTGAAAAACTGGTAACAACCTAAACTAGGCCAACTATAATAGAAACTGGTAGAAAACATTCAAAAACACTACTCTATTTGGCACCTACAGTGGAACTGTTAACCGACTGATTCTCTGGAACTCTGTAACAGAACTTTTGTAACTAACAAACAAAATATGTATTCGATGGCAAAAGGTAACCTACGTTTTTGGTTTACATTCTTCTTTCTGTTTTCATCGATGTTTAGACACACTCCGCCGAAAATTTACTAATTTTGGACCTAAAGTTAACTTGTAAATTCTTTACCAATACTTTTAAAGATATTTAAATTTTGAGCATCTTGAAATTCGTCTACCTCTCTCCCCGTATTTGCCAGATTTTATCCCTTAATACTCGTAAATAAAATTAACTTAATATATCTACAAAATATGTATATTTATTACAAACAGGCACAAAAACGTACCAGAAACATTCATCGCGAAATATTGTTATGTGGTAAAAGATCAATTCTTAATTTAGATTTCAACGTAGAGTTTTAAATTCTAATCTCTGGTTCAATCTGCTTAGAATTTAATGAAAAATTTCGACCATACGAGAAGAATCATCGAGAAACCTAATTCTTACTTGGTAACTTAATATTACGGGGCAAAAAACGCTATTCTTACTCGCTTTCTCAACGGTAACACTATTCATGAAGAACTCTTAAACTGTACATTGCGACAGACTTCCGATAGAGTATAAACAACGTCGTTATTTACAGATCGAAGCTTGTTTACAGCGATCCGGTTAATTAGTCGATTACTGGTAGGTATATGCTGCAGCTCGCAGAGCGAGTCGTATACTGGGTAAGGCCTCGGCCGCCCCGCCGCGCCGCGCCTAGTTGTACAGGCGGTCGGCGGCGTACAGGTCGTGGTGGTGCGGGGGGGCGTGCGTCGGTCCGGGGTGCCACCGCGGTGGCGGCGTGGGTCACTGGGCCGGCAGGCAGGCCACGGGCGCGCCCGGGCCCACGGCCGGCTTGAACTCCGTCGCGCCCGCCGCCGGGAACTGCTGGAACGGCGGCGCGTAGCACTGCGGGAAGTACAGCTCCGGCTTGACCACCGCCGCCGCCGGCGGCAGCGGGCGAGGCGTCTTCGCCGCGTCCGCCCGTCTCGCCTTCGCCGCGTGCGGGTTCATGTGATTATCGATATGTTTCTTCACCTCCGGCTCCGTCGCGAACCGCCGCCGGCAGTTCGGCATCGGGCAGCAGAACGGCCGGTCGCCCTGGTGCGTCCGCGTGTGCTGGTCCAGAATCGCTTTCTGCCTGAAGTCTTTCCCGCACTGAGTGCACTTGTACGGCTTCTCCCCAGTGTGTATGCGGAGGTGTTGGTTCAGAATCGTCCGCTGGCGGAAAAATCGAGGGCAGTATACGCACCCGTAAGGTTTTTCGTTGGTGTGGATGCGGAGATGTTGCGTCAGATGCGATTGTTGCCGGAAGCGCTTGCCGCATTCCGGGCACGGGTACGGCCGCGACTCTATGTGGATGCAGCCGTGTTGCAGAAGTGTCGACTTTTGCTTGAACTCTTTTTGGCAAATCGGGCAGCGGACGTACAGGGGCATGGCGCGTCCGCCGAGAACGTCGGGCAGTTTGCTGCCCTTCAAGTACTGTAAAGAGAGGCCGGAGCCGAAAACGGTGTGGTTCAAGCCTTTGGTGTCTTTGAAGTAGGCCGGGTACTGGGCCGTGTCTCCGGGTGAGAAGCATGATCCGCGTTGCTCGCCGTTCTGGCCGTCCGCGTCGCCGAAGGTCGACTGGATCTCCTCCTTGTTCTCGTCGGGGAACGGCACGTCCTGAGGCCACAGGGTGGGCGTCGTCCCGTTCTTGAAGATCAGATGCGGCGAGACATCTGCAAAAAACGGAATACTTTGATGAGTGACAAGTCAACCAGCTCAGATTCAGGATAACCGACGAGTAGGTTAATCGAACTGAGGACGGTTACGGGATCGTCCGGCGATCGGTTCCGCGTCTCGCGGGCGCCCTGGTACACGGGCGACGAGGGGACCGAGAATTTGTTTGATAGGAAGGCCAATGGATGCGAGACCGAATCGAACGTGCAGGGAGTGGCGGGGATCGCGGGCGACGCCGGCAGTGGCGCGGCCAGTGCGGGCGCCGCGCGCGGGGAGCGGGGAGGGGCATATATGTGTGAATTGCGCTCGCCTTGGTGTGTGCGGACGTGCTGGTTCAGGATGGCCTTCTGGCGGAAATGTTTGCCGCACTCGCCGCACGTATATGGCTTCTCACCGGAATGGATGCGCAGGTGCTGGTTGAGGATGGCGCGCTGGCGGAAGGAGCGCGGGCAGTAGACGCAAGCGTAAGGCTTCTCGTTGGCGTGGATGCGCAGGTGCTGCGTGAGGTGCGACTGCTGCCGGAACCGCTTGCCGCACTCCGGGCACCCGTACGGTCTTGAGTCTGTGTGGATGCGCTCGTGCTGCAGCAGCGTGGACTTCTGCTTGAAGTCTTTCCCGCACGTGAGGCACTTGAACAGCCGCAACTCTGAGTTGGGGTTGTGCTTTCGCGGCTTCGGCGGCTCCGGTTGGACTATATCTGGTAGATGGCGCAGTTCGGGCGCTGCATATTGGTCCAGTGGACCTTCAAGAGAGAGTACGCCGCCGTTCTGTTTCAGGTAGTGCAAGGGGAATCCTCCTGTCCCGAGCATGTGACTCGTGGGTCTGGTCTCTTTGAAATAGGGCGTCGCGTACTGCTGCTGGAGATCTGGCTGGGGGACGAAGCAGGGGGTCCTGTCGAGGTGGTCCTGGGTGGGGGGCTGCGGCTGACTCTGGAGCTGCTGCTCGACTTGCATGTGTTCGGGGGAGGTCTGTTGCTGCTGCTGCTGTTGTTGAGCCTGTTGCTGGGCTTGCTGCTGGGCGAGTTGCTGGGCGGCGTCCTCGGCGGCCCCGGTGGGGTCGGGGGGCGGCGGGGCGGGCGGGTAGGGCGAGGGCGCGGGCGAGGCGAGCTGCGGCTCGGGCTGCGGCGAGGGCCCGCCGGGGCTCTGGTGCTGCATGGGCTGGTAGCCGCCGTCGAGGACGCCTCCGCCCCACTGGGTGCCGGGGGGAGCTCGTTCCACGCCATCCTTGTAGAGCACGTAGGGCGCTGTCGTATCTGGAAACAACAGGAAATCTTCGTTACTTTTTTGTCTAGATAGTTTTAATTGGCATGGGAGGTTAGTAAAAGTTTTCGTTGTAGGGGTAGCGAAGTGAATCACGTGTCGTGAGTCGCGAGGCTGGCGTGTTTGGGAATGGCGTGTGCCGGGTTCGACACTCGGCGGGCGAAAGAAAAATAATCTAATAAATTGCCACGCCCATGCCAGGACGTAACCATTTTTGATGGCATAATCGGAAACGGAACATTCTTTTACGTAACAAATAGGTATTGAATGCTATTTCATAAATCTATTTTTAGTACATAGGTAGGTACTTGACTGTATAAAATATTCTGTTGAAATAATAGACCGCTGATCTCTTTTTACCTTGTAAAGTAATTGGAACTTTAAATATCACCTCCTCTACTTGCTACTAATGGATTTTTTTCTATTGTTATTATTTCCACATATTACTTATGTCCATAGAGTGAATTGCAACATTGGAGCTACAAACATACCTAGTTTCTAATGATACACTTTCTTAATGCATTGGCGACAAAAAACGCGAGAAAATGACTTGTTTTCTTTTCCCGCCTAAGGGAAATGCAAATGGTTTAGTTTTATGCTACTGTTTAGTTTAAAAACCTATATAATATCGATACAGGCAAAGATATCTTAGGATATAGGTACATAATATATAATAGATATATATATATATAGAAAGCTACCGCCTTGGAGCCCATTTGGAGCTATGAATGAATCAGGATTTGGGGAGTCTATTAACTGCAATAGTGACTGTCGTCTGATCTTTGCAATCGTTTAACAGGACACCGTCAGGCGGAGTGAGGTCATCTTGATTGTCCTCAATATAAAAAAAATGGGAATCAGACCAACTGAATCAAGGTTACACGTTTCAATATCCGTAACGTGCAGATTTCCTCAGGATGTTTTCCCTCACGCAGCCAGTTGGAGATACAAAATTGGAGTCGAAAAAGGTCGCTCGGATTCGTAAATAGGTAAAGACGTCCCATCATAGTAGCGAGGACTTGATTTCTTTGAGACTTTTGTCTTAGTGTGGGACCACAAATCAAGGCATTTAAGCGTCACTAGTGACGCTATCGTTAAGTTAGCAAGTGCCTAAATGGATAAACATTGTAAAGAAAACGCGCGCTTTTGTGCGTTTTGTGCGCGGAGCATTTATAATTTTTGAAAAGCACGGACTTATAAGTTTGTGGAATGTTAACTAAACCAATAATAAAAAAAATGACGTTCTAATGCACAAAATAAAACTGAACAAAACTTAGATTAAGACTGCATCGATTGTCTATAGATAGTTACCGAATTACGATAAGAAAGTGGCCGTTCGTATCTCGAGCCCTACATCTTGACAGCCTCCCGTGAAAGCCCTTGGCTTCGTAGTAACCCGATACGGCCTGTCAAAATGTCTGCGGATGGGATCACAGATGAACGGGTACTAACGTCCACTTAAACTGCAGTCTGTTGATTCTTATGGCTTATGAAATAAGGTTTAACTTTAAATATGCAGTTAATCTTGTGGCTGTTGGTATAGCAACGAGTTTTGTTGGGATGCTGATTAAGTAGCTTTTATTGAACCTTTTTCCGCGCGGACGACCTCGATGGAGGTATTGTTAGTGTTGCGCTCAAGCAAGGTTTCGCGTTCGATTCTCGGGTAGGTAATTTTGGAATATGGTCTTTTCTAAATTGTATAACGGAGTTTGGATGTACTGGGAGATATAGCCTATCGTTAGCTAGTTGGTCATAGTAGGTACAGTGAATGACTTTGAACCTACGTTCAGTCGGAGACCAAATGTCTGGCGTGCTTTTTTTTTGTTTTACTTTATTATTGATCTATTACCTATTTGTGATCGGAAATTCTAATTCTAGGTACCTAAACTTTAAAATTTTTGTACTGAAGATCAATATAGACAGTTCCAAATCAAATTTATTTAAATATGACGAGATAATTCGTTTAAATAATAAAATATAACGTCGGGTGGCGCACTGTGCGGTCACCAATTCTAACCTAATCTAATCTACTTTATAGCAGTTAAATTAGCACCGTTTGTCCGGATGTTGATTAACTTGCGATTCGGACTATTTTACGGTGACATAATATATAAGTAGATGGAAAATCTATAGGTAGGTATTCTAACTTGCTAATGATTTCATTAACTATAGCTATTTAGAGGGCTTCAGTTCTAAAACGAATATAACGACGCGTGTTGCTTTCCCACTAAACACAGAGTAAACTATACCCACTTACATACTAATCACTAATCCATTTACAAAGCCTCAATAGTGAATGACACATGACTTAATAACCAGTCAGCATTGACGCAAATCGACACGAACACGCTACAAACGATTTAATGGACACAACTGTACTTTCTTTTTTCGACTACCGATGTTGTTTATCAGACTCGATGATCTCGGTAAACTATTATGATTGCTTAATTACAACGTCTTTACGCTCGTATGGTCAGTGTGCTTCAAACTATAGGGTCATCTTGATCATTTTAGGGTGACTCTCTCGCGTTCAAATCATGACATTAAGCCAAATGCCAAAAACCTTCCTTTTTTATGTGATAAGTGGTAGACGAGCAGACGGATCGCCTGATGATAAGCGATTGCCGCCGCCCATAGACACCTGTGCAACACAAGTAGAGTCACTAGTACGCTTCCATCCTTTAACCCGGTCCGCTCCCACTTTCCCCTCAATGGGCCTCCGGTACTCTCACTCACTCGACGAAACACTGCGTACCTCCGACGACGAGGTACGAGGAAGGTAGAGGGCAACTCGTCGTGGCTGGTCACTGTTCTAACCTAACTTAACCAATATTTTAGTGGTGATAATACTGACTAAACTCTACTAAACGAAAAAATATTGGTCAGGTTAGGTTAGAACAGTGTACGAGTTTTTTGGGACGAGTTGCCCCATAACCCCTACTAGTGATCTCTAGTGATGTGTGTGTGATCTCTAGTGAACTAGTGATGATGTTTTTTGTGCCCTATGGCTAGGGGCGTTAAGAATACTGCCAAGGTATTCCCGGCCTGTCGTAAGAGGCGAGGCGGGCTTTCAGAGTACGTGAGCATTCCCACTACTGGGGACTGGCTTGCTCAGTATCACGACTCCGCGATGGAAAATCCTACTGGGTGTCCTGGTAGGTCGCGTATTTGGGAAGGGCTGCATTGCGCCAAACAATTTGGCTCAAAGTGGCGAGCGCGATTTGCGGTACGGACCAGTCCCGGCTGTGGGGTATCCGACCGCGATTGCGCTGAGATGGACACCCCAGAGGTTTTGGTTAGGGTTAGAGTCCCACACACCACCTTGTCCCCCACATGTGGCAAGGTGAAGGCCATGATGGTTTCTCTTGGGAAAAAAATATAACCCCTACTATGACAGCGTTTTGTTGGGATCTTTCATACGCTTTCAGTATGGAATTGTTTTTTCAAGTTGCAGAATAACAGTTTGGGAACAAACGTCCTAGCCGTTAAAATAATGATGCCGTGTCGCTATAGTTTCCTAAATCAATCACGAGAGGTCGTTAGGAGCTCATTATCGATTAACAACTTAAACAAAGATTTTATTTTTGTTTAAACGCGCTGTGGCGCCATTTTTCATTTTTATTAATGTTTTGGGGGTGATCATTAAGTGTAATGAGGGTTCAATATAATATATTAAGATTCGATTGTACCTTTTAACTTACCTGTGTTAATTATTTGGTATCAATGCAAGAGTTTCTATAAAAGTTAATAATAAAATACATTTAATGATTTCTAGTGAAGTGAAATGAGGTGAAGTGAAATGTTGATCTAATGACGATCTCTGTCACGAAAGCCTTTTTTATGTGATAGGTGGCAGACCAGCAGACGGATCACCTCATTCATGGTAAGCGATTGCCGCCGCCCATAGACATCCGCATTTCCGCAACACCAGTAGAGTCACAAGTGCGGGTGAAACACAGCGCATGCGCTGCTTCACGCCGGTGCTCTGTGAGGCCGTGGAATCACTCCGGTCGAGCCGGCCCTTTCATGCCGAAGCGTGTCTCTCCCACAGTTAAAGCTTGGATTGGTTGTGACACGATAAAAGCATTTTTATTCCGCCACCGAACCCAAATAGTTCAGCTATCTATCACATAGGCGGTTATCGATAATCGCAGCAATTCGATTCGACGGTCAAATGGCGATAGTATCGCTACCGCGGACAGAGGAATGTATCGCTGTCGTATCGCAGCGCCATCGCACAGGGCAAAGACATTTTATGAGTTTATAAAGATAATTATGTGGTCAATAGAAATAGAAATTGAGACAACATCACATACATTGTCCTGGTCCCAAACTAAGGTTTTCCCTTGTACTATGGAAACCAGAAACAACGAAGGAACTACAAACACCCAGACCCAACACAAATATCTGTTTCATCAACAAACATTTGTGTTGATGCGGGAATCGAACCCGCGACCCTTACGTCTCAACCGGCGCTCAAACCATTGCGCTAAACAGGGTAATAACGCACTTAAACATCAGGATTCAAGGGTGTTTGGAAGCCACAACCTTCCACATACCGGGTGACTGTTCTAGCAATTAAACTAACCGAACCCGTACTAAGCCGACAAACTTTTGTAAGTTGTGCTTGATTCACAATGGGCTTTACTTAAGAATATATTGCAAAAAATTGCTGTAGTAAAAATAAGAATATTTATGGTAATGAGAGCGGCTTAGTGTTTATGTTATAGGTGGCAGACTAGCAGATCACCTGATGGTAAGCAATTGCCGCCACCCATAGACACCCGCAACACGTAGTCACTAGTGCGCTGCCTGCCTTCAACCCCCTTTTCCCCCCAAATTGGGCCTACGCTACCCTCACTCACTTGACGGAACACAGCGAAGGTGCTGCTTCTCGTCGGTCTTCTATGAGGCCGTGGTAACACTCCGGTCGATGCCGAAGCCAAATTTTAATAACATAAAAAGCCTAAAGCACAGATTATATAAATACCTAAAGGAATGTGTTTGCACAGAATTAAAAAACAAAATCAAATGCTAATGTTAAAAGTTCGTATTCGATTTTCAAAATATGACGTTTAGATTCTTAACCCTTAAATGCCTATGCATTCTACTAATACCCATAAGTGCCATCTTCCCACATGCGTCTCGAGAGGCAAAAAAAGCATGAACTAATTGGCTTAAAGTTCAGTTGTCCAGTCACGTTCTGATGAAGATAAACCGCGATGGTGCCGAGATACGGTGCGATGCATCGATATGCTGCGATGGTATCGATACGGTGCGATGTTATCGATGCTACTCATCGCTTAGTGATAGTTCACTCGATGGACGTGAACTATTTTTTACGAGTTTTTAGAATATGTTAGCTATGCTTATGGCTAAGCTGCCCCTGCCCGTACGAAGCTATTCGCTTCCACATTTATCATACGGACAGCTAAGGAGTGGAACCTGCCGAGGTCTGTTTTTCCCGACCACTATAATCTAGACATCTTTAAGGCAAGAGTGAAAAGGTATCTTCTAGGCAAACGCGTGTCATCCTAAACCTCATCGTCACTTGCCCTTAAAAAAAGCTTGAATTAAGGCGTTTTACTCAATAGGCCTTATTGTGGTTTAATCCAAATTAGCGATATATTGTCCAAATTAATAATTTACCAATGTGGAATGATTCCGATAATAACAAATTAGGGAATTACTCGTAGGAATTACTTGATTACATCATAAGCAACCCACGCTCGTCCACTGCTGATCTTCAGCCCACTCTCATCCAGCTCACTCCAGCCAGCCCTCGAATGTCGTCATCCCATCTTGTAGCAGGGCGTCCAACACTACGTTACTTGATTACATGCATAACTATTATAGAATTTTCGATATCATTGAGAACAATTTTATCTAAAAATATTTACTAGTACTTAATCGAATTATATTTGGAAGGAAATGGGATTATATAATATCTAAGTGTAAAGAAAATATCATTAAAGAAATACGAACAAACTGCACAACGTTACGGAAATTAACGGAACGTGGGCAGACTATAAAAGAAAAAATAGTTATCTTGGAAAATATTTATGTAACGACGAGTGTTAAGATATTCTAGCAGATTTATTACTTCACTTATCAGAGAAGCGTAGTTACCCAAGGTAGAGTTTAGGTGACAAATTTTGTATAGAAATATTGTTAATGAACCTAAAAAATCTATGTAATGTAGGTGTCTATAGGTGGCGGCAATCGCTTACCATCAGGTGATTCGTCTAATTGTCTGCCACTTATCACATTAAAAAACTACCGGTGCCTGAGAAAAGTATTTATGATTTATGAAGCTAATTTTGCTTAAGTTATTCATGTCACAACCATTATACTTGTAATTATTATAGTAAATTTTAAGAATAATTACGAATTTGCTACTCATTAGCTAAAATTTTTATAAAATCGCTTATGTGCTTTTTCGTTTGCAATTTTTTTTTTTTGTCGTTAGCAAGCAAGTATGTAGTAAGTCTAAAGTGAACCATTTATTTTTAAAACATCATTCAAAATTAACGACGTATGAAGTTATTTATAATTTAGTGTCATATTTTTACTGGGTTTTCACAGTTTCTATGATGGGCAAGGAATTTAAAATTGTTTAATTATGTGCATTTACTGGTCAGTTACTTCGTTGATACCCATAATTACTTACTATGGTGTATGTGCCTTTTTGATTTTTTTCTCCAGTACCTAAGAGTATTACTGCATACACAGACCCAATTACAATTCTTATAAAAATACATATTGACGAAGATATACATACATGTTATACTCGTATAACATTTGTATATACGTTCGTTATGTCGGGGATTAATAGGTTTTTTTCGATTCTCATACAATATGTCAAGTCACGTGACTTACTTTGTAAGAAAGGAACTTCCAAAAGTCATAGAACAGAGTTGTTTAGAATGTTTGGTAGAATACCCATGCCCCCATTCCTTGCCCCGAGCCATCAAGTCATGCCCTTCCAGTTCATGTGTTTCCTCCTTCTTACAATCCTGCGTTTTAAGGCGGGACTGGAAACGGCATCTCAGCAGGCCTTCAGGGTGAGGATGACAGACTCAATAGCTACTTAGTTTGTTCTTTTGTGCCTGTCAACCTCATATTTGGATCTCACGGCCGCTTACCATCAGGCGGAGTGAGATCATCTTGATTGTCTTCAATATAAAAAAAAAACATTGTTTAAGGAATGTAGGAGTGTTCACACATACGTCCTTATTAGAAAAAAAAAACAGATCATAAGTTCCGAATGACGCTCAAAGTGCATAATCCGTTGTCAATTAAAAACTGAGCACTCCAAAACAAAGGCCTTCCGTACAAATAAGATTTACGGTCGTCAGACATCTGTTTATAATCGTCGGATAAAATAATACGGGAGGAAACGTCCCGCAGACAGTTAACGATGGCGTACGGGTTAAATCTTATATCCCGCGAGGCTTGTGGTATTTATCGATATATCAATGTATAAATTTTATCGATATTAAATTTTATCGATGTATCAATTTTATCGATATATAATTTTTTATCGATACATCAATATTTTATGTTCCGAGAGCCCCTAATTCTGCCTGGCGCTACAGAATATCAGCATCATTGCCTGCTAAGCAGTGACATGATGCGAAGTGGCAACCATTTTGATAGCTTATGCATAAGTTTTATTTTAACATTAGTTTGTGTTTATGGTATGTGGTCCAAATAAATTTATATTCTTGATGTGGATAAGAACGGCGCCTTCCAAACGGGAGGTCGCACTTCTGATAGTTCCTCAATTGTTGAGTTTATGTTTCTGAATCTGTGATTACGGTCCCGTAGGTGTATTGTAGGTGTTATTTGATCATCATCATATCAGCCCAAATCCAGCCACTGCTGAGTATAAGCCTTTTCTTTATCACGTCACTCCCTACAGTCCAGCCAGCCTCCATCCATTGTTTCCCAGCTATCGTTACAATATCGTCAGACCAACAAGCAGGTGGTCTACCCACAGGACGTCGCCCCAATGTTAGCTGCTTTTAATATTTTGTTATTTGAAAAAAATATCGATAAGGATTTTGAAATACATGATTCGATATCATATCGATACTTTCTTAAACTGCATCCCTATAAATCTTATCCCCGCCCGGATGGCTCGCATATGTGACGGTGTCATTTCGAATCAACTTTTTTTCCGTTACCCCTTTTTGAATAATGGCGTTTGACGCACGACGCTATGGGAATGCGTGCCCCTCCGAGTGCACTGGCTGGCGAGAACAGGTATCTTCTTTTTTTATTCCAAGTTTGAAATTTTAATTATGAAATTGTCGGAGTCAGCTGTTTAGTTCGAATTCCATCGCCTTTCGGTTTCGTTCACATAATATTTAACTACCACGTTTTTTTGGGTCGAGATTACAGAAGGTCGAGAATTCGAGATGTTTACAGCTGAAATATAAGAAATTTCTCGTCTATGGAATTAGCGTTCTGTACTAAGTAGCAATTTCTAACATTTCTTCAAGACCTTAATTTCGCAGTGGCTATGGTGTTGTGCCTGAGCCCAAAAGGTCCTGGGTTCGTTTTCCGGTAAGGGTACTTTAGGAAAGAACGTTTCTAGAACGACTGGAGTGTGCGTGTGGGTGTGACGCCTTGGCTGTCATCACTCATACCTATTAGTAGGTAAATGTCTTAGTTTGAGACTAGTTGATCGGATTGAAAAAAATGTCCAGGGCATTAAATTCAAGTTAATTTAATATCATTTCATGAGTATTCTTGGGTCGAGTGAGTGAAATTTAAACAATCCTTTATTACTTTGAAATTAAAATTAAATAAGTATCGGAATTTGACCCCATGATCTTGTATGCAGCTAGAAGATACCTGACTTTTTAGTCACGTATCAAGACTGAAAACGTATTCAAAATTCTTTTGAACATAAATCTTGTGATTAATTAATTTATTCCAAGTTTAAAATGAATTAAGAATACAGACTCAGCTGTTTAGCTCGAATTCCTTTGCCTTTCGGTTTCGTTCAAGCATGATTTTAAACTTTTAAAAAGGTACAGTCCCTTGCGAACTGGTCAAGCAGGAATTGCGGTTTACGATGGTCGTTAAACTCTGCATTTTTTCGTTTTTATTTTTTTTTGGCGTATTTAATGTCGTATTTTTATGTGGCCAGTATAAAATGAATTCATCAAGACAATATAAAAATTAGGAAGTATAAATGGTTGATACCTTTTTGCAGATTTATTACAATCCTATTATGACTTTTTATTACTGATCGTTACTGAATTAAAAGGTCATGTTTTTCGGACTGACTTTGAATGAAATTTCGTATAGATGGTCTAGACCCTGAGAAAGAACATAAGACTTCTTTTTATTGCGAAAGGAGGGCTAAAAGGGGGGGGGGGGGGTGAACGAAGTTGCGAACAGCTAGTAGATAATATCTTTCTAAGACTAAGTATACAATATTCCTACAAGATTTAAGCCTTGAATTATAAAAGTCTCCCGCCGCATATCCATAAATGTTATAAAAAGATGTA
>CM026287.1:13324617-13506228 GCA_014851415.1 Cnaphalocrocis medinalis | reverse complement strand
CTTTCGTTAAACAGAATTTTGTATCGCGCCTCGTAGAAGCACTAGCCTAGTGACGTCATTAATAGCGTATCGCTCTCCTTTTCTGATGGGAACTTTGTAACTCTATCTTTGGAATGATGATGATAGATAAAAAAATAAAAAGGGAGTTGTGTTTCATACTTCAAAAACTTAACAATCTACTACTATTGGGGCGGCTCGACCGGAGTGATCCACTGCTCACAGAAAACCGGCGTGAAGCAGCCCTGTGCTGTGTTTCGCTGAGTGAGTGAGTACCGGAGGCCCATCGGGGGGGAAGGGGATTAAAAGGTTAGCAGCGCACTTGTGACTCCCACTGCTGTTGCATGTGTCCATGGGCGGCGGCAATGGCTTACCATCATGATCCGCCTGCTCGTCTGCTACCTATGACATAAAAAAAAAAAAAAAAAATATTATAAAGGCGAAAGGATGTATGGATGTTTTTACTCTTTCACGTAAAAATACTGAATGGATTTGAATGAAATTACCACAATATAGCTTATACATCAGAATAACACAGAGCTACCAATTTATAAAATATATTGTGTGGACTGTCCAAAATATGACGGTAAGTGTCAATAATTAACTCCACGCCTACGAAGTCGCGGGCGGCCGCTAGTAAATAAATAAAGAAGAGTCGTAAAATACCCTATTGTGGCTACTCACGGTTGAGCAGGTTCTCGTCCATGAGCACGGGCTGCGGCTGCGTGTCGGTGTCTATGTGTCACTCACGGTTGAGCAGGTTCTCGTCCATGAGCACGGGCTGCGGCTGCGTGTCGGTGTCTATGTGTCACTCACGGTTGAGCAGGTTCTCGTCCATGAGCACGGGCTGCGGCTGCGTGTCGGTGTCTATGTGTCACTCACGGTTGAGCAGGTTCTCGTCCATGAGCACGGGCTGCGGCTGCGTGTCGGTGTCTATGTGTCACTCACGGTGAGCAGGTTCTCGTCCATGAGCACGGGCTGCGGCTGCGTGTCGGTGTCTATGTGTCACTCACGGTGAGCAGGTTCTCGTCCATGAGCACGGGCTGCGGCTGCGTGTCGGTGTCTAGTGTCACTCACGGTTGAGCAGGTTCTCGTCCATGAGCACGGGCTGCGGCTGCGTGTCGGTGTCTATGTGTCACTCACGGTTGAGCAGGTTCTCGTCCATGAGCACGGGCTGCGGCTGCGTGTCGGTGTCTATGTGTCACTCACGGTTGAGCAGGTTCTCGTCCATGAGCACGGGCTGCGGCTGCGTGTCGGTGTCTATGTGCACTCACGGTTGAGCAGGTTCTCGTCCATGAGCACGGGCTGCGGCTGCGTGTCGGTGTCTATGTGTCACTCACGGTTGAGCAGGTTCTCGTCCATGAGCACGGGCTGCGGCTGCGTGTCGGTGTCTATGTGTCACTCACGGTTGAGCAGGTTCTCGTCCATGAGCACGGGCTGCGGCTGCGTGTCGGTGGAGAGGCGGTGTCGCGAGGAGCCCTTGAGGTCGAAGCGCAGCGCGCGCGCGGAGGCGGCGTACCACACGTTCTCCATCACGAGGATGCCGTTGCCGGCGCCGCCCACGCTGTACACGCCCAGGATGCGCGCTGCAACACGCAGAGAGATACTCGATGATACACTAGGCCACTGGGTTTTTTTTTATGTGATAGGTAGCAGACGAGCAGGCGGATCACCTGATGGTAAGCAATTGCCGCCGCTCATGGACACTTGCAACACCAGTGGAGTTGCGCAAGTGCGCTGCCAAACTTTATCTCCTCTTTCTATCAAAATTGGTTTCTGCGCACTCAAGGTCATCATAACTACACTTTCTTGTCTCGGACTATACCAACGATGACCAGATAGGCGATGTGTAGGTAAGGTACAATTAGAAAAGTCCGGTACACCACTTTTCGACCTCAATGCATTGGCATTAAGGTCGAAAAGTGGTCTACTGGGAACTTTTCTGATAGTACCTATTAGCCACCGTCTCCAGTGTCTATGCATAACCCCCACCATAGAGTATAGAGTAGCTTACCTAGCAGACTGGGCAGGCGGTTCTGGTGGCAGTTGAGCACGTAGTTGAAGTAGTGCGGCGCGAACTCCAGGAACTGCTGCCACTCCGGCTTCGTCATCTCCTTCAGCACGTACCTGTCGTCTGGAAATGGTAAAAGAACACAATAAGTATTAACATAGTTATTTAAGGGATTGCTTCCATTTTTTTAATTATGTGATAAGAGACAGACGAGCAAACAAATCACCTGATAGTACGCGATTGCCGCTGTCCATAGCAACACCACACACAACACAACAACAGTCACAAGTGCGCTGTTAACCTTTTAAAATTTGAATGTACTGTTAGACTGAGGCACAAAATAATTACAGACAGAAAGAAGGCTGACTTAGTGGGCACTAAGAGCTAAAAATATGCTATGTACTCACGCATGCGCACTAACGGGGAAATAAGCCTTTTCGACCACATTAATCCTAGCCTATGACATAAGATTGTCAAACTGTCGAGGTCTATGGTAGAGGCCGCGCGCTTATGTACTCATGCCGGGCAACAACCCTAGCATATGTCAACGAACTCTTCTAAATTCAAAATCAGGCTGAGTCTAACTTCTGTGTGTAATTATTTTGTGACTGAGGTCTATCTGTCTATCTACACGGTGATTGGTTATTTATTTTTGATGTGAGATGTCAAATTGTCACTAAACTACCAATGACGTAGAAGTTGGATCTCAGTCTAACAATTAACCATCTATACTCTGATTCATAATCATGTAAAGTAAACTGACAGATGTCAATGTGTCATCCCCATACATTATCAATCAATTTGACACATGCAAAATGTCAAAATGCATAGAAACTTGTCATTTTCATCTGTCAGTTTACTTTACATGATTATGAATCAGAGTATAGTGATTTTTTCACACGCGAGGTAGGTAGATGTAAGATAATAATATTACCTTTCGTCTTACAAAAAGTGGAGCCCGACTTGCCACCTTTAGCGGCCCACGGCACGCAGTGCGCCAGCGACCGCATGAAGCCTTCCTCGATCTCGCACAAGTTCTTATCTGAAAGTGTATAATAAATAAATAAAATAAAATTTATTTTGGTATGTGTTTATGTATTTGATTGTGTGAAAACGAATTTCTTAGCCCTACGACATTAGTCTTGGGATCGATCTTGAAGATTCACAAATAAATACACTGTATTTATTTGTGAATTTAATACAGTACCTTATTGAAGTTGTGAATTTAATAGAGAACTGTATTTAATACAGTCAACCAATACCTCATACCTGACTCCGTACTAAGTAGCTTAAGCTCTTGTGTGTTATAGATATCAGACAACAGAGGAGATACAAATATAATAGGTAGTTAAATAGAAATGTATACAGGGTGTATCTGTATTTACACCCCTTTAACAACGTTCTAGCAACCATTCTGAACAGATTTGCTGATTTTCAAAGATTCGCATAAAAAAAAATTAACTTAATACAAAGTTCAATAAATAATAATAATAAATTGAGACAACATCACATACATTGTCCTGGTCCCAAACTAAGGTTTTCCTTGTACTATGGAAACCAGAAACAACGAAGGAACTACAAATACCCAGACCCAACACAAATATCTGTTTCATCAACAAACATTTGTGTTGATGCGGGAATCGAACCCGCGACCAACGTCTCAACCGGCGCTCAAACCATTGCGCTAAACGGGTCGTCAAGTTAAGACTAGATGACATTCGAAGGCTGGCTGGTGTGGGCTGGATGAGAGTGGCCGAAAATCGGGAGCGGTGGCGTGCATTAGGGGAGACCTATGTCCAGCAGTGGACGAGTGTGGGTTGCTGATGAGGTGTCTCACTGTCGGGGCGGTGCGCGTCGGTGCAGTCGCTGGAGGCGGCGCGCGGCGCGATGTGCGGGTTGGCGGACAGCGGCGCCAGCAGCAGGTGCCGCAGCTTCTGGAACTGCGGCGCGTAGTACACGCGGCACAGGAGGCCCTCCTGGGTAAAGTAATCATATTTGCATTTCTATCCAACATCATCATCTCCCTTCCCTGTTCCCAGATTATCTGGGGTCGGCGCAATATGTTTTCTTTCTTCTATATGTCGTGGTGCTAGCCTCCATGTCGCGTATCCATGACATCTTCCAAGACGGATGATTAGGGAGAGTCCCAGGGGTTTTAGTCGGTAAATCCCGCACCCCGAGTCCGACATAACCCGTCCGCCCCCTGGTGGACGGGTATGCGTAACGCATTTCCCCTGGGACGACAAAAAGAAAATGTTTTCTTCTTCCATTCGTACCTGTCATTCGTCATCGTATCATCCACCCCCTTTTCAGTCATGTCATTCTTCGCACAATCCATCCACCTCTTTTTCGGCCGTCCTCTGTTCCTCCACCCATTTACATTCATAACCAGCTCTTTTGGTAATGTTCCACACACACACACACACATATATATATATATATATATACGCTTAGAGAGACATACGCAAACTCGCGCACTCACAAACGCGCGCACCTTAGATTGAATCATTGTTTGAATCTAAGGCGCGCACACACGTATAATAAATAAAGAAATGTTTCTTAACACTTGTTTATGTAATAGTTTTAGATTATTATTACTAAAATACTTTTGAAAGAAAATTAAATTAGTCTATAATAAAATACTGTTAAGAAAAAGCGATAAGTCCTAACACAAGCATATCTATTGCTTAAAAGGACGCGGCTACCACTATACTGTAAACTAGAATGTGTAATGAAATAAAGAATTTACTTTAAAATAAGACAACCGAGCAATTACAGGGTTATCGAAATCGTAGTGCTTTCCACGATCATTTCTACTGCGGGGTGTGTCCACGGATCTCGAAACTTTATGCTCTTTACCCGGGCATCTTCTCTAGGCCGCATCGGAACTGGGTAATAACGGAGCAAGTGCCACAACGAATCGGGTTACTACGGTGGTGGCCCACAGGGAGATTAATACTAATTAATTTACCCTTAACAGCACTTCGATGTGGTCGTTAGACTTGGCCGCTTTGGTTTTCTCGCCGTCCGTCTTGTCTTTTGGAGTACTCTCCGAGTCTTCAGGTTCCGTTTGAGTGCTAGAATAAATTAGAATACAGGAGTTTTTAGTCAACTTATAAGTTTAACCGAACCTACGCATTGGCAATGGAAAGTTATCGAAGGTTCCAGAAACATTCCATTCCCAACGCGTAGGTTCGGTCGACTGCGTGTATGTGACGTAGTGCACAACGGAATAATGGACCTTACACCTTAGAGTTAAGCTATATTTCCGTATGCAGGGGCACATAGTCGTAACAATACGGCCAGAAACTCATATTGCACCACCGCAGCGCACCTGTGAAGCCCCTGGTGTTGCAGGTGTTCATGGGCGACGGTAATCGCTTAACATCAATGATCCGTCTGCTCGTCTGCCCCCAATCCTATAAAAAATAAAAATATATATATACAGTTTAACTGGCGGGTATGCAGGGTGGGCTATTAGCGATAAGACCCCGATATTGTATTTGTAAATTACCATATTAGCATTAAGTTCTGTAATAATTTGTGCAATATATATTTTTTTGAATTTCCAGATTAAAACACATGTTTGCATGCTAAGAAATATTGGCAAAACTTGTGCACTCTGTAACCGTAACAACTTTATACCATACTAGTGGCCCGCCCTTCACTTCGCTTTGGGACCGTAATTCAGAAATGAACCAATAGATGGCGCTGTATCCAATTACATCGCGCAAGCGTTTCGTGTTTTCGGTTTACCTATAAAAGCCTTGTCGTTGTCTATTGAAGTTATCTCTTTATAAATAGTATAGAAGATACGTTTATATCTAAGTATCTATCTATCTATGTAATACCTGTGCCGCTGATGCTTCATGGTCTTCTGGTAGGTGATGGAGGCGAGGGTGGCCGCGATCACGGAGCCGATCTCCCCGGCCTGCACCACCACCGGTATCACGCCCGACGACACGATCATACCGGCCTGGATAAGCAATATGCCCATAAATACTTGGCTAAAGGAGTTGTCCCATTATGGGTTGGGTCTATGTACGCTAAATTAAAAATCGGAGAAAAAATTGCTTATTACGAGAAAAATACAATGAATTCCATATAATGCACAGTTTCGTGGTTATAAAATAAAAAAGATGACCATTTTTCAACGTTTACCAATGACAAGACGCGTGAGACGGACGGTGACCAAAGACAAAAAAGCAACTGTCAATGTCATGTCTGTCAATGTGACGTTAAACGGTTTGGTTTGTTTAGGGTTTTTTGGATAGTTTCATTTCTTAGTCTGTGGTTTGTTCCGTCAAACGTCAGACAGATAGACAAACGTCAAACGTCATCGAATTCGTAAATGTCAGTCAATAGGTAACCAACATTGACAACCATTTGTTGTGTTGCAATCCTTTGCTAAAATAAATTGTTCCTTCCAAAAAACAACGCTACAATAGAGAAATTGGATAGTCAAAAACTATTCTTCAGATAATTCTCTATATTTTGGTATAGGGTACGTATACCACGCCCAGACTCCATACATTCTGGGACAACTCCTTTTCTGCTTTAATGGGGACTATCGCGTGTGTAAAAATTCGCTAGATGGCGTACATGAGAACAGAGGTCTTTCGACGCCATTGGTTGTTTAGTGACGTATTGACACCTTACATCAAAATAACCAATCACTGTGTAGCTTCCCAGGACCCCAGTTCTCAGGTACGCCATCTAGCGGATTTTTCACTCGCGGTTGACCCCATTAATTCAATTCAATTTATTGCGTACCCTGAACTACCAAATCAACAAGACCTTGTAAAGAATTGCTATACATAACCTAAAAAATAAAATAACAGTGATTCCATAATAAGACAGCCTAAATTCCGATTTTGGGTGCTACAGCTTTGACAACCATAATTTTTATCAGCCATACATTTTACAAACGGTACTTTCTCTATGGTAAAACAAGAAAATAAAATGAGTATCAAACATACCTGATGTGCAGGCTGGTTGTTGGAGAGTAACTGAGACAGGATCTGTCTCACTGTCTTTTTGTCGCCTCTCTCTTCATCCTCTTCCCCCCCTAAAATACATTTAATTTAACGATTTTGCACATTTCATACAGGAAAATTAATTAATGTAGGGTTATAAATGAGAATTGTTACAAGACTATACGACATTATTTCATTGACAACTATAACGATGAGACAGAGAAATACGCCACATGATTTATTTAGTAGTTTTATAAACAGACAAAGACAGATGTACAAATACAATATTACACTAAATTAAAACGAGTACAAAACGAACTGTATAAAAATTATGTTTGAAAGTCTAACTAAACATTAATAACCTAAATGAAATAGCAAAGAAGAAGAAAATAGAGAAAGAAAAACCCCAAAATGGCGGAAAAGTTAAAGTGGCCAGTAGTTTTATCGTGCAATTTAGTAGGAATAAATGAACTTTAGTACTTACTAAAAAATCTTAGTAATTTAGATCATGCGATGGATTTCGTATCAAGTGTTGTTACAAACCAACAACCACAGTTTTACGAATAGAAACTAGTACACTACAATGTTATTTTGTCTAACTACTCAGTGCAAAGAGGACCATCTAGCATGGTCCTAATACTACAAATGCAAAGAGAATCATCTAAAATGGTCTTCTTACTACAAGTGTAAAATCATCTCATATTGTTCTTTTATCTACGAGAGCAAAGAGGACCATCTAACATGGTATTTTTAATATAAGTGCAAAGAGGACCATCTAACATGGTCTTTTTAATATAAGTGCAAAGAGGACCATCTAACATGGTCTTTTTAATATAAGTGCAAAGAGGTCCATCTAACATGGTTTTTTTTAATATAAGTGCAAAGAGGTCCATCTAACATGGTCTTTTTAATATCAGTGCAAAGAGGACCATCTAACATGGTCTTTTTAATATCAGTGCAAAGAGGACCATCTAACATGGTATTTTTAATATAAGTGCAAAGAGGTCCATCTAACATGGTCTTTTTAATATAAGTGCAAAGAGGACCATCTAACATGGTCTTTTTAATATAAGTGCAAAGAGGACCATCTAACATGGTTTTTTATACAAGTGCAAAGAGGACCATCTTACATGGTATTTTTACTACGAGTGCATAGAGGACCATCTAACATGGCCCTCTGAACTACGAGTGCAAACAGGACCAACTACAGCGCCCTCTACTTCGTACCTGTATTGTCCTTAGACGTGTTATCTGAAGCAAAAACATAGGTCGTTCCTAAATGAAAAAAGTATTTATTCGAATAAATATTATTAAAAATAAATATTATATTTAGTTACAACCACATACCTGAGCTATCGTAGTTAGCGCTCTCGCTCGCACTCGTTGAATCTTCTACGTCTGATTTGTCTTCCACTGCAAATAAGATTAAATGAAATGGGTGAAAGTGCTATATGGATGGATATAATAATTTTAGCTTGTAGTCTTATAATTGGATTCATAGGTTTCTTCACCTTATGATAAACAAATAGGTTTCCCAACCACACACAACGGGACGGATTTGCGTCCCGGGGTTTTATTCTGGGACAAC
This sequence comes from Cnaphalocrocis medinalis, assembly GCA_014851415.1. Taxonomy (NCBI): domain Eukaryota; kingdom Metazoa; phylum Arthropoda; class Insecta; order Lepidoptera; family Crambidae; genus Cnaphalocrocis; species Cnaphalocrocis medinalis. Next base: position 13,497,656 of record CM026287.1, on the reverse strand, counting down.
CGAACAGGTGACCGAATTAAGGACACTCTCGTCAAAAACAGAACGTAGTCTGTTTAGGTATTCTATTTCCTGTGTTGTTTGATATCTGTAACACAAGGTGCACTACTTAGTACGGAGTCAGGTAGGAGATGTTATGGAGTTTATTTTTTAAGCATTTGTGATGCCTCATGTGTTACAGATGTCCATGGGCGGTGATCACTTACCATCAGGTGAGCCGTATGCATGTTTGTCCGCTATAATGTAAAAAAAAAATTGCATGGCGGCCTCCTGAGTGTATGGACCGACCTGTGTTCTCTGGCGCGGGCTTGTGCCGCGGCGGCGCGGCCCACTTCTCCTGCGCGTCGCGGAGCATCTTCTCGCCGAAGATCACCAGGTCCGACACGCCCCACAGGCCGCGGACCACGTCTGGGAACAATACGACTCTATGAGAAATGAGCCTGAGTCAGCCTGCTGTGAGATGAATTACCGCCAGACAATCACGAAACAGTAAAACTTAATGATACTTACCACGGTATGTTAGAACCTACGCTAAAACCTTCAAAAAGCGAGCGTATGGTCTTCACAAGGGCGTCTAGCTCTGGTATTTGCTTGACATACTCAAATATTGTCACGCTCTTTTCTCTCCACTCCCCTACGTCGGTATGCCTTGCTAGAAAATAATTGCGATCTCACGCCACACCCATGACCTTCTATTATTATCCCCCTTTCTTGGCAAACGAACCGCTCTCGTGAGTGACCCATCTTATATGCGTGGATTTTTTGAGTATTTGCTTGACTACCACAAAATTTTTCCGACGCATACTCACCAGACAGCCGTTATGTGTCAACTCAGTTGCAGACCGTTGGCGACGCCACAAGCTTGGATCGATGATTGCCCAGTCTGGCCGCGTCTCCCCCCTTCTTGCATAGTACCAAATCTAGATGAGCCATGGCATGGACGGGTCCCTCTTTCCCGCACGCATTGTGCATTGCTACTCCCTACAAAATATTTGCCGACTCATATCTACCACTCACCCAGTTCAGCGCGTAGTGTCCTTTGAGACTGCGGCGAGCGCCACATGAGCTTGGTTCAGATGGAGCCTCAAGCTAGCCGCGTCCCTCTCTTCCCCCTTCTTGGCATATGGGCCGAGGCATTTGCTTGACTCCCTACAGAAATATTTACCGACTCATATCTACCACTCACCAGGCAGCGCGTTAGTGTCCTTTGACACTGCGGCGAGGGCCACATGAGCTTGGTTCAGATGGAGCCTCAGGCTGGCCGCGTCCCTCTCTTCCCCCTTCTTGGCATACGGACCGAGGCATTTGCTTGACTCCCTACAAAAATATTTACCGACTCATATCTACCACTCACCAGGCAGCGCGTTAGTGTCCTTTGAGACTGCGGCGAGGGCCACATGAGCTTGGTTCAGATGGAGCCTCAGGCTAGCCGCGTCCCTCTCTTCCCCCTTCTTGGCATACGGACCGAATCTTGAGTGACGCCATCGGTACATGGACGGGGCTCTTTCCCGTAGGCATTTGCTTGACTCCCTACAGAAATATTTACCGACTCATATCTACCACTCACCAGGCAGCGCGTTAGTGTCCTTGTGAGCACTGCGGCGAAGGGCCACATGTAAGCTTGGTTCAGATGGAGTCCTGCAAGCTAGCCGCGTCCTCCTCCTGTCTTAGCTACGGGACCGAATCTGAGTGACGCCATGGAACTGGACCGGGGCTCTTTCCCGTAGCATTTGGCTTGACTCCCTACAGAAATATTTACCGACTCATATCTACCACTCACCAGGCAGCGCGTTAGTGTCCCTTGACACTGCGGCGAGGGCCACATGAGCTTGGTTCAGATGGACCTTCAAGCTAGCCGCATCCCTCTCGGCCTCCGCATCGGTCAGGGCTCCGAGGGCCTCGTGCGCCTTCTGCGTCAGCTCGCTCAGCGCCTGCGTGAGGGCTTCGCGCATGGCCGTCGTGTCGTACTTCGTGTAGATCACCTCCGGCGGGAGACGGATGTCGAAGTACGATATTTTGCTGTATCTGTTGGGAAAAAAATGTTATTAGATAGAATCCGGCTCGAAGGACCAAGTTTTGGGCGTACTGTAGTTAATGTAGGTACATTTTTTATGTGATAATTGGCAGACGAGCACACTGATCACCTGATGGTAAGCAATGGCCGCCGCTCATAGACACCTGCAACACCAGTACAGTCACAAGTACGCTGCTAATCTTTAACCCCCTTTCTCCCAGTTGGGCCTCTGGTACCCTCACTCACTCGACGAAACATAGCGCGTGCGCTGCTTCACGCCAGTCTTCTGTGAGGCCGTGGTATCACTCCGGTTGACATAATAGGAGAACGTGATAAGGAGGACGGACGGTGGTTTTTGTAATCAAAATGCGCGCACGTAGCACGCCAGCGACCGACTGACCTGAAGCAGGCCGTGGTGAGGGTCCTGGCGAAGGCGTGCGCGTGCGCGTGCAGCGCGTGCCGGCAGGTGGCGCGGCGGGTGTAGCGCGGCGCGGCGGCGCGGCCGCGCACGTAGCACGCCAGCGACCGACTGACCTGAAGCAGGCCGTGGTGAGGGTCCTGGCGAAGGCGTGCGCGTGCGCGTGCAGCGCGTGCCGGCAGGTGGCGCGGCGGGTGTAGCGCGGCGCGGCGGCGCGGCCGCGCACGTAGCACGCCAGCGACCGACTGACCTGAAGCAGGCCGTGGTGAGGGTCCTGGCGAAGGCGTGCGCGTGCGCGTGCAGCGCGTGCCGGCAGGTGGCGCGGCGGGTGTAGCGCGGCGCGGCGGCGCGGCCGCGCACGTAGCACGCCAGCGACCGACTGACCTGAAGCAGGCCGTGGTGAGGGTCCTGGCGAAGGCGTGCGCGTGCGCGTGCAGCGCGTGCCGGCAGGTGGCGCGGCGGGTGTAGCGCGGCGCGGCGGCGCGGCCGCGCACGTAGCACGCCAGCGACCGACTGACCTGAAGCAGGCCGTGGTGAGGGTCCTGGCGAAGGCGTGCGCGTGCGCGTGCAGCGCGTGCCGGCAGGTGGCGCGGCGGGTGTAGCGCGGCGCGGCGGCGCGGCCGCGCACGTAGCACGCCAGCGACCGACTGACCTGAAGCAGGCCGTGGTGAGGGTCCTGGCGAAGGCGTGCGCGTGCGCGTGCAGCGCGTGCCGGCAGGTGGCGCGGCGGGTGTAGCGCGGCGCGGCGGCGCGGCCGCGCACGTAGCACGCCAGCGACCGACTGACCTGAAGCAGGCCGTGGTGAGGGTCCTGGCGAAGGCGTGCGCGTGCGCGTGCAGCGCGTGCCGGCAGGTGGCGCGGCGGGTGTAGCGCGGCGCGGCGGCGCGGCCGCGCACGTAGCACGCCAGCGACCGACTGACCTGAAGCAGGCCGTGGTGAGGGTCCTGGCGAAGGCGTGCGCGTGCGCGTGCAGCGCGTGCCGGCAGGTGGCGCGGCGGGTGTAGCGCGGCGCGGCGGCGCGGCCGCGCACGTAGCACGCCAGCGACCGACTGACCTGAAGCAGGCCGTGGTGAGGGTCCTGGCGAAGGCGTGCGCGTGCGCGTGCAGCGCGTGCCGGCAGGTGGCGCGGCGGGTGTAGCGCGGCGCGGCGGCGCGGCCGCGCACGTAGCACGCCAGCGACCGACTGACCTGAAGCAGGCCGTGGTGAGGGTCCTGGCGAAGGCGTGCGCGTGCGCGTGCAGCGCGTGCCGGCAGGTGGCGCGGCGGGTGTAGCGCGGCGCGGCGGCGCGGCCGCGCACGTAGCACGCCAGCGACAGCGCCAGCGCCGCGCGGGACAGCCGCCGCGCGCGCCCCGTCGCCCCGCACGCCTCGCAGCGCGACCAGAACATCACCTGCTGCCATCGTACAGAATGTCAAGCAGGACACTCATCTAGCCGTGCAGCATGTAATGTATCCGATACTGTATCAGGTGACTATATAGACACGAGCCCGCTGCGAGCTGCTCGCGCGTGGTTTGCTGAGAGCCCGCGTGGCGGTATCACTGCGAGCACAAAACTCGCAGCTAGAAACGCGATGATCGTGGACGAGGTGTACTCAATAGAACGTAGAAAAAAAGTAGTTAGTCGTGCGACCCGCGGTAAAAAAGATTCCTTTAATTAATAGTAACTACATCCGTACTTCACATTATAATGCGGCCCGGACCTTTGTGCTCACATTGTTATGTGTGGCTCTTGAGCAGTAAAGTGTGACGACCGCTGCAATAGAAGATTGGATACCTTACATGCTACGTTTCGTGCTACATGGCAGGTGAGTACCCTGCTTATCGGTAACCATAATTTCAGCCAATAAACGTCGAGCAGATTGACAAGTGACCATAACGCATGTAGCTGAGGTTACAGAGATCTTATATGGCAGTATTCAAAGAATCTTTTCGAACGAACTACATGACCTAGCAGCGATAAACCGCTTTATTGTAATCTTTGTTTCACTCATGTACCTATTCTATTTCTGTGCAATAAAGAATATCTATTTATCTATCTACACGTGAGAAAGGTTTCACGTTGGGTACCGAGAATGTAAATCGATGAGCAAACGAAAAAACGAGTCGATATTTCGAGGGCAAATTTCGGCGGATCAGGAGGCTAATTCTCGGTTTTCGCCTTCTATGTCGAGTCGACTTCAATGAACACACAACCAGTAGGAGAACACAGATTACAGTCGACATTCCTTATCTTGTTCTACTATTGGTCTATGTGTTCCATGAAATCGACTCGACATAGAAGGCGAAAACCGAGAATTGGCCTCTAGGACTTTTTGTCTCATTTCGTGATCATGGACGAGACCTGCCGGGCTAACATACGCGCCACGAGATAATTTTGTCGACACTCGTATTATGTCGGCGCAAGTTGCTTCTCGCTCACCTGACTGAGCGATGAGCGGGATAGAAGGATGCGCTCTCGCGAACGAGAGTCGACGAAATTTTGTCGCGGTGCGCATGTTAGGCCTACTGGAGCCACCATTTTGATCACAGAAACCAAGCAGCAGTCAATGACTTGGAGAAAAGTCTATTCTCCAACGCCGAAGAAATTCAATGACTTGGAGAAACGTCTATTCTCCAACGTCGAAGAAATTCAAGGTGTCAAGTTCGGCGGGAAAGTTTATGGCGTCGGTATCCTGGGATGATGAAGGAATAATTATGGTGGAATGAAAGTATAAACTAAGTGCAGATTCAGTTACAGGCTGCCACAGCTTGCAATTGTGAGGTTAATTATATTATAATATTATCTTAACACTTACTTGTTTATTTTGTTCTTCTTTTATTTTATCCACATTACTGTGTCCGATGGTATTGCACGTGATCGTAATGCAAACATCTCCGTGTACAAACCTGTAAAAAAAACACGTTTTTTTTTCATATTCATATTATTAAGGACAATCAAGATGACCTCACTCCGCCTGATGGTAAGCGGCCGTGAGATCCAAATACGAGGTTGACAGGCACAAAAGAACAGACTAAGTACCAATTGAGTCTGATGTTAAGCGATTACCGCCGCCCATAGACACAGTTACAAGTGCTATCAACCATTGATCTCTCCGTACTACCGGATTGGGCCTCCGCTACCCTCACTCTCTCAGCAAAGCATAGAGTATGCACCGACTTACCTTCTGACATGCTGGTTCATCGGCACCTGGCAGTTGTTGGAGGGGCACTTGTAGTCGCCGTTGAAGCAGTACTTCTCCAGGAACGCGCCCAAAGAGATATCATGTTGTCCGTACATCTGCATGTTTACGATCCTGTAGGAAAATGTACATCCTCATCATCATAAATAAGGCCCGCAGTGTAAGCGGGCCTATCGCCTGGGGAGGGACGTGAAATAAGGTTCTTCAACCCGTACTCATGTCTCCTCCCCACTCTGGCGATGAGGGAGCGTCGCTGGGGTTTAGTCGGTATGACTCCGGTCCCTCCCGGAGCAGAGCCCGACATAACCCGCCTGCCCCCAGTAGGAGGGTATGCATAAGGAGTCGCAAGACTATGTTGGCCCACTTCGGGTCAGCGGCATTCCCCAGCGTCAACAAAAAAAGGGTGTATCTGTGAACATTTACATCCCTTTAACCATATGTTCTACCAAACATTCTGATCACAGAAACCAAGCAGCAGTCAATGACTTGGAGAAAAGTCTATTCTCAACGCCGAACAAATTCAATGACTTGGAGAAAAGTCTATTCTCCAACGCCGAAGAAATTCAAGGTGTCAAGGTCGGCGGGAAAGTTTATGGCGTCGGTATCCTGGGATGATGAATTATGATGGAATGGAAGTAAAAACTAAGTGCAGATTCAGTTACAGGCTGCCATAGCTTGCAATTGGGTATTTGACTAATCTCGATTTAGTAAAAAATATTGATACTCTATCAAAATATTGGTAAATAAGAACCAATGGCCAAACATTTTCAGTTAAAAAATATAACATCTAGCTGGTTTTGTGAGCATTGAAAGTTTCATGGGCAAGTCCATTTTTAAAGTATAAAATTAAAAAAAATAATTATATCATTGAACTACCCGTACATTTTTCATCAACTTTTATTATAAAACCATATACTTAAACGAAACATTTGATATAGCTACCATATAAAAATTTACTAGACGCGCATACAGAAGGTTGACTCGTGACCGTCACGATTCCATAGCCATTTGTATAGCAGAGTTTTTGGGTCTTGCCCAAAATACGTCTGCTCTTAAAGTTGTTGATATCTCAGGTAATTCAAATGAGAATCAAGTGATTCTTTCAACGATGTTTCTTAAATTGAGGCGTCTTTGATTAAACACATAAAAATAATTGTCAAATACCCAATTGTGAGGTTTATATATTTATTTAAACTTTATTGTACAAAATTTGTAACAATAGGCGAACTTAATGCCCAGGGGCATTCTCTACCAGTTACCCTTTGGGTCATGCAGAAAAGAGGTTAATTATATTATAATATTATCTTAACACTTACTTGTTTATTTTGTTCTTCTTTTATTTTATCCACATTACTGTGTCCGATGGTATTGCACGTGATCGTAATGCAAACATCTCCGTGTACAAACCTGTTAAAAAAACGTTTTTTTTTTCATATTCATATTATTAAGGACAATCAAGATGACCTCACTCCGCCTGATGGTAAGCGGCCGTGAGATCCAAATACAAGGTTGATAGGCACAAAATAACAGACTAAGTACCAAGTGGGTATTTGACTAATCTCGATATAGTAAAAAATATTGATACTCTATCAAAATATTGGTAAATAAGAATGGCCAACATTTTCAGTAAAAAATAGTCTAGCTGATTTTGTGAGCATTCAAAGTTTTCAAAGATTTGCATTCATTTTTAAAGTATAAAATTAAAAAAAAAAATTATACCATTGAACTACCCGTACATTTTCCACCAACTTTTATTACAAAACCATATACTTAAACGAAACATTTGATATAGCTACCAAACAAAATTTACTAGACGCGCATACAGAAGTTTGAGTTGTGACGTCACAATTCAATAGCCATTTGTATAGAGCGTTTTTGGTCTTGCCCAAAATATGTGCTCTTAAAGTTGTGATATCTCAGGTAATTCAAATGAGAATCAAGTGATTCTTTCAACGATGCTTCTTAAATGGAGGCGTCTTTTGATTAAACATTTTTTTTTTGTCCAATACCCAATTGAGTCGGATGTTAAGCGATTACCGCCGCCCATAGACACAGTTACAAGTGCTATCAACCATTGATCTCTCCGTACTACCTTGGATTGGGCCTCCGCTACCCTCACTCTCTCAGCAAAGCATAGATGCACCGACTCACCTTCTGACATGCTGGTTCATCGGCACCTGGCAGTTGTTGGAGGGGCACTTGTAGTCGCCATTGAAGCAGTACTTCTCCAGGAAAGCGCCCAAAGAGATATCGTGTTGTCCGTACATCTGCATGTTTACGATCCTGTAGGAAAATGTACATCCTCATCAACATAAATAGGGCCCGCAGTGTAAGCGGGCGTTTCGCCTGGGGAGGGACGTGAAATAAGGTTCTTCAACCCGTACTCTTGTCTCCTCCCCACTCTGGCGATGTGGGAGCGTCGCTGGGGTTTAGTCGGTTTGCCTCCAGTCCCTCCCGGAGCAGAGCCCGACATAACCCGCCTGCCCCCAGCAGGAGGGTATGCATAAGGAGTCGCAAGACTATGATGGCCACTTCGGGTCAACGGCATTCCCCAGCGTCAACAAAAAAAAAGGGTGTATCTGTGAACATTTACATCCCTTTAACCACATGTTCTACCAACCATACTGAAAAACATTTGTCGAACTACTTTTAGAAATTCATAATTTTTTTTTTCTCAAATCCCCATACAAAATGACGAAGTTACGCGACCGACTTATTTTGCATAAAAAATTTAAAAGTTATAGAAATGTTGATCAGTATGGTTAGTAGAACACTTACTTGCTATACAGAGGCGGCGCAAGGCGTAGGCCATGTGGGCCACCGCCCACGGCCTCGCGGTACAAGGGGCCTCGCGCCTCAAAAAATTTTAAGCTCGTCCGAGGGGCTTTATCGGTCATCATCGTCGTAAAATCGACAGAAAAGGAAAGGGCCTCGCGAAATCAGTCTTGCCCACATCAAAATTAGATCTTGCCCCGCCACTGCTGTATGCTGCGGTATTTTTTTTTTCATACGTCAAACTAATGAATCTAGGCGCTACAAGCTTCTCTTCATTGATATCGGTGTCGCTTAGCAGTGACACTGGAGTGACTTACCAGGGATTGACGCAGAAGTCAGGCACATTGGCGGACTTGTTGCTGTAGCTGTACAGCAGCATGCTGAGCCGCTGGTGGTTCTCGGGCGCCAGCGGGTCGAGCGGCTCGTTCTCGGGCTGCTTCTCACTTGTATCGGTGTCGAGTGTAACTGTCTGTTTGACAATGATACTGGAGACTTACCAGGGATTGACGCAGAAGTCAGGCACATTGGCGGACTTGTTGCTGTAGCTGTACAGCAGCATGCTGAGCCGCTGGTGGTTCTCGGGCGCCAGCGGGTCGAGCGGCTCGTTCTCGGGCTGTTTCTCACTTGTATCGGTTTCAGGTTCTTTTACAGTCTTCTTTACGACTGACGGCTTGTATAGGGGGCATTCATCTACAAAATAAATACTTATAATGACTTGGGTTGCAAAATAGCTAAGGCCTGGCTTTTATACACATTTCAACAAAGGAGATTAGGTACTTTCTTGACTAGCTACGCTTTAAATTTGCCATATGAACAGGAAAGATTTGTATAGAAACACCTTAAAAATCTTTTAACATTATAATGCAAGTTAAAAAATATTTACAATTTTACTCAGAGAAATAATTACATCTGTACGCGCCAATCTAAAAAAAAAAAATAAAAATAAAAATAAAAATAAAACTTTATTGAAAAAATCGTCAGAGCAATCAAATACACAAGTCTACTTATACTAAGGGAACAATTATTAGTTTGCTGCCTAAACTAGGAGTATCCTGTATCTTAGGCAGAAACAAAAAGAAGAAAGGACTTAATTAACAAATTAATTTTACCAATAAACAAATACTTAACATAACAACTTAAAGACAGATGCGAATACTAATAAACAAATACTTAACATAAGAACTTAAAGACAGATCCGAGTAATAATAAAATATACCAAAATTGTGCATGTAAATAATGTAAACTAAATATCTACAAATAGGCATAAACGTGATTATAATATGTAAACAATGACCCGGTTAGAAAATTTGATGACACTGATAAATTTCTTGACATAAATACCTCTAAACTTGAAAACGTCTATCTAGCATTACCTAGAAACACCTTACAAAGACTAAGATTACATAATAAAACATTATAAACTAAATCTAATTAACGTTGTTCAAACCTTGCCTACCTAATAATTACACTATTGGGCGCCTTCATAATCTATGGACCTTATCAAGCGATATTCGGCCATTTTTCTGGCTGGACACTCAAGGTCACCAGTTTTGTGGTCGAATGGTTTTTTGTACTGCAAGCATGTGGCGCACTTGGGGGGCTCAGCCTGCTTTGGGCAATCCTTCTTTTCATGTCCTTGGTCTCCGCAGTGAGCGCAGGTGGTGCTCTCTCCCCGACACGTTTTAGCGGCATGTCCGTACTGTTGGCACTTGTAGCACCTGGTAACAAGTGTAAAATCCCGAACAGGGCAGGACGACCAATTTACATAGACTCTCTCATTTGAGATTAAGGCTTTACGTATCACTGCAGGGACCTCGATAACGTAGTTGCAGGTTTCTGCGTTTTTTCGGCCCGATTTATGACTGAGTTTAATAGAGCTTAGGAAATTCTCCATGGTCATGTTCGTCAGTTTGTCGACTAAGTTTTGCTGCCAGATGCAATTGAATACGTCAGTTTCCGTCAAGAAAGTGGGTACTCCGATAACGACGATTCTGGGCCTACGTTTTTTAGGTTCGTCTAGAGTAAGGCCAGATGTAGTCAGCTGCTCCGATTTTTTGAGTTTATCTATATATATATCTAATGTAAAAATACAGCTTTTATCACAGGGGCTAGTTGTTCGTAGCGCCTAGGGATTTGTCCAGGAAAATCTTTAGCAGCGCGAAAGCGCTATCAGGTTTTTAGAACTTAACTGGTTTGTGTGAACTTGTGAAGACCGGCCGACGTCACTCTCCGCACGCGAAATGCTCCTGAAGCCTGATAGCGGAAAAGCCCGTAGAAAGAAGAAGATGAATGTACGCTCACGTTTGTGTTTATCGGTGTCGAGGCGGCAGCCCGTGGCGCGGTAGTGCGCCAGCGCGGCCTTCACGCCGGGGTCGTCCACCGTCGCACGGATCGGGTTCTTTATGAACGGGTGAACTTCCTGCGAGGCAATCAGTCAACACATCAACCGACTAAGATGGAGCAAGGTTTTAAAATGTCTTAAATGGGACCAAGTGATCAAAAGTGGCGTGTTGGCGAACAAACTGCTACGGCCCATTGAGATGGGACAAAGACAGACTTTGTAGTCCACACGTCCACATCTGGATAGTGATTCATAATAATAGACGTCCACAACTGGACATAGGCCTCCCCCAATGTTTTCCACACAGATCGGTCCTATGCCACCCGCATCCGAGGGATTCCGCCCCAACGGCCGTCTGTTCTCCTCGCAATGTGTCCTGCCCGTTGCCACTCGAGCTACGCAATTCTTTGGGCTATATCTGCAACCTTAGATCTTCTGCGAACTAGACATTAGAGTACAGACATTTACCACAAAATAAAGACTCTGACACAGAAGGCTGACTCAGCCTTGATTTTGAATTTAGAAGAGTTCGTTGACATATGCTAGGGTTGTTGCCCGGCATGAGTACATAAGCGCGCGGCCTCTACCATAGACCTCGACAGTTTGACAATCTTATGTCATATGTTAGGATTAATGTGGTCGAAAAGGCGTTTTTGCCCGTTAGTACGCATGCGTGAGTACATGACATATTTTTAGCTCTTAGTGGGCAGTCAGCCTTCTGTGTCAGAGTCTTTATTTTGTGCATTTACTGTACAATTTCAGCGGATATCGGGTTTACCTTGCAGACTATACTATTTAGCTGCGGCCTGGTGACGGAGTGTGCGGCGCGGGGCGTGTGCGGGCGCGGGGAGGGCTGCAGCAGCGGGCGCGGGAAGTGTCCCCGCAGGGGGCAGCGGCGCCCCGCCTCTGTCTCCAGGTAGGGCGCGGGGATCACCACGTTCGGGGACATGGAGAGGACCACGTCGTCTGTCGACCATCTGGAAGTTACCACTCATTGGTATGATCCTTGGTTTGTCTTTGGCTAGGTTGGTTAACTAGTAGGTAAGTAAGCAAGCGAGCGGTTAACCCCTTAATGAGCAGTAGGTATAACTACAATTCATTGGTTTCTGACCTTATCTCCAACACATATGGTTCAAAAAGGTATCTATCATAACAACAGAGCCTCATAAAGGGTTAGATGAAAGTTACTGAGTATGAAAAATCCGCTAGATGGGGGTTTTTATGTAAGAGGTTAACGAACATATTATTACATTGACTGATGATATAGTCTGTTTCAATTATGATGTCCTTCTGGACATTTCGAAGAACGTTACTCTGCACGTTACGTGTACGTAACGCGCGAGATCTATAGATCAAATCAAATATTATATCTTTTTGCACTTGGTAGTAAATCGTCATTTGAAAAATATAAAATTATACAAAACTACCCTACAATTATAGTCTGTTTCAATACTTTCAATTATGAAGTTCCTTTTTGTATTGGTTAGTTAAAAATCGTCATTTGAAAAATATAAAATAATCCAAAAACATCCTACAAATTGATTCACAAGCAAAATTAACATATCGTTTTTGAATATAATGCTCAAAATAATGTAAACTTCAAAATAAAATAATAGTTTTTTTTTTGCGCGATTGCGGTTACGTACTATGGTTTGTGATTGACTTTTAAACATAGTGATGGCAAACTGTCTAACAATCATCAATAAGGATATTAATTAATGACGTGACATTCCAAAAGAGTTAATTAAGTATGTGCTTAACAACCAACCCGTTAACAGCCAAAGCTTTAAATTTTACCCGAGTCACCCAGCACGCCATCTATAAATTTTCATAAAATAAGAAACTTACCTATCGCTATGCGTATCAGCTTTCAACTTGGCCTCTTCTTTAGGCAAGAAGACGTCATCATCGACCGACAACGTTGCTCTTAGAGGATCGCTAAAATCCCTTATCGGCACTCCACAACTGAAATTCTTATCACTAGTCAGTTTTACGAACAAACTTTGCTTTTTGCAACGGATCGTCTGGCTCCTTCTTACTCGAATCCACTTCATTCCCATTCGATTCATTTTTTTCATCATTACTCGAGCATATACTTTTTCTATCATTCGAGTTTAAATCGTTAAAAACTTCGCTGTCATTCTCCCACTCCTCATTGTTTAAAATCGACTCGCTAACATCAGTGTCGTCTTTGTCTATTGCTTCATTGTTCATAGATAACGCGTCTTCTTTCTCTTTTGTCTTTGGGATCATTTTCATCGTCATCAAACGTCATGCCGGGTTCTGGCAGAACTGCTTCGATGTCTCCTAGGAAGGCCTTCTCGAGCTTCCAGTTGTAACAAGCGAGTAGCATGAACTTGACAACTTTCTTCACTCGGATTAATTCTTGTAGCGAAGCGCCTCGAAGGAGAATGCAGCATCCCAAGTTTGGTTCCGCGCAGCCTTCCAGCACCATTAGAGTTTTGCTAGAATCTATAAAACAAAGGTTTTCAATAACTGCTCATATCACGTACAATGGACTAAAAGAAAGTCTAAGTGCGGAAAATAGAGTCCACTTTACATTACATTTTTATCTACTTCGTACAATGACATTTGGTACAGGGTGTATCTATAAACATTACATCCATTTTACCAAGTCTTGTGACAATCATTCTGCACAACGTTTGTTCTATGCCTTTTGAAAATCAGTCGAAAATTTCAATGGCCCTCATACAAAATTACGAAGTCACGTGACAGATTCCAAAGTTTTCATACAATGAAAACTTGAAATTTTTCATGCGAATTTCCAAACGTCATAGAACAAAATGTTGTTCAGAATGGTTGGTAGAAGTGGTTAAAGGGATGTAAATAATACAACCTGTATGTCCTTTATTTTATGTATTTACTTCACACCTTTATTTGTGTACAATAAAGGTATCTATATTCATTCACACACGATGGTTTATCTAGACACAAAAAATAAATTGCCGAGTAGGTCGCACAATTGACCTTGGCACCTATTTAGATATGATTTCTTTTGACGCTGACCTCGATAAACAACACTCTTTTTACCTTGGCTAGCACATTTCACATTTATGTTTTTGATGGGATAAAACTCACAGTTCTTGACATAAAACTTTTCCGCAGTGCCAAGCCTGGGGGTGCCGATCCTCGCGTCTATGGAAGCCACCAGGTCTGCCCGGGAGCAGCGCGCCGTCCTCTGCAAGGCTTTGTCCCGCAGGCGCGCCGCCAGCGCCACCCCGGCCGCGCGGAGGGCGTCCTGAACTGCGCGAGCCGCGCCTCCACGGACTAACACCACCTATACAAGGTGAATTTTTAATCACCATGCAAATTTTAAGATCGACCAGGCCTGTCCCACTCCGCGTGTAGGTATCAAACTTGCAAGTACATGCGGCGGCCCCTCCTAATCAGTAGAAACTCACGAGCGAACGGCGACGCATGCGAGACAGTTGCTTGTGATAGAAAGAGATCGCACTTCTAGGTATGAATAATTGTAGGTGTTGAACGCTGGGCGGTCGGAATTTCAACTTTATGTTATGGTAGCCTGAGTCTTTATCTTCTATATTATTTATTAAGAGATAACTTCTATAGACAACGACAAGGCTTATAGGTAAACCGAAAACACGAAATGCTTGCGCGATGTAATTGAGCACAGCGCCATCTATTGGTTAATTTCTGAATTACGGTCCCGAAGCGAAGTGAGGGCGGGCCACTAGTTTCTATAATCGGGTTTTAGAAGTGGGCTTTCTGTACTTGTACTATTAAGTATTCTGTGGATCGACTTAGAATCTGTAAGTCAGCAGCAGAAGTAGGTCAGTTTTCTCCTAGAAACATGGGTCAAATTATGACAATTTTTTTTTACTTTTCATACAAATCAGACTGATCACGTGATCGATATAGTATGGGAAGTTCAAAATTTTTGTCGTATTTCGACTAATGTTTCTTGAAGAGAGTTGTACATTTACAGATTCTTAGTCGGTCTTAAAAATTTGGATGGTGATTAAAAATTCGCCTTGTACAATCATCATCATCATCATCATCATCATCATCATCATCATCATCATCATCAGTCTCTTGTGCTCGTACATACCTTGGGTTCTAAAGCGGTGATTCTCGCTGCACATCGAACTAAATATTGTTGTTCCTGGAAAAATACATTCCAATATAAGATGTTGATCAAACCAATACCTACATGTACTAATGGCGGTCACCGATTCCAGATCACCCTAAGGGTCAGAATGCTTTCCAAAATTCGTAGGCAATTCACCAGAAAAGTACTAGTAAACAATGGAACGTGCACGGCATTTTATTGTTAAAGTGATCAGCAGGTGGCAAGAACATAAGTGAATGCTATGTAGTCTTACCTTATAATAAAACGTGGACCAACCTGTAATAGCACTGGTTCTAAAGAAGTCAGCTTGCCCTCCACTCGCTGGTACGCGATGGAACAGTCCAAGTAACAAGATAGTCGGGTTGGCTATTTGTTGTGGCATTCCCCTGAAAATACAAGAAAATAGAATCTATACTCTGATTCATAATCATGTAAAGTAAACTACAGATGTCAATGTGTCATCCCCATACATTATCACTCCAAAATTTGACACATGCAAAATGTCAAAATGCATAGAAACTTGTAATTTTCATCTGTCAGTTTACTTTACATGATTACGAATCAGAGTATAAGTAAGTTTTTTCAACTCGTACAAAGTCATATTAGTCAATACTAGTGGCCCGCCCTTCGTTGTGGGACATTTTAGTTTCACATTATGCCAATAGATGACGCTAGGTGTCGATTAAATCGCGCAAGCGTTACGCTTTTTCGGCGTACCTTCTAATTCCCTCTAACCTTGTTAATTCGCTGCATTATTCCTCTAACCAAAGGTTGTCTGGAAGAGATCGCTTATTAGCGATAAGGCCGCCGATATTGTATTTGGAAATTACTATTAGCATTAAGTTCTGTAATGTGTTGTGCAATAAAGAGTATCTATATAATATCTATCTTCTACAGCCTTTATTTACTCAAACAAATTTTGAAGGTGAAGTCATACCTATGTGCGACGTTTTTGGTCAAAACGACCCCCTGCACGACGCAGCTGTCCCTCATCGTGTCCCCGGGGACTTTCTTCACCTGCACGTAGTTGCGGACGTCGATGTCGTTGCTGAATAGATCTGCAACGGAATTACAAATAATATTTATTTATTTATTTAAGTAAGTACACAGACAGATTACAGCCATACTTGTTCTTATTACTAACTTACAGTTACAGGATCTAGGCAGTAATCCTGGAATAGTGTACTCATCATGCATAAAATATATAAACTTACACTACGTAGTTAAAACTTAAAAAAAACCTGTTAAATTTAATTAGTGTGACGTGTGAGAGTTTGAGGATACCTCGGCCCTCAAAATATCACTGAGTGTTTTCTTATAATTTGGAAATCGCGCAAATATATATAATAATACAGGCTGTATCCGTCAACATTTACATCCCTTGAACCACGTGTTCTATCAACCATTCTGAACAACATTTTTTCGACTCCCCATACAAAATGACCAAGTCACGTGAACGTTTTTGTATAGAAAGATAATTTTTTTAATGTGAATTTTCAAAAGTCATAGATCACATGTTGATCAGAATGGTTGGTACAACACGTGGTTAAAGGGATGTAAATGTTCACAGATACACTCTGTATATCTGGTGACTTCATGTCGGCATGACCATGGGAGAGCCACGCTTCGGCATGAATGTGCCGGCTCGAACAGAGTGAGACCACGGTCTCACAGGATACTGGTGTGAAGTAGCACCTTTTTTGTGATAGGGGGCAGACGAGCAGACGGATAGCCTGATGGTAAGCGATGGCCGCCGCTTATGGACACCTGCAACACCAGTAGAGTCACAAGTGCGCTGCCTACCTTTAACCCCCTTTCCCCCAATTAGGCCTCTGGTGCCCTCACTCGACGAAACACAGCGTAGGCGCTGCTTGACTCCTATCTTCTGTGAGGCTGTGATATCACTCCGGTCGAGCCGGCACAAATATGATCCTTATGGTCCTGGCATAAGAGTCAAGTCGTTTACATTTTATTGCAGACTACTGTACACAGTACTGACCCGGCATCACTATATCGGCGGCCTGCTGGCACAGCGGGTACAGCACCTCCAGCCACGCCGCCGGCAGAGCCTCGCGGGCGAGGCACTGCCGCATCAGCAGCCGGAGGTGGTCCTCGCCGGACTCCGCTATCGCTTTGCAAACATTGCGTGATTCTGTGTATCCTAGGTAACAAATAGATATTGAAAACTGTGAAAGATAAAACCTCTTAAAAAATCACCTATACTCTGGTTTTTAATCATGTGGACTAAACTGACAGATGTAAATGTGTCATCCCCATACATTAACACTCAATTTGACACATGAAAAAAGTCAAAATGCATAGAAACTTGTCATTTTCATCAGTCAGTTTACTCCACAAGATTAAAAACTAGAGTATAGGTACAGTAGTACCAGTTTTATAAGTTACACCGATGTACTTGCGAAGAAATCTCAAATTTAAACAATCTTAACCGATCACAACGTTCCGCTTACGCGCGCTAAACATAACTTCTAATTGGTTGATGCGTGCGCGCCATGTTCGGTTGCTATAGCAACCGCGACACTCGATATTTGTGATTGTACGGTCATATCATAATGAGCGAGATAGCACTACTCACTGGATTTTTTTGAATTGTCATCTTAATGTAACGCAATAAAGTATATATTTCAACAGCGTTCGCAATAGGGTATTTGACTAAGCTTGTTATAGTAAAAAATATTTATACTTTTCCAAAATACTGGTAAATGAAAACCAATGGCCAACATTTTCAGTTAAAAATATAACGTCTAGCTGGTTTTATGAAAATTCAAAGTTTCATGGGCAAGTCCAATTTTAAAGTACAAAATTTAAAAAAAAAATTATATCATTGAACTACCCGTGTACGGGTAGTTCAATGATATAATTTTATAATTTTTAAAAATGTTTTTCACCAACTTTTATTATGAAACCATATACTTAAACGAAACATTTCATATAGCTATCAAACAAAATTTACTAGACGCGCATACAAGATACGAGCGTGTGACGTCACTTGCCTGTAGCCACTTGTATAGAGCGTTTTTGGACTTGCCCAAAATATGTGCTCTTAAAGTTATGATATCTTAGGTGATTCAAATCAGAATCGAGCAATTCTTTCAATAATGTTTCTTAAATTGAGAGGTCCTTTGATTAAACACATTTTTTCTTTTTTGTCAAATACCCTATTGTAATCAATCGGCTATATCTTGCACTCTTCTGCGTAGATAAACTTTGCCGATGCGACTTATAAACGTGGTACACCTGTAATCTTGTTTATTGTATGATAATAATAGTTACCTTCAGTGTGTTCTATAACTGGGTGATTTTCTTCCTCACTCGGTGGCGACGATTTGGTTTCTGCTTCAAAAAGGAACAATAAGTACCTAAAATACTAGTGTCCTAAGACACACATAACAAGACACATACAACTTGTATGATACAGGAGTTATTATATTTACCTGTTTTAGGTGCTTTGATAAGTCTAGCTGAATTGTTTCCCAGATTCAAATCCAGGCAATACGAGGAAACGCTCTCCACTAATCTACCACCAGTGGGGCTTTCTTCAGCTGAAAAAAAAACTCATATTACCTAAAGATACTTAGTTCTTTAAATTTTCGCATTGTATATAACCTTATTTTTTATTATAGACGGGTATATATATCGGTAAATTTGAGTCGTTTTATTCACGAAGCATACATTTAACATACTAAATCATCAAAATAAGCAAAATAAAAATCAGCTGTTCCATACAAAAAGTAATATTCATCAGGCGATAATGTATTTTTTTTTTATGTGATAGGTAGCAGACGAGCAGGCGGATCACCTGATGGTAAGCAATGCCGCCGCTCATGGACACCTGCAACACCAGTAGAGTTACAAGTGCGCTGCCAACCTTTTATCCCCTTCCCCCCCGGGTGGGCCTCCGGTACCCTCTATCACTCGGCGAAACACAGCACAGAGGCTGCTTCACGCCGGTTTTCAGTGAGGCAGTGGTATCACTCCGGTCGAGCCGGCCCATTCATGCCGAAGCGTGGCTCTCCCACAGTTGTATGATGTATGATGTGTGATGTATGAAACAGTTGATTTTTATTTTGCTTATTTTGACGATCAAACATGCTAAAGGGGTTATTCGTGTTATCGTGTGGTTATTCGTGAGCTTTATTTGTGTTACCTATTATGAGGGCTTCGGAGTAAATAGTTAGAAAACAAGTTATTTACGAGTGGATTCCTCCTGTTGCGTCGGCAGCACCGTGGGCCGGTAGAGGGCGTAGTCGGCGAACTGCGGAAGCTCCGTCACGCACTCCATGTACCCCGAGCTGAGCAGGTTCTGGCACACTTGGCTCGCTTGGATTCTGTGAGTGAGAACATTATAGGAGATATTCATTCATAAATAGCAACTACAATAATATCAGAATCTCTTTTCATATTTTTCATGTTCTGTGGCCTCAAAAGGCCAATTAAAAGCTTGCCCTATTGGATTTTCTTTTACTCCTAGTTCCAATGTACACACTTACTGCATGCAGTGTTTACTATTATTAGAATGAACGCCTAAATGTATTAATTTTAAAGTTACGGTGCCATGTGAATGTTACATTCCGTTTGTGAAACGAATAAAAAAAGAACTTAATATGAAGAGACTACCTACATATACACTCTGAACTAGTAGTAATAGAAATAGTTATAGGTATGCTTGACTGGTATGTACATTCAATCATAGAGTTTGCAGTGGCAGAAAGTTGGGTGACTTTTGATGAGCTATGAGTTTTTTTTAATGTCTTAGAAGTCTATACTGTCCCACTGCAGGGCAAAGGACTCCAGCATAGAAATCAAGTCATCGCTACTATGATGGGTTTAATCACCACGCTTGCCTAATGTGGATTGGTGATCACAAACCCAAGCTATGTTCGAAAAATTACAAACATACTTTTTGTCGACCCGGGAATTGAACCCGAGATCACGGCCCGGTACTAAAACCATGAGACCATCGGGGCGCTAAGAGGGTGATATTATATTAATCTTAATTTGAATTACCTATGAATAGACTACATAACTAAATAATAATAACTACACTCTAACCAGTGGTTCTTAACCTTTAAGTCATGAGGGACCATTTTACCAAAATTCTGTCGTGGCAGGGACCACACACTTGGGACATGCGTCGCGGCGCCGTACTCATCACGTCACGTCAGTTGCTTATTACGATGTCTTTGCGGACCACTTGGAATGCCTCCAGGGACCACCAGTGGTCCGCGGACCACCGGTTAAGGACAAATATTAGCCAATAGTATTACACAAAAATTCTATTCTATTTCTATTCAAAATACTATGGGCTAATATTTGTCCGTTTCTCCGCTCCGCCGCATCGCTCCGCTTAAATGGACAGGCAGCCTAAGAACCACTGCTCTAAACTCTCTGTAAAACATTGAAATACAACTTTACCTAGTTTTATTGTTTGTGTTCTCCATAACCCACTGCAAGACGTCACACCCGCGCCACACGCCGTTGTACCTTACGAGCCGATACCTAGAAAACACAAAAACGTGTGCTTTAATACCAAAACCATGCACCTTCAAATACAGTACCACAGTGTTAAAATAGCCAGTGCTCGATACGCATCCATTAGGAACAATGTGATGTGAAGACAAAACACGGAGGACTTCAATGTAATATTATGTCAACTTATTCTGTCCTATGTTCTACAAATAAATTATTCTATTCTATTTGAAGATAATTCCCGTGCACTCAACAATGAAGTCAAATTAGAGATTTCAATACATTCGAGATCAATGTCAAATCGCACTGCAATCGGCATCCAAGAAGCTCAATGATAAAATTAACTATATGGTCTGCCTGCGCCCGATGTTGAAGATTAATTCATAAATGCCGAGATAGTTATTCCCATAGCAACTAATTTAACACTTGGCGCAAGACAATTTAAAAAAATATTTCCGAGTTAATTCGAGATTAGATTGAAATATCTTGCATTTACCTGCGTTTAACGAATAACTGCTTAATCGTGACACGCACAAGTAGCCCTAAATATACTTATATATGTTCAAATTTATAAGCCCCAAAAACGTAGATGGGCTTCGGTTTTAATCGTTACACGTCTTGTACCTATTATGATAGATGTGATACACTGGCTATTTTTATACTGTGGCAGTACATTCAATGCGATATACAGTATGATGCGATTGAAGCGTAACATTTTTGTTTTTCTGTTCCATATTTACTATTAACAAAGTTAGAGATGATTCCATGTGACAGAAACAGCTAACAAACATTTTAAATTTTAGCTGGTGAATACTTATAAAGTGTACCTAACTATATACATAGTAGCTTTCCTGTGATAGATGCCTTAAAAATAAGTCTTGCTTACCTAAACAGAGACATAAAGACCTATTAGGCCAGTTGCCTATTTGGCTTAATATATGTAGAACACCTATATTTAACTAACTAGGTATTTATTAGAACTTTATATAATGCATCAAGAAAGTCATGAAATTAATTGATGGCGCCACTGCCGCTTACGTCATAGAGTATGGTAGCCCCATTGGTTATAAGACTATGGAACTCCGTAATAGTTCCTCAAAAATACATATCACGACTTTATTGACAGAGTATATTTCATCTATTAACTCCCATAAGATCCCATTTACATTGCGATCTTTGGCAGCGCGGCGTTATTAATGTATTTAACTGTCGCACAACTGGACTGCGATTATATCGTAACTTTTAGTAACGGATTATAATAAAAAATAAATTCATACCCTCTTATACATTGACCTGCCTCTGTACTAAGTAGCTTAAGCTCCTGTGTTTCAGATATCAGAGAATAGAGGAAACACAAATTGTAATACTTATATACATATATTACACCCAGACAATAAACAAACACAAGTAGACGTACGTAGAAGAAGGTAGATTTCAGTTACGACTATTATTTATTAGATGCTGCTTCGCCCACTCTCGTTTGTATGGCTGCAAAATACCGCAATATAAATGGGGTCTACTTTCTCAGCAAAAATCTAGCATATTTTTAAGGCATTTACGTATTAAAGTGTCATAGTGTGTCCATTTAAATGTACATATTGAGCAATCACTTTATTTGCTCCAAAGTTTTTAGGTCTGCTGTTTAAATCATTCTTGCTACGTGATTGTAATTTTCGATTGCCAAAATAAAACACCAGTGCGATGAGAATGTGCTCGTGACGTCGCCAATAAATCGAAATCATAATAGCGGATACATACAATACACACACTCACGTCAGTTCTTCCCACAACTTCTTCAGTGACCTGCAATATTTGCACATATTTCAAGGGAACTTCATCTTACACAAGATGAAAACAAAAGACACTGTATTTTATTATGGACTTTAGAAATAAGTTCGTTTGTTCTTTTGTGCTTGTCAACCTCATATTTGGATCTCACGGCCGCTTACCATCAGGCGGAGTGAGGTCATCTTGATTGTGCTCAATATAAAAAAAAGTGTTTAATGTTATACTAATATTTAGAATAAGTATATAAGTAGGTAAATTGTTATTGGGTGAAATAACACTGTTACGCATATTGATAACATAAAGCAAATTCAGTACAACATAAAATTAAATTGGAATCAAAGTATCACTGCAAAAGACTCATATGTCGGTCCTATTTCTATGTGCCACAGGACGCCTCGTTACTGGTTTTAGTGCCACAAAAGGGAAAGCGTTAAGTATGTGAAATATGAGTTGAATGACGTCACCATACTCACCATCATATCTGGTAGTGTTTCCACCAGTTTCTGGGCCGAGTTGCAACCTAATCTGTTTGTTTAAGGTATGTGCTGTTTGCACGGACGTATTTATAGCTTTGACAAGGGGGGTGTCCCATATTGTAAAACAATTACGAATCACCCCCCCCCTGAAGTTGATTTGCTGATTTGCCGTCCCAGGGCTATCTACAATTTGCTACCCCACCAACCTTGCCGACCCCTTAATTAAGTCGCCCTTGGCTATAGCCGATTCAACCTTATGTCAAACCAGCCTCAATGGGGGGGGGTCCGGATCCCCTGGACCCCCCCCCCTTATATACGTCCATGGCTGTTTGCGACAAACGAAAAGCGTGTAGCCTGTGAGAGAGAGACAGACCTGTGATGCTGCGTGGGCAGCGTGAAGGACAGCTGCCGGTAGAGGTCGTGCAGCGCCTCCGTGGGCGTGACGCGCTGCTCGGTGCGTTCGTCCTGCTCCCGCGCGAACATGAAGTTGTCCCGCGTCTTGCTCGTCGGCTGGGACTTGTTTTCGGGGAATTTCACCTGAAAATACAACCAAACATTCGTGTGATGAACACTTGTTTGTTGTTAGCGCATTTGTGTCTCCACTGCGGGTGATCTGATGCGGGTGTCTATGGGCGGCGACACGAACGGATGGATCACCAGTGTCTATATAATAGTGTTTGTGTATCTGCTATTCCTTTTAACGGTTAGTATAGCTTACCTCCAGGTCTTGAAAACCAGGGCTGCAGCAGCTGCTCGCGGCTGCAGCATCATGCTGAGGCTGAACCTTGTTGGCCGCAACCACTATGGCCTGTTTATTTTGTCTTATTGTCTAAGTGTTAATGTGTTGTGGTCAATAATTGTTTTCTTACCTGAAGGTTTTCCTGCAAAGTTCTTAAATCAGGCGATATATCGCCTGTGAGGTCATTCTCCTTCAAGTAGCTGAGCACCACGTTGCAGCAGTAGTTGCATACGCGCAGCCCGCCCGCGCATCCGAATATTTGACCTGCAACCACACTTGGTATTGACACTCACATAATTAGAAATTATTGAGAAAATTATTTTCTATGATTTCTTTTCTAACTTTATTTTCCTGATCGTATTTTTATACTGGTGGCTCAGGATTTTTTGCAACCTAGTCGGATATTTTTAAATGTAAGATAAATATCCTGATTTATTATTTCAAACCCCAAACTCAGCAGTACTTGCATGCATAGGAAATATGTTGTGATTTGATAACAATCAAGTTGTGAATAAAGAACACAGTCAAACTATTACAGCCTCGATGGCATAGTGACTAAGGTGTATTTCTAAGTTTTCGTATGTGTGTGGGTGTTCTGCGTTGACGCCTCATGTTAATTCGTCATCTGGTACTCATAGTACAGGGGTTGCCCTAGTTTGAGACCAGGTTGATTAGTGTAATTGTCTGGCACATTTATTTTATTTTATTATTTATTTTATTATAGTAGTTGATAAACTAAATAAATCCTACCAGGGACCCTTTGACTGCAACATCTGGAACAAAATATCTGCCCACAGACTCGACAGTGGTGCCGCCGACGCAGAGTGCTAAATCGTGACGCACACTCATAGCACTCTCGGGAGATGTCATCTGGCATCCAGTAGCGGGCCAGCTCAGTGTCCGCATACCTAGTACCTCCCTGTGAATTAAAAGTAAAGCGTCAGCTTATTTACTATCCCACTGCAAAGCAAAAGCCTTTGTCATAGAAATCAAATCAACACTATGATGAGATTAGGCTTAATCACCACACTTGCCTAATTCGGATTAGTGATCACAAACCAGAGCTATATTCGAAAAATTCGAAATATACTTTTTACTCAACCCAGGAATCAAACCCAGGGGGCCAATACTCGTGCACTCGACATTGAAGTCGAATTAGAATTTTGTATGGACGAATGTATGAAATCTCTAAATTCGACTTCAACATTGAGTACACGAGAATTGGTCTCCAGGACCCCGAGATCACGGCCCAGTACTTAAATTAATTTAAGTAGTATCAAATTAAGTTAGAGTAGTACTTACGCCTGACCCTAGTGCTACCAAGCTGCTGATGCGCCTCAAAACATTAGGTAAACTACGCCCCTCGAACTCCACGGCGTACGACCCCGTCTCAGTCTTCGTATCTTCGAAATCCTGCTTCTTCTGATCGTCAGACGGTTGACTACTGCTTTTACTATCGGTCAAGGCTTTGTCTTGCAAATTCTCACTGGTTTCGCTGGGCGAGAAAATTGGAAACTTCCATAGTTTGTTGAAAAAGGTAGACACGCCGCTCTGTGTCGATTCCGGCTCAAACCTTGGAAATTCAGTGATCTGGGATGTGTCGTATTTATCCATTGTTAAATTGTAATTTTTAAACGTTTAAACAACATCAAATTCGATAAAGAATCACAAATCCACATATCCAAAACATCCATGAAAACACAACAGCTGTCAAAAGAATCAACGTCACTGTCAAATCAATCAGTAACGTCAGCTGATATGCGTTTACAAACGAAGACTCAATAGTTCAATCAATAGTGGATAGAACTTTACATATTGACCAAGCACGTTTATATTTTTGTCGGTGACATATTTATCGCATTAAAATCTTGATAAAACAACCGGTAAATAGAATCTGTGCCTACGACAAACCATATAAAAAACAAACTGTCAAAAAATCTGGCCTGTCAAAAGAAAGCTGTCTACTTTTATGTTGAATTATTGCATTTCCTTTTAAAATCCACGTTATCAACCTCTATAAACAACAATAATTGGAAACAAACATGGGTGAAGTGTCAATGGAAACTGCCGCCTACGCTAAAATAATTTTACACGCCGCTAAATACCCGCATTGCGCTGTAAACGGCATCCTCCTTGCAGACGGCACGAAAATTAGGGATGGAGCTAAAAACCAAGACTTAGACATCGTGGATACCATTCCACTATTCCACCACAGTCATTACTTGTCGCCAATGTCAGAAATTGCGCTCACACAGGTAAGAATTTAGGTTAGAATCTAATAGGTATTGCTAAATGTTTTTAGTTAATGATATCGTGCAATTCTCCATTTAATTCAATGAAAATTATATCTAGGTATATCACAGAGGCCTAACCCCTCCAGTCGGATCAAGAAACAGGCTATAGATGTTGATGGTAACACAGAAAGTACTAATCCCAACTCAGTTCCTCGTCTACCTTTTAGCACTCAGTTTCAAACCTGTTTTAAATTTGTATTGTGAACTCAACAGATCGAGACCATAGCCCAAAACGAAAACCGTGTGATTGCTGGCTACTATGCTGCTTGTGAGAACTTCAAGGATAACACTGTTGACAAGTGCCCAGGACAGAAAATTGCTGAAAAGATTGCTGAGTATTTCCCTTCAGCTATATTCATTGTGGTAAGTGTGCAAAAGAGATAGGAATTTCAGAAACAGCCCAGGTGTTTTTGTAACAAAAGTTGAACAATACAAATTCGCACCTTCAGTAAGACAATTCAATTAAATTTATTGCTTATCACATTACAATTACATAGGATGGAATAATTTGCTATGAATTTGTTGTGTTAAAAGGCCCTTGTTTTATTGAAGGTGTGAATTGTTTCCTTTTTATACATGCCACAGATACAGGATATTACTGGTTCAGGCAACTAATTTAAAATTTGTAAATGTTCTATTTTAAGAGCTATTTTGAGAGGTATAGGTTAACTATTTTATGCAGGTGGACAACAAGAAATTAGTTCAACACTTGGACACACCAGCCATCAAATTGCACAAATATAGTGAAGGCAAATGGAAGCCTAAGGACATCAACAACAAAGTCTTATTCCGTGAGTATTACATTTTTCAGACTGGTGACATAAAACAAAATAGCATTATGTAGTCACTGGCAAAATGAGGATTCAAAATATTTTAAAATGAGACTTCTGATAGTAAAATTATAAAATTGTCAGTGCATCCAAAAAGCTGGTAACTTGTTTATATACAATCCACAAAAAGACTAATGCATGTGTTTGAAAATTTCAGAGAACCCGTATGTTTTAGAAACTGTCTCGCATCTCCTACAACGTAGTGTTCAAGAAGATCTTGTAGACTTCGACAACTACCTCGATGATCAAACCCAGGACTGGACCAACTTGGGTATCGAGAAGCTCATCGCTAGCATCAATGCCTCCAACACAATTGACTGTAAGGACTGATAAGTCATTTCCATTAGATAAATTTGTATCAAGACTAGATAATAATATATGATTTAGATCTTTTAAGTATCACTTGAGAGTGGAAAGTGAAGAATTTTTAAAGATTTAAACATCTTGATGACAAAATGGGTATAGCATGTAAGATTTTTAATTTCATGCATCTTATTTGTTTGTTACCAATACAAGGGCACATTGAGGTCACTTATTATAACTTATAAGTCAATATTTTATTTATTGTTAGTATTTGGTTGTCATATCGGTCTTATTTAATTTTAACCCATAGATGTATAACTTTGTATAAGGAGCATATTATTATTGTTTTATTAAGTGAGCATTTAGTGCAATTAAATACATCAATGTATTATTAAAATGTTTATTACAATACATTAATAAAGTAATCTTCAATTAACTTCTTGCATTTGTTTATACCACCTAAATCTCCAGCTTTTCCTTGAAACTTTCCATTTTTAAATGCTCCTTTCCCTTTGAGTAACTCAGTTATCCTGTAAATGTTAAAAAAGGTTGTTGACATAGTTTTACTTCTCATATAGAAACTATAACTATGAAAATCTTAAATTCTAACTACTACTTATGTAATTTCTTTAACTTACTTTTGTCCTAAGGCATTACAATGTTCCTCTGGGCCTTGGATAATTATTTGTCCTTCTTTAGGCTTATCCGGCTCTTCAGAAGCCAAGAAAAGGAACAGCCCCTCCCCTTCCAAGGCTTTGCATATCGCCCTGTTAAACTCTGGAGTGGCTTCTTTTTGAACATGAAGAGAAACTTTGGTTTTGGCTCAGCATTTTTCACTTTTTCGGCTTCATATTGAGCCAGTTCTAGTAATACATTTTGTAAGTTTTTGCTGGCAACTTTCTGATTCTTCTGTAGTTTGACTACTAGCTCTTCATGCTTGCTTGGTTCATTTCTGGAAATTTAAGTGTTAAATTATTCCTTTTGGTTTAAACTTTTCTGTTGAACCCTACTATAAACTGCACAATTTTTAAACTTACTTGAGTAATCCAGTGAGAGCTTTTTCCCTGTCCAACATTAACTGTAGTGTTTTTGTGACTCTGTTACCAACCAAGAACTTCAGATTTGTTTTACCTTTCTTCCCTGGTTCTGCACCAACCAATTTAATTACTTGTAGTTGACTGTAAAAAGAAATTACTAATATAAAATACTTTTTAATTTATAAGCATAGATTAGCTAGTAATATTTTGGAGCATCCCAGGTTTACACAAGAGTAAAGATTTATGGAATAAATAAATTAAAAATGTACCTTAGATTAGACACATGAGTACCACAACACATGTTCTCATCAATATTTCCAATACAGATTATTCTAATTGTTTCCATACAATCTTTGGGTAGACCTCTAGTGTGTGCCTGTAAAATAATAAATTCATTAAAATTAGACAATTGCGATAGTATTTCGCTATTAACGTAAATTTGTAAAACAATTAAGTAAATTAATTTACCTCATCCAATTCAGGATCATTTGCTTTACAAAACTTGACATTGACCGGAATAGCGTCGCGTATCAAACTCATTGCATTTATCCTCAACAGCTTGGATAGTTTTGTCACTGACTGTGGTGGAGTCCAGCTCTACATAACATTCTTCGGCTCCAAGCCACCAGCTTGTTGTCGGTAAGTTATGTTCTTTTTCTAAAATTGCTGATAACAGATGCTGCCCTATAAATAATGAACAATTAGAACAAATACAGAAATTAGATAGTTGACATTATCCTATATTTAGGTACATTAAATTGATGTGTGGCTAATAATATCCTAATCTGTAAGAAACCAAAATCATTAAAGTATTCTTTTAAATCTTTATCGTAAACTTACTGTTAATAATATTGAATTAAAAAGTAGATCTTATACTTGACAAAAGAAATAAAATTACATCTCCAAATCATAATTTTTAACAATTTCAAACCTGAATGTTGTTGCATGTGATCAAATCTCCTTTCCCAGTTGATCTTCTGTGAGACCTCTGTGCCTATGTCTAGGGGCTCCTCAGTAAAGTGCAGTGCCTCGTCTCCTTTACGAAGCACTTGGAGAACTTTCTTATCATTCAGCCAGCCCACATCATGAGGCTACAATTATTTAGATACTTTACATTTTTTTTCTTTACTGTTTCCCTTTGATATCATAATATTGTTCAATACCCTTTTTTAACATCTTTTGTACATTATGGTTTGGCAATAAAAATATTGAGTATTGAGTATAGATTCATTCCTATCTATAGGTACCTACTAAATTATCAATAATTACCTGGCCACCTCCTGCAGGGAAAAGAATTGTATTTTCTAATGTAATCTGATACCCTTCAAATTTTGAGACTTTTCCATATTCAACTATCGGCTCTTTAGTTTCTTCACATTTTACCACTTTTGACGTGAACTAGAAACGTAAAATTGAATTATGATTATTGTGTTTTTCTTAATAATATTATAGAACACAAGAAAGACGCAAACTCATTGGTATATTTAAAAGAAATTTCGATATAATTTTTTATAGGTTAGAAGTTTGATAAAAATTACTAACTTCCTTTAGAAAACTATCTTCTTGGCATTTAAAAACCATTTTGTATTCTTTCTATACTCTTCTTTACTAATATTATTATAATAAAATTATTTTTAACCACTTTTTACACATAAACCGAATCAATCAAATTAATGCACTTTTTTTTATTTTTAATGTCAAATTGTCAACTTTTGACAGTCAACTGATTTACGGATGCGTTATTTCTTGTTTTATTTTCAATACTTTCAATATAATAATTTACTTTTATCGACGTTTGAACCTAAGTAATATTAATAAATGCGAAAGTAAAGTAACTCTGCCTTGGTACTCTTTAACGCCAATATATCCAAAATTACTGAACGGTTTTGAATGAAATTTGGTATAGATGATCTAGACTGATCTAGACCCTAAGAAAGAACATATTAGGCCACTTTTTATGCGAAAAGGGGGTTGTAAGGGGTAAAAAGGGGAGGGGGGGGTGAAATTTATTAAATATTATAAAATTGTTAATGCATTTATTTATGTTATCATAGCTGGATTTTTTAAAATATATCTCATAATACTCACAATTATTATATAATATACCTACCTAAATCAATTGGCAGCGCTAGGAACTATTTATGTTCTTACTTTCTTGATGCACAGTGGCGCTTACGTCATAGGGTATGGTAGCCCCATTGGCACAACCCATGGGTTCTGTTACTATGGAACTCCGTAATAATAGTTCCTCAATAATACATTTCATGACTTTATTACAAACGGCTGTGGAAATTACACTTAATATTACCTATTTATATTTTTATTTCGATTTACATATATGCCCAGCATCGCACGCATGTTTATATAAATAAATCAGCAACTCTCAATATAGGTACCTACTCTATATTGCGTAAATTTAAGATTAACACTGTGAGAGAGTGAATGGGCCGGTTCGACCAGTATGATACCACGGCCTCACAGAAAACAGGTGTGAGCGCCTGCACTGTAGTTCGCCGAGTGAGTGAGGGTACCGGATGTTCGCTTACCATCAGGTGATCCGTCTGCAAACTATCACATAATAAAATATTTTCAATTTTTGATTTGCTTACTTAAACCTTCATTAATTAGAAAAATTACTTACCTTAAATAACTTGCTTAAGCAACAAATGTTTTGTTTTTTTAATTTATATTAAAAAACTCATAATGCATAGGTAAATAATTTCTATTATATTCTTAAGTAGGTATGCTAGGTGATTAAGCCTAATCCCATCTAAGGTAATCCATAGATGACTTATTGGCTTTTATAAGTAAGTTTGTTAAAATGATTTTACACGAATATCGTTCTGTTTTTATATTTTATTATTATTCAAGAAACTTTTCAGCGTTTCATCCAGTACTGATATAGTGAAATCGACGTCTTCCTTATTGATGCACATTGGAGGTTTGATTCTAAGTACCTGAAATCATTAAATGCGCGTATGACTCATGTTATTGATTGCCAGCCTAGACCTCGGTGGCGCAGTGGGTAGTCGGTCGCACTTTAAAGCGACGGCTGCGCTTGGACACAAAATAAAGACTTTTGACACAGAAGGCTGAATGCCCACTAAGAGCTAAAAATATGTCATGTACTCACTCATGCGCACTAAACGCCTTTTCGACCACATTAATCCTAACTTATAACATAAGAATGTCAAACTGTCGAGGTCTATGGTAGAGGCCGCGCGCTTATGTACTCATGCCGGGCAACAACCCTAGCATATGTCAACGAACTCTTCTAAATTCAAAATCAAGGCTAAGTCAGACTTCTGTGTCAAAAGTCTTTATTTTGTGGCTTGGGGTCCCGGGTTCGATTCGGTCGGGCCAAAATTTGTACCTGAGTTTTTCTGTTTTAAATGTCAGCCCGAAGTCTAAATGTCAGCCCGAAGTCTGGAATTTGGCGGTCTTGTACCCCCGTGCCTCGGAGAGCACGTTAAGCTGTTGGTCCTGCGCCGTTTGATCTTTCTTCGGTCGTGTCACACTGGTATCCCATCGAAATATGAGGGTAAGGGAATAGAGAGTGCACCTATGTTTGCGCACACACTAGTTGACACTGAGAATTTTTGAACAGAATAATTCAGGTACAAATTTTGGCCCGAACCGGGGATCGAACCCTGAACCCCCGCGCAGCCGTCGCTTTGATGTGCGGCCCACACTACCCACTGCGTCACTGAGGCAGTCGCACGCAATCGCTGAAAGCGTAGTAAGTAGCCAGGCAGCGTGTAGAGCCAAGTTTTGTAATTGACTAACATGACTAATTATGTTTAAATAGATGCCACCAGTTGACACCAGTTGTCAGCACTGTTGATATGGACCTTTAGAAAAGACACAATTTAGTACTTACATTGTTAAAACGTCCTCCGCGGCCGATCAGAATGCCGTGATCTTTAATATTTTCGTGTATGTCGGAAACATCGGTCGCTTTTAGGGCCTGTTTCGTGCCAGGCACAACTAATTCCAAGCCAAGCATTAGCCCTTTCCCTCTGACATCGCCGATCAAGGGTTGGACTTTCTGCAGTTCCATTAACTGCTCTATAAAGTATTTCCCTAATTCTTTGCAGTGTTCTTGCAGTTGATCTTCTTCGATTGTCTAAAAAAATAATATGATTTCTTAGTTCAAAAAAGTTTGGCCATAATACAGAGAAGACAGACTTAAAAAAAACTAAGTTCGTTGGTTTGATTTGATTAGTTTGCAAAATATTTTTTTTAGTTAGCTGGTAGAGTCTGAATGGGCTTCGGCATGAATAAGCCGGCTCGAACGGTTTCACTGCGCTGTTTCATCGAATGAGTGAGTGGTGAGGGTATCCAAGACCCAATTTGGGGGAAAGGTTAGCAGCGCACTTGTGACTCTACTGGTGTTACAGGTGTCTATGGTGATAGTAATCGCTTACAATTAGGTGATCCGACTGCTCGTCTACCACGTATCACATAAAAAAAATGACCCGCCAAGTGCCTTTTTGCAAAATATAAGTACATAGATTATTTGGGGGCTTCGCGGTATAAATGGCCGCGAGATGCGGTACTGAGTAGCTATGTTCCATCTCCGGTGATTGTTATTTTTCATAGATCGTGAACAGTTAAAAAACACCAATGTGTCGATCCGGTCCTCAGTTCCACGTACGCCATCTTCGATTTATGTTTGCACGTGATAGCCCATTTACCTCCAACACCGCTTTGCCAACACAAGCGGCCAGCGGATTGCCTCCAAACGTATTGAAGTACGTGGCCTGTGTGTGAGCAGCGGCTATCTCCTTGGTGGTAACCACGGCGGCCATCGGGAACCCGTTGCCGATGCCTTTGGCCATGGTCACAATGTCAGGGGTGACGCCGTGGTTTTGGAAGCCCCAGAATGCATCGCCTGTGCGGCCGAAACCTGTTTGCACCTGAAATATTAATTGTCATTGTTGAAAATGGACCTAAGTAGTTCTGCAGAAAGCAGCCATGATTGTAGCTAGTAGTAGTAGTAGTAAAATGACAACTTTTCATACAAAGTCGGGAATCGAAAAGTCGTTGAACAAATTTTATTTGAAATGGTTGGTAGAGCACGTCGTTAAAGGGATGTAAATGTTCACAGATACATCCTGTAGGTATACTTTATAGAACAAAAAAAAATAGTAAAAAAAAACTTTTGTAGGTAAGTATGTATTTACCTCATCCGCTATAAAAACACCACCGTATTGCTTGACTAGTTCATGTGCCTTTTTCAGGTATCCTTTGGGAAATTGTACAGTACCATTGACGCCTTGTATCGACTCGGCAAATAACGCCGCTACTCGTCCTGCGGGGATTGAGTTTTCGAAGAGCTATTAAAAATGAGAAACATAAGTAATTTATTATGAGCGTATTTTTTTAATGAGCGTAAAATTCTTGACAAGTCCCAAATAACGGTAGCATGTCGTTGCTCACAAATGCCGAGATTGAAGATCCAGTGGAAGAGCCTATACTTATAATTGAAGAAACGAAAGCTCACGGACTCCGATGGCTTGGCCACGTGGAAAGGATGGGAGAGGATCGCAGTGTCCAAAAAGCCTTTTTGGGTCAGCCAACCGGCCGACGCGACGCCCGGTCGGCCGCCCCAGATAACGCTTGAAATGATGTAGTATACCTACTGCAGGCAGATCTTCGCGACTTGCGAGTCAGTGAACGGCATGAAACCGCGAATGACCGGGGCTAGTGGCGAAGTCTTGTATCGGAGGCTAAGACACTGGGTCGCTGAGCCATCGGAGTAAGTAGGTAAGTGTAATTTAGTTATAGTTTCTTTTTAATTTACCACTTTCTGATGAAAATAATCTTGCATTGTTTACCTCTTTAAGCTGATGAATATATTTATCAGAAGAAACGCAGTCGCCAGGACAAGAGCATGATCCAATTGGTTGTGACAAGGAGTCTCTGCAACCGCCAAAGAGTCCTCTATAGGGGTCCGGTAACATTGTCTAAAAATTACAAAAAAAAGGTTTAATTTGTCGGCTATACTTACCTATATTTAATTTGTCGACTATCTATTTAATTTGTCGGCTACATAATATTTGTCGGTTATATAGGTACTTAATTTGTCGGCTATATAGATACTTATTTGTCGGCAATATGTAGGTACCTATATTTAATTTGTCGGCGATATATTTAATCATTGGCTATGTCGGCGGTGGTTGTGACAAGATCTAATTGGTTTTATAACAATAATTACCTACTTGGTTGCATTTACAAATTTATTTTAACACTAGTCTAGCCAGCCTTCACTACGGGACAGTAGTTCCAAACTGAATCAATAGATAGCGCAGGGCTTTGATTAGGTACATCGCGCTCGTGTTTCGTATTTTTAGTTTACCTGCAACCTTTGTCGTTGTCTATCGAAGTTACCGAATAGAAGAAGATGCTAGGTGTCCCTCAGGGTAAAACATTAATAAACTCACGTGGTAGAATCCTGCAGGAACCGGCAAAGGCATACGATAGCTCTGGGTCGCAGTGAGCGCCATCAGAGCAGTCGAGTAGCCATGGTAGCTGCTTTGTAAGGATACCACGTCGTGGTGGCCTGTATACGCTTTCGCCAGCAGTATGGCTAGATCGTTCGCCTCACTTCCACTGTTTACTAGGTAAACGACCTGAAATTTTATAATTCATTAGTGGCCCGCCCTCATTTCTATTCGGGATATCAGTTCCACTCTGTGCCAATGGATGGCGCTGGGCGTTGATTGCATCGCGCTAAAGTTTCGCCTTTTCGGTTTGTAGATATTTACTTAATTACCTCTACTACACTATACTGTACTGTCTATTAGAGTTTGCCTCTTTATTAATAGTGTGGATTAGTGGCCCGCCTTCACTTCGTTTAGGGGCATTAGTTCAACTTTGTGCCAAGAGATGACGCTGAGCTTCGATTGCATGTATCGCGCTAGTTTCGGTTTGATGTCGGAAGGTTTGTCGATGTCTAGAGAATTTACCGCTTTATTAATAGTCTCAATAGGTAGATATCTATCGACGAAGTTATGCATAATCTTATGCATAACTTCGTCGAAAATGATCTGCGAGAACTTCAGGGTGACTGGCGACAAGTAAGTAGTGCAGGATTTTGTTAAAAGTGCGATAATGTAAAATACTAACTTTCAAATCGCCTGGAAATTTTTCTGTTAGCTTTTCAACGTATTCGTATATTTTTGGGTGACGATAAATATTTGTTGTATGCCACAGAGTATTTATTTGCTCCTGCAAGGCAGATGTTACTCGCCTGTGGAAGAAACGAGGTTTACTTTATCTACTATCCGAGATAAGTGATGTGTTTACCAAATAAATTACCTATTTTCTATGTCATTATAACTGCTTTAACTTTGATGAATCTGGGACACGTGCCGATTTAGTCAGTCTCTTTTTCTCTATTATTATATAAATTATTATAGTAGGTAAAGTGACCGACATCGAATCGAATCAGGCATGCTGAAGTGGCATATTTGTCGAAGACCGTTGGGGTAGAATTTAGTATTTTTTCTTTTTTATTGTGTGTATTTTACTGGTTGTGATTTTGTGCCAAATAAAGTTTCATTCATTCATTCGTAGAAAACTTCTGGAGTAGAGACCGCGACTCGGAAAGCGTAGTGTAGGTCGGCGTCCGGCTATATGGAGTGTCGATCTGCGAAAAGCCCTTGGTTTAGACTGGATGCGTCAAGCCGACGAAAGGGTGTAATTACGAACATTTTGAGATTCCTATGGCCAGCTGTGGACTGAGACTGACTGATGATGATGGTGAATGATTTTTTTATACACTTACGGATGACAGTGGCCTACAGAAACTGTGACGATACCGCCGAAGAGATCCAGGTATTTTCGACCTTCGTGATCGAATAGCCATTGCATATGACCCTGATGGAGGAGCAGAGGCCTCTTGTAAATATTGAACACGGCTGGTGGTATATGGTCTGCCTTTAATTTATCAGTTTTTTCTAAACTAGGTCCCTGGAATAAAAAGAAGACGCAAGGCTCAAGGTAATAAAAAAGAAAATCCTAGAGTATTAATAGGACCTACCTACTTTAAAAACTAAGTAGGTATGTAGGTATGTACCTAAGTCAAGTTCGGTCTTGCACTTTACGACTTATAAGTTCAACTTAGCGATTTATTTAATTGTGTAATATTTAGGTACCCTTGTTCGCTTAGTCGCCAATTTTTTACCTTGGCTTGACACTCTCCCGCGTGTCTAGATTACGCGCTCCGTATCGAATCGCGGAACATGCGCCCACCCCCATGGTATTAATATAGGTATGTACCTACCTACATACCTAAGTAAAAAAAATATGGGTAAGAAATTAAAATTCGGGATCTAGGTACCAAACTTGTTGCGTAGGTAAGCTCTTATATTTTGTATGGCTTTAATTCCGAAGCCCTCTTAATACTTAGTATACCTAATTCATGAATAAAGCCCCTTTAAGAAGTTCAATCAACAATAGAAGCGGTATAAAAATCAGCTGTTCCATACAAAATAGTAAGTAGGTATGTAAGTAATATCCATTACAGTATGAAAACAGTTTGTAGATTTTTTTCGCTTTTATTGTTTTGTTATTGTTGACCTAACATGCTAAAAGGCCTTCAGTCATGACACCAATTAAGGTGGCTTCGGCATTAAAACAATAATAATACCTACGCTTTATTTTTTTATTGAGTAGGTATAAACTATCCTTTTACTAACCGTGTACTTTTTCGGTATAAATTCCGTCTTTGATTGCACAGAAGCAATGCGAGTCCCATAGTTTCTAATAATATCCTTGAACCCGAGCACTGAAACTAAAATGAGAAAATTTCTTAGGCGTTTTTTTGAATTGGTTTATAATCTTTTTGTTTTTTTTTTTTAATTACCTCTGTTCGCCATTTTCACCAATAACCGTTCTAATCTAACTTATCACATTGACGATTAAAACAGAACTGTGACTCGTGTTTAAGTCGTTTGAATAATAAACTGTGACCGCTGACTCTTGCATCGATTTGCGCGGGTAGGGTGAAAGGTATGCTCACATTGTCATTCAAAAACACAGTAACTAAATAATATATTCGTGTTTCGGTATTCCATTTACGTAACACTGAATGAATTGTTATGTTTGAAAATAGACTGATTTGCTTTTGTTTTCCTTGACTCATGCTACCATTTCTTAATAGTTCTTTTTTTAATTTTTAATGGATTCTAATTTCAAAAAATATTTAAATTATTATCATTTAGCATAATCATTAGCTTTGTCGTAGAGTTAGTAAGCCTCTTCAAATATTCACCACTTGGATTGATTCTCGGCTACTTGTTAGCATCTTGGGAGAATCGTCACTCCGTGTCATGAGGGAGCCCTACAAAGTTTTTTATAGTTTTGTTACATGGATGCGGTCTCCTCTTCAGAAATCAAATTGCAGTGCAGCCTGATGCCGCTTCCGATTTCTTCATTGACTCCAATGAGGTGAGCTATGTTGATGACTTTGGGACAAACTTTTGTAAAGTTTTCATTAAAGTAGATATTATTTTTAAAACCTAGTTAATCTAATTTAATTAAGTACTAACAAAAAGAAAAGGGGTAAAGTACTACATTCTCGTTTTTTTTACGACTTGTATCTATATATTATTAACTAAGTGACTTAGATGTGAACACATTCTTATAAGTCTTATCAAAAATAAGATAAATAAATTAAACAATGAGTATCTTCAAGGGTATGTAACCTATGATAAGATGT
Organism: Cnaphalocrocis medinalis; assembly: GCA_014851415.1. Classification (NCBI taxonomy): domain Eukaryota; kingdom Metazoa; phylum Arthropoda; class Insecta; order Lepidoptera; family Crambidae; genus Cnaphalocrocis; species Cnaphalocrocis medinalis. The sequence continues at coordinate 13,460,136 of CM026287.1, read as the reverse complement.
TGTACAGTTATAAAAATAAACTAGCGAAAACTATTTTAAATGCAGTATGTATGTACCTACTTATATCAGTAACAGATTCTGATTTGATGACCTTTTTAGGTAGGTATCTATAATATTGTATTACCATTAAGGGAGCATTGAGGGATAGAACGCAAGGAGGAGGAGCCAATTTCAAAACCACATACCGATGATGCCTACAACATCCAGACCCGTAATAAAGTACCGTCTACCAAAAAGCAATAGCGGCGGCAATCGCTAACTATCGGTGATTCGTATACTCGTCTGCCACCAATTAAAAAAAAAAGAACCAATTGCATGTCACCCACCACAGGGAACACATACGAAGGCTCTTTATTCGAAATCACTGTTCTTGACGAGCCATTAAGTAGGTACGTACAGCTACGGCGTTCAGGCCGTATCCGAAGCGTGCAGGCTCCTTTTGGTATATTTACTATACCTACCTACTCTATGCGTGCGTACGGCCTCGATGGCGCAGTGGCTAAGGTATTCGCCCGAAGCGCGAAAGGTCCCGGGTTCGATTCCCGGTCAAGTCAATTTAGGAAACTACATTTTCTAAGTTGTCTTGGGTCTGGGTGTTCTGGGTTGACGCCCCCAGATTATCGTCATCTGGTAGTACAGGGGTTGCCCTAGTTTGAGACCAGGTTGATTGGTGTGATTGTCTGGCGCAGGTATCCTCACGCACGATGTTTTCCATCACACCGCCCCTGACAGTGACCGCGACTGACCTTCGTAAACATGACGTACTTAGATAGGGGAACCAGACCAACTGAATCTAAGTTACATTTTCAAAAACTACCTAATCGTAACGTTTTCCGTCACTGCCGACCAAATGATAGAAATAGGCACATTGATCTTAAATAACTATGACCTATAGTTTAGAAGGTGCACTTTACTATTTATTTCTACTACAACTTTATCTCTACCCTACCTTTTTTTCTGAACTAAAAAAAACTAAAACCTTACTTAATTTTAAAGAAAATGAACGCATCCGTACCGTTCCCTTTTACGCTTTGGTATTGGTTACTAGTATCTGGGTAGGTAACTTAATTATGTCGTGGAATGGAACGTGATGGTTTAAATTATTTTTAGATTTTAAATTTAACATTACTAATTAGTATAAATCAATTTTGGTGCACAAAACACATATGTGTACCTACTCATTCTTAAAGTAAATATACTTATTTTCCTCTAAATACATTAAAATGGAATACAATAACCGGTAAAAGTTTTAAATTTTTACCGGTTTAAATGAATATTGCCCTCATCACTATTCGTGACAAAATATTCCACGTCAATCGAGTTGGAAAGAAAATTGGCATTTTGCCTGTAGATTTGTGTAGCGTTGGGCCGTTTGTTACACATAAGTGAATGGCCTGTAATCTATTCTGATAGTTACCTCCGTTTTGTGTAGTAAAAACACTTCTAGTTACAAGTAATTCACAATGAAACTGATCTATTTGACTTTATTAGTTCTGCCCGCAGCTTTGCTATGTTTCCAAAGCGGTAAGTCTTCTTAATTTTGTGCTATTTATCATGAAAGTTTATTGGTTCGGACGTGGCATCATATTTCTCACGTTTTATGAGTGAAAGTTAGTGCTGTGTACCTTCTGATGAAGTCTAAATGTAATCAGTTGTTCCTGATAGCATTTACTGAAATCAGTGCGATTTTAAAGACCTTTTTCTCGTTTTATGAATACGGTAACCTCAATAACATTCCAGTTAGAAGTAATTTTGGTAGACATACATTTATACCTAGATTTATCATGGTTGAGTAGTTTCTTGTTATGTAAGACTCATTGTGTAGCTTAACAGATGTAGAAATGTAGCTAATCATTTGACATAAATCCCTTACTTACATTGTATTATAGACTATGTGTCTGCATATGGTGTCACAAAACTGTAAACTTCCAATACTATTATCATTTTAAAAGGTTTTTTATTGATTTACCATCTTATTCACACTTAAACAAAATACAAATGATTTGATTTAATTATTTTCTTGTAGATTTGATTTAGTTATCATTATCAGATATAATTATTAAGCATAATATTAAGTAGAAAAATTAGAGAAGAGGCTATTTGTGCTGCTGAAAAAGTAAATTCATCAAAAAAAAATATATTTACAATTTGTTTTAAATAATAAAAAACTAATGTTTACTATCTGATAGATATGTTAATGAATGTGAATTAATATTGTATTCCAGCAAACACAATCCTAGCGAGAGCAGAAGAAGATGAACTAGATGATGTTGTGGACATTGAGGGAGAAGACAACCAGGTGGTTGGTGACGACGCGCTGGGAGATGACGATGACTCGGTAGTCAAGTCCTCGCAGGATGTGGACACTACTATCTTATTTACAAAACCTGTGGCAAGCTACGGAGATGCTGTTTTTGGTGAGGCTCATTTAATTTATCAGCTTAATTTATAAGCCTATTGTACTTTAAAGATGATTTAGTTCAAGTGTATGTACATACTTTGTATTATAACATACTATAATTACGTCATAATAGTGTTAATAAGCTATTAAGTAATGGGCATATTATACAATAGTGTTAACATTTAGAGGAAGTCATTCCTTATCTTAAATTAATTAAGTTTTATTTTGAAAGTACTTTGGTTTACATAGCCCAGAAGCAAAAGAATATAATTAAAAATATGAAATTCTTTCACAGACCTTCAAGCTGGTTTCCCTGTTGAGTTCCTGGTTGGCTTCATTAACAAGGGTTCAGAGGACTATGTCGTGGACTCCATGGAGGCATCCTTCAGATACCCAATGGACTACACTTATTACATCCAGAACTTCACTGCCCTGCCTTACTTCCGTGAAGTTAAACCAAAACAGGAAGCCACATTCGCATACTCTTTCATCCCCAACGAGGCATTCGCTGGAAGGCCATTCGGATTGAACATTCAGCTCAACTACAGAGATGCCAGTGGAAACTTCTACCAGGTATAGTAACTTTTCTAATGAAACTCCTTGATATTGTTGGATTTGAATTGTTTCTTCCAACTACAATCTTATTGCCTATTTCTGTCACATTATTTTGTTCAAATTTGTCTTGACCTTGTAATAATTGCACCAGGTTTAATCTTTAATCTGAACTGCTTTTACATTATCCATGTGATGTTACAGCTATTTTTTTAAGGAAAGCTAAATTTAACCAGTTCATATGAATTTACTTATTTTATGTAGGTAAAGCAAGCTTATGTGCTGAAAGACACACTCTTTGAACCTCATTCTGTGCACCAATTAGCCAATACTATAGTTTTTTCCCTCCTTGCAGGAAGCCGTCTACAACCAGACAGTGAACATTGTAGAAATCTCCGAAGGTCTCGATGGAGAGACATTCTTCCTGTACGTGTTCCTGGGTGCGGCGTGCGTGCTCGCGCTCGTGGTGGGCCAGCAGGCGCTGTCGTCGCTCGCGCGTCGCCGCTCGCCCCGCGCGGCGCCCTAAGCCACTCGAGACTGGCACAGCCAACGATGTAGACTACGACTGGCTGCCAAGAGAAGTCGTCAACCAGCTGAGTAAGTATTTTGACATTTTTGGATTAAACTATTGCCCTATATACAAAACAGAGACAAAATTAGGTCATGGTTTCAAATTTATACATACTGTCACTTTATAAATGTGACAATAAAGGTCACAAAAACAGCTGATTTAAGCCATGTTGTGTAATAATAGGGTTGGATTTTCGCTTCACCAATACAGGTTTCTGAAATGACATTGAAATTAACTGGATTCTAGCATAGGTCTCCGAAGCTAGATCTTCTGAACACCATGTTGACAAAAACTAGCTTCAATATCCTAGTTTTGTTCCAATACTTTCAATACAGACAGAAGCACTTAGTAAGTGCATTAATCGTAAAAAACTGTGCAATAATAATTAATCAACAGGATTTCCTTTTTTTTTGTCCTATGCAAATTTTCAGAATGGTAACAATATTTTATGTTTGCATTTCTTTTTTTGCAGAAAAATCTCCCAAAGACACCAAAACAGTCACCACGCATGAGGAAAGCAAAGAGATCAGCAGGAGACGACTAAGTGTACATCAAATTAGTACAGAAAACACCGAGCATTGCCGTTTTGCCAAGCGGTGTGCGAAGCGACTCCAATAAGAACAGGCACAGAAGAAAACTATTTTGACCATGTGAAACTGACTTTAAACTTGCAAGACAGTATAGTGCCTCTAATGTCTTGTATGAAGTGGAAATTAGCACAAATCTTAGTCATACAATGAGACTCTAAATGGAGTAGCTCTTACTTTCCTTTCACTAATATGATAACTTTAACTTCTACCTACATGTTGTAGGCTTTCATAATTGGATATTTTATGAACAAAAAGTCTATCTTTCTTTGTTGAATCTTTTTACTGTGTATTCCTACATTTTAGTGTCTTAGCAGTGCTTTTGAAATAGTAGTTATTACTAGAGTGAAGAATATTATAGTTCACGTCTATTCTTATTTGAGTCGTGCTTTTGTGAAGAGACTGCGTGTGGTTCGTAATTTTAAGTGAGTTGAGCGTAAATTATGGAACAAAGTGTGCAGAGATTTTTAACAGCGTGTGTGAAGAAGACATTATTTAAATAAAATGTTAAATTTTTCAATTTATTGTTTCACTAGTGGCCCGCCCTTATTTTGTTTCGGGACATTCGTTCCACTCTGTATTACTAGATGGCGCTGGGGGTTTATTGCATCGCGGTAGTGTTTCACCTTTTCGGTTTGTTGATGCCTACAGAATTTATCTCGTTCAATAGTATCGATTTTATTCAAGATATACGACAACGACATGATTTATCATGATGGAACATTAACTAGGAAGTGGAATATTTATTTAATTGTGATATGCAAGCAGCAATATACAGCCAGCCGTATCACAAAAAGAGATGAATAATTATTCACGGATTTGATTTCTGCAAAATGTAATACCAATAAAAAAATTACAAAAAGTACTATGTTATAATAACGCGTGGCTGTCCTTAGTTATTTCTTAGGTTTACTTTGGTTATTAAAAAAGAGATGTGATGCAATGTTACACAAATCTCAATCGATTAAATTACCGGTATTTGTACGGTTTATTCTATAAAGTTACAACACTGATCTTACAATATTAAAATTTAATTTAAGTTGTCGAGTAACTAATCTTATTTATTGAAATTCTATCTTTGTGTATGATCAGTTTTGGTTGATTACGTGGGATAAACACATTAATAGTAAATTTTAAATCTGTCAAAAACCGATAATTTTCGATTGTGATCTGACTTTATCGATTTACATTGAAAGACTTCTGATTGTTTCTTCTTAACATCCCTATTCTGTCAAATTCTTTTCAGAACACGCAAGCTTCAGTGCACGTGTATTCTCCGCTTTTCGCTCGATTTTCAAGCCAAAATGGACAAACCGAACGTTCTCGCTCGCGTGGTGAAGGTCCTGGGCCGTACCGGCTCCCAGGGACAATGTACCCAGGTCAAGGTGGAGTTCATCGGTGAGACCAGCCGTCAGATCATCAGGAACGTGAAGGGACCCGTGCGTGATGGAGACATCCTGACCCTTCTCGAGTCTGAGCGTGAAGCCAGGAGACTGCGATAAACGGTAATAAGACTTATCAAATTGTTTTATTCGTGTAGGGTTCAAATACAAAGTTTGTTTGACAAGATTTTGAGGTTATGTTCGTTAGTAGAAATCAATAGTGCAGTCTGGTTTGCAAAATATGTAGATTTTTTTTATAAGGTTTCAATGAGACAGTGTATTATCAATTATTCATAAATTAAATTCAAAGAAACTTTATTATCGAATACCTCGTCAATGTTGTTTATTAGGGTAGCATGCTAAACAACTGTCAATGTACTTGAGCATATACCTAATACATGTGTACTGTATATGATTTCTATTTTATAGAAAATCATTGTATACTATATCCTCTGATTTCTGTATTATTCGATTCACTATTGTTATATCATTGTCGCACTTGTTGCTTTGTGATGTAAATATCAGCCTACTGTACCACTGCAGGACTAAAGGTTCATTCATAGAAATCAAGGCATTGCTACTATGATGATATTAGGCTAATCACTATGCTTGTCTAGTTAGAAAAAAATTAAAACATACTTTTTGCTCGGCCCAGGAATTCAACTCGGGACCCTGAAGTCTAAAGTGATTAATGATATGATATGTTTTTATTTCATATTATAATATTAATTTACCTTGCATACCTATTCAAAACTTGATAAAAACGTCAGATAAACAGATATAAAAAAATGATTAACAAAAAAGATTCAGTAGTTTTATGTACAATATTAACTATGTTTTTCTTTGTTTCAGATGTCGCTATTTAGTCTACGTTAGGTTAAGGCGCACTTTATATTACAAGTTATCCAAATTATTATTATGCTAAACATCTCTTAAGAAACCGTCAAAGATGACCATCTCAATGTAACCAGCTCCTGAATACATATTTAACAATGAACTTTTAATGTTTCATTACTTGTACTCTGCTTCCGTAATATAATAATCTCTATATTCTAGGTTTATTGATTAATAAATATTATTCAAACCTAATAGGTCTGTATTTTTTGGTAAATAAATAGGTATTATTATGTTTATTGGTGTATTTCGACCTATAGATGGATGCAACAAAACCATCCATACAAAGTAGTGGGTTTATTTCTCAATAGCAAAGTAGAACATAGGTAATTAACTTTTCCTGATAAATTAATTAAATCAAAAATATTAAAGCTATTAAACTAAAAATTATCTCTAATAAAGAATATTGAATGGGGATGAAGGGATGTTTGTATTAGTTCTATGTAGAAAATTAAAGCTCCATCCTTTAGTTGTAGGTATGTACAAAATGGTAAAAGTATAGATAGATAGATATTCTTTATTGCACAGAAATAGAATACATGAGTGAAACAACAGCTATAGACAGTACAATAAGGCGGTCTTATCGCTTGTAGCGATTTCTTCCAGACAACCTATACTACTATAACTGCTGAATTTTAAAATTTATAAAACCCTTAACAAGTTTTCATAATTTATGCATTGTACTACTCAAGCTGCTTCATTTTATTTGACCTATAATTACGGGAATCAACTCAAGTGAAAATATTAATTTTGTGGTGGCGGCCATCTTTTAGGGCCTGCGCAGACGGCAGACTTCTCCGCGGCGGAGTAAAAAGTACGCCCGCGAATAAAACTTTGCGTTAGTTACTCGATACAGTTGTAAGCGATCGATTTTAGCAGACAAAAATCCCTCGTCTGCGCAAGCCCTAAGAACACACCCGACTATATAACTTTCAAACAAATAAAATCCAAATCGGTTCAATCGTTTGGGAGCTACGATGCCACAGACAGACAGACACGTCAAATTTATCACACCCCGTTCAGGTTCAAAATGGCAACCTTTGGCGCCAATGTACTAAAAAGTGGGTCTCAGGGGCTAGTATTACGAAAGCAGATTTTTTAGAATATTTAAACCCTGAAAACTCTGCTTTGTCAGAAAAATGGTTGATAAAATAAATTTTTCCTCCCTAATTTATCAAAAATAAGTAAGGGAGGTTCCCCAGAACCTTTGGAATATAAAATTGTTATAATTTCAATGCCTGAAACTGGGAACGTTATTAGGTACGCGGTATTAAATTCTCCGTAAGTACCTACTTACGTTATTATTGCCAATAAATCAACAGACGACCTCAGAAATCTAGACTATTAGAGCGACTCCCAATTTAGTACCGAGCTGGATAGTAGGTACTTATGCAATCAGTGCATTAAGACTATTGTTTTAGAGATCAGTTTACATGCTACGCAGAGTATCAAGAATTGGAAGCATGTTAATTTGCTCTACTTGTCTGTTTACAGTTAATAAAATGCATACCTAAATGTTCACATTTGAAACGAGAAGTTGCGAATGTGTGTGTGGGTATTTGTAACGGTAGGCGATCGTATGCGTTGTAAAACCATAATCATACATAGCCTGCTAAAATCATATCACTTAATTTTTGGCTTTGCCGTAAAGTATCCTATATACTGCCTAGTAGATATACCAGGGTAGGGCAAATGCCTTCGTCATATTATGTAGAAACCAAGTCATCGCTACTACGATCGGATTAGGCTTATTCACCACGCTTGCCTTATGCGGATGATCATAAACCCGAGCATGTTCCGTAAATTCTAAACATACTTTTTTGCTTGACTCTGGAATCAAACCCAGAAAGCCGAGGTCACGGCTCGGCACTTCAAACTCTAAGACCAATACGGGGCTTCGCTGTAGTCGGGTGATAAACAAATCGGCAGATAGTTTCACGCCTTGTAGTACATACCTAATAGACTACACTAATATAACTAACCTTCCCTGCACTATGAGTAGTTGACGAGAACCGGAGGAGTCTCCTTGCACACCCAGACCCCAAGTCAGTTTATATGGTTGCTTAATTGACGACTGGAACTTGATCACCGGACCTTCTGCATCATAATCATTTGGTTTTAACCAGGCAGGTTTGGGAGCGGAATCAAACCTAAACGGTCTAAGAGCTTAACCAGAAATAATACCGGTTTCAACGAGTGGAATCGAAATCAAAACACTCTTTTCAAAATGTATGAAGCTGCGCGAAACCTGGTTGCGAATTTTAACCAGGTATTCCAGCCTTGGCTTAAATTGACCGACTGGGAACTGGGAATCCAAAATATCTCACTATATATGCGGCATCTATACAGTCTTAAGTCCAAAGCTAACAAAGAACATGCTGGCCGGAAATCGAACCCGCAACTATTGAACGAGGTACCTATTACACCACAAAACACATGATCGCCGGGAATCGAACCCGCGACCTTTGAACTACCACGCAAAGAACATGCATGCCGAGAATCGAACCCGCGACTCTTGAACTACAATACAAGAAACACAATCATCTATCTTCTATACTATAAAGAGATAAACTCTAAAGACATCGACAAATCTTATACAAACCGAAAAGACGAAACATTAGCGCGATGCAATCGACGCCTAACGCCATCTATTAGTAGACAGTGGAACTACTGTCCCGAAACGTAGTGAGGGCGGGCCACTAGTGTTAGATAAATTGATTGATGGTTTTGACAGTCCAGGAAAGTATGACGTCACAAGGCTATACAAATACGGTTGTGGGTATGCCCACAACGGTAGATCCGCGCCTGCCCAAGGGTGGACGGACATGACCTCGACAGCCTGGTTGTCTTTATGTTGAGGATGAGTTACTTTGCCATCTCCTTAAGTAACATTGTGGAGCGGATAAATTGAGTATCTATTTGTTATTCTATTAGTGCAGACAGAGGAACTGTCCTTGGATTATGGAGATAAAGACTATGTAATGTTGTATGATGTCTGCCTGAATATGTTGTTGCCACCTTACACACACGTCATAGACGTGTACTAATGGAGTGGCAACAGAATATATTTATTTATTCAAATCGTATTAGCCAGTCCCTGCTGAATTTGATTCCAGATTTAAGTCAACACAATTTTAATTTCAATAATATAAAATCTTTTACACATGGATTTTGGAATCTTGAAAATCATCATGAATTTTTACATTATCTTCATTTCCATTTGATAAAAACAAAGCTTAGTTGGAGTAAACCATATCTATTTATGTATTCAGATAGTGGGATATTGGAAGACTAAAATATTGTTATAGATTATACATACATATTATAGAGTTATAAGTTGAATACATAGGTACCTACTTCCACAGACTAACATCTGTGTCTACTTCAGTGTCTGGGACTCCATTTTCCGCACTTAGATTCTTTCGGTCCATTGTACGTTTATAACATCCTTGGGATGTACCAGCATACAAAGCACACTGTTCCCTATACCCCAAGGTTGTCTGGATGAGATTGCTATTAGTGATAAAATCACCGAGATTGTTTTTTTAACTATGACCATAGCATTCAGTTCTGTAACCTTGTGTGCAATAAAGAGTATCTACATTGATAAATAAAATTTAAACTGATAAGTTTATTTAACTATGTACGTACCAGTTACAAATCCCCTTATTAATAGGTGATAAAACCAGTATCTTGATATGAAATTTATTTACCTATACAACTCAGATGCGACATAATTGCTTCTGATATGTAGTGATTAGAATTGTTAATTTTATATCTAAATTACAATGGAGTTTGCTTGAAGAATACAAAGGTGGCGTGATACATTTTATTACACTATTATGAAAATTAACAGTTAAGTAGTTTATTATAAAATGATAAATCTTAGTTACTACGTTTTAGATAATAAACATCCTAAAAAGTAGATTCTACAATTAGTCTGATAAATAGACATGAAGAAGTCGGTCAATAATGATGTAACAGAAGAGAAAAGCAAAAATAATAATTATTCCCAATTGTATTTCACATTAAATTAGTAAATAGACACTAACAATAACTGTACAGTAATTATCATCACATTTTAGTACTCTACATAATTAATTGAGATACGTAAGTACAGATCTTCTCTCCCAGACATTGTCATATTTTACACGACAACATGAAATGTAAATTGAACAAAATTTACATTCTATTTACAAAAATATACAAAACGTTTTGGAAATTTTTCGATGGCGCGGTGGGCCCGGGGCGCGGGCAGGGGACTCCCGCCTTCGATACGGTGACAGGAACACTTGTTTGCACTTTGAGCATTTCGGTTACTCTGGAAGATACGTGAGTTCGGCTAAGTGTCGTACTTCTCTCCTTCGCACTGGGTTGCCCAAAATAAACAGTTGCCGATGCCGCTATAACAGATTAGAATCACGGCGGCCAGGAAGACTACACTGCACACTGTACATGGCTTCCTCTCGAGGAAAAATCCTATTAAGTAGAGTACCATAAACATCACGTGTGTATTCACTAATGCCGGGTTCACTGGCTTTGGGATCAAGAGAACGGGGATCAGCCATTGCAAACAATACATGTCGCCCGGCGCGCGTGCGAATGCAGCACTGTGTCTACGGAGTGTGAGCGGCGCCAATCAGTAACGGTGTCGTAATCGACATGATTCGTGCGATATCTTCATTATTTTTGTGGACAGGAGCAAAAAATGTTGATGCGATCGCAATTTGCGATGTAAGTTTTGACAGATGCGTGCGAGATGTCAGACATTAACGTGCTGTCACTTTGACGTTACTTTTGAGTGCGTTCCATGGATAAATATTTTTTGAAAAAGTAATGATTTATTAAGAAGCAAATTATTAAATAATTTGTTCTTTTTTGTTCTCACATCCTCAATTATCTCCCAAACCTAGATTAAGTTTAAAACTTGAGTTTGTCCAAAATTGTGTGAAATTTATTGTGGATTTGCTTGCCTGAAATATGGCCTGAATATTTATCACAGAGGATTTAATTGCAAGTTAATAAATACAAGGAGATCGCGGGCGTGCAAGAATGAAGTACCTAGTACCTAAGCACCCTGTCTTACCTACCTATCCCGACTTTGTCAATTAAGTCGTGAAAATTCGGGGACACATGAGCCCATAAAACTGAACGACTATTGCACTGCTAGGCATAAAGGTGAACCAAAGATTTTACAATACTACCCGTGCGGATAAACGCTGGGATTAGAAATGGCGGCGCAACTATTCACCTCTCGCTCGCACACTATTTGCGTCTATACTCGCACACGTGGGTACAGACTGACAAAAAAAAAGCTGCGTTTTAATAAAAATTTGTGAGCTAGTTTTTCCGTGGTTTTGAACCTTTCGTTAGTCTTGTCATATTTTGTTAGAAAGGTACGTTATTCCTCATTACTATAGGCTATGTATGTACCACGGGCGAAGCCGGGGCGGACCGCTAATAAATGTATATTTTTGTGAGAACAAATTCGTTTATAAATGCGATTATTATAAATTATTATTTGTTTATTAACAATTTCTTTTTAGGAAAATAGAATTTATCGCAATCTGAATTATTTTCATAGATTTTTTACATAAATTCAGTAAAAAATACTACTTACAAAATAATAAAACCTATAAAACATACTTATATATTATTTGAATTAATAAAATAACAAAACATTTTCAATGCTAACGATATTTTCTACGATTTTTCAGTTTACTTATAATTAATTATAATTTTACGTACTTAGTATGCTGACGGTACCGACTCGTCGGTCCGCCATTTCTAATCCCAGCGTTTATCCGCACGGGTAGTACAATATCTTTGAGGTGAACGGTTTCCTTGTCTCTGGTCTGCTTACTGATTCAACCTAGAATCGTTCGGAAATCTTATGATATTTTTTTCCCGTTTTACCGGTTTTTTAGTTTTCGCTATATACTATCAATTGCTGACTAAAAGTACGTTTTTATGAGTGTAATTTACTTAATCAGCATAATTTTCTTAATTCACTGTAGATTATAATAAAATAATGGAGTAATTCATAAATGGCGTGCGACTATTCTGTACTCTTCTTACCTACCTAGATTTTTGAACGATTCTTACTGGCAATGCTGTCAAATAATTGAAATTTATAACAATGTCAAGTCAACATTGGCAGTATTGGCACATAGTTTTCCTTGGAAATATAATTAAAATCAAAGATTAAAATAGTATTGTTGACATTATTTAAGTGCAATTTATTCAATAGTTTTACTGTAAAACTAATATAATAATAAAAACCGGGTTTATAAACTATTACACATAATATTAGTTTCCAACCACAAACTGAGATAAAAAGGCAATAAATGCCTATTAGCCAAGCATGTAAGAAATGTGGAAGAACTGCGACATAACGGCCAAAGCTACATAGCACGAGCCCACGTAATTCGTCAGTCATCTGTGACACTAACACCATACAAAACCAGTTTAAACGTAAGTATTGTTTATGTGATATAATTATCTGTTTGTTCAATCCAAGGCTGGAAACCGGTTTTTAATTAACCAGGTTAATATCGATCTCAAACAGGTTTTTTCGTAAGGGTTCGTTCGGAGCGGAACCGATTCGCGAGCGATATTGCTTCTGGGATAAACCTGGTTAATTCCACGATGCGCGTGAATAGTGCAGCGATATATTTTGTCTCTTTTTATCGCGCGACGCGATTGGACGCGATGCTTGCGATCTCTTTCCCTTACAATCGTTGCTTTTCATTTAAAGGCGGAGCAAGTGAAATCATTTTGGTTTTAACCAGGTTTTGGGAGCGGAATCAAAACCTAAACGGTCTAAGAGCTTAACCAGAAATAATACCGGTTTCAACGAGTGGAATCAAAATCAAAACGCTCTTTTCAAAATGTATGAAGCTGCGCGAAACCTGGTTGCGAATTTTAACCAGGTATTCCAGCCTTGGTTCAATCTGCAGTGACCTGTGAGGATCCTCAACTGTTCTCGAAATAGCATTAGAGCCTCTAGTGAGAACTTGTTGGAAAATTCTGTAATTAAGCCTTTAGCATGTGTCTGGCCTGTCAATCTCGGCCAGTGTTGCTTGCTCTGTTCAATCGACCACTCTTTTAGCAAGCGTCTGGTGGTGCACCTGGGTATGCCCAGTACTAGTTCCGGGGATTGTACTTATTTATTACATTTAAGTCATTTCCAATTAACTAATTGTTCTTATTATTTTTACAGATCAATGGTGCTTGGGTTGTCACTGGTGTAAAATGTGACTGTGTCTATAATCAGAGCAGCAAGTGCAAGCATTTTAGTGCCTTAATATCCTATGTTAACATCACCTCCAGCTTGTCAAAGACCAGTAACTAACAACATTGGGGCAAACATAGTATTCGGCAATTTGTTCATAATAAATATTCTAAATTCTTCGAAGATATGACTAATAAAGACTTATTTAAATTTATACAAAACCTGTTTTTATTTACCAATTTTAACAATAACATACTATTATTTGTAGAGAATATTGGAGGTCGTACTGCAATCAACACTTCTGAAAGTTGACCATCTGCATTTGTTTCCAATTTCTGCCGTATTGTGCGTGGTCATTATCTGTCCATCACTACTCGCTTTGCACATAGCCAATTTCCCTATTACTATTGTAGATATTGTATACCTTGTATATTCTGTATATTGTTCTTAAATATTTTATACTAGTTTGAATATAAATCCTAAACTCGAATTCTAATGTCTTTTTTTAATTCTTTGGTCTAACTACTTAAGAAGTTTTTATTACTTGTCACAGACCAATAAGTGTTATTTTTTTTTATTCCTACGAATACGTAGCAACAAGTTGTTTCTTTAAACTTTACGAACTTCGCCGATACTTACTTTTGTAGGAAGTAGACATAGCTCGGTCTCGGCAGGGCAGCTAAGTTTTCGTGTTTGCAGTCTTCTTCATTTAAAATGTCGTAAGTACATAGCATTTTTTACCTTTGTTTAAAAATAACTTACTTACATCACATACAATGGACCGAAGGAGAGTCTAAGTTCGGAAAGTGAAGTCCACTTTACATTACAAAATAACTTACTCGTACTTGCACTTTATGTAGGTATATTAGTGGTAAATAGAATATTTACTATAGTGAAAACCAACAAACAAGACATCGTGTGAGATATACCCAACTGCTTGGGAGTTTTTGAATGATCGCTGAGAAATAGCAGTAGGGTATAACAAAATATCCGCTTAAGCTCGGGAACATTTTAAGAGCATGTAGAGTGCAGCGGGAGAAAGGCTCAACTCTTTTTTTTATGATCTATAGTTCATTTCAGCTAAGAAGAGCCCTGTGACACTTCGATTTTTGACACTTTTAGAGATGTCTATAATGAAATGATTGCGATTGTTTCTGGTAATCGATAATACTTCCTAAGGAAATGGAATCGATTTTTTTATACTAACAGCAACACATTTGCCAAAAAATAACAAAAACAGCAACAAACAACAGCAATAAAAGTCAACAATAACAAACACAACAACAAAAAGTAACAATAACCGAACACCACGCAAATACAACGAAAATACAACTCGCATACAAGGCTGATGCACTCATACTAATCCGATTATCGAGTAATCGCAACATGGCCGCCGATTATGACATGTCGCAGCTCTATGTTTTTTCCACGTTCCGTTACAAGTAATACGATGTGCATAGGATTGTTTTAAAAAATGTTGTTATTTTCTATTCCATTAAATTAAAGTAAATGATACTGTTTTTGTTTTATAACTTTGAGATGTTTTATTGGAATATTTTTTCGAATGATGCCGCAATTAAATGAAAAAGATAAACAATAAAAATATTTTTCATTGTCAAACATAAAATGCGTAGTTCAGAACGCGATGAAGTGTCACAGGGCTCTTCTTAGCTGAAATGGACTATAGGTGGCAGACGAGCACACGGATCACCTGATGGTAAGCGATTACCGCCGCCCATGGACACCTATAACACCAGTGGTGTCAAAAGTGTGCTGCTTACCTTTTAACCCCCCTTCCCCTAGATTGGGCCTCTGATACCCTCACACACACAGGGTATGCACTGCTTCACACTGGTTTTCTGTGGGGATGTGGTATTACTCCGGTCGAGCCGGCCTATTCATGCCAAAGCCTGGCTCTCCCACTGTTAAAGTCTGCATCAGGATGGTCGAAAGTATGTCAGTATTTACTTACTACATAAGAATATACTTAATTCAACTAAGAAATCACAAAACAGTTTTGGTTTCATATCATATTTATTATCAAATCTAATTGCATTTACAAATACATAATAAGGGTATGGAACTACAACATGAAGTTATTGTAATACAATTTTTTATATTTCCAGTACTGGCTCATCAATGATGCTCGTAGAAGGACGGGACAAGAAAACTTTTTGTACAATTACATTGAACATTTAGGTACCTATTGTAAGATCAGCGACCTAAATAATTCCTATGCGCGCCGATTGTTTGTTTTACTTATCTAGTTCATGTTCGATTGTCACTGTGTGCACACATTATCAGAATAAAATACAAGTCAAGATCAATCAAGGCTTTTCTTGCATCTACTATCAAGCTAAATATATGAGCAATCAAGTGCTCCTACACTTTTAACTCCGGACCGGGGGGCAAAAACACACTTAAACACAACCTCAAAACAGGGAAAACAGGGAAAAAATTGCCACCATTTACTAGGCAAATCATTAACAATGTTGTGAAAGGTGGTCTAAAAGTAACTTTTTCAAGATTGTTTATTTGACGTTTATCACGCTCAAAAGACGCGCAGTTTGACAATTATTAAGCGCTCATATTACGAAAAGTTCATACAAAAAAAAAGGTGAACGGTTTTCAAGACGTCAACATAACTGCCCTGCCGCAGGCCTGCTACAGGCCTGCGTAAAGGACGTCATAGTACAAAATAACAAGGCAGTTCAATAGCAGGCCTGCTATAACGGTTACGCGGCTGGTAGTAAGGGTCCTGAATATTTATCACAGAGGATTAAAATTAAATGCAAGTTAATAAATACAAGGAGATCGCGAGCGTGCATGAATGAAGTACCTAAGCACCCTGTTCTTACCTACCTATACCGACTTTGACAATTAAGTCGTGAAATTCGAAACATTTAATTTAATTTTATTAACTAATTTAACTTATCTACTTTTATTGATAGAAATGAAAAAACCAATTGGGGGACAGGGGTCAAAAAAGGTCGTCATAAAAACATATGTACCTATTTAATTTAAGTTTTATTATTTTTTATAAGCACCTAGCTTGTAAACAATCTGATTTCCCCAGAACCTGGGTACGCCCATGCCACGACTAGAGGTGTGAAACTATGTGCCGATTTTTTATCACCCGACTACAGAGCGAAGCCTTGTTCTTTGAGTTTTATGTACAGTCAGCCACACATCAGGTTACCACAATCTGTCAAATTTCCTCAATTGATTATAATCAATCTAATTGTAGGTGAAATGTCATTGTGTAGGTACGGCGGTAAAATGAGAGTCGATTGAAGAAATTTGACAGTCTTGTATACTTTGATGTGTAGCTCTACAGCCAGGCCGCTGAGATCACGGTTCGGTACGTACCTACGTACGTACCGAACCGTGATCTCAGCGGCCTGGGTTTGATTCCCGAGTCGATCAAAAAATTATGTTTCGAATTTACGGAACATGCTCGGGTTTATGGTCAACCGCATTAGGCAAGCGTGGTGATTAAGCCTAATCCGATCATTAGCAATGACTTGGTTTGTAATACAAACTTTGTATGATGAAAACCTTTGCCTTTGTATGATGAAAATCATACAAACTTTGTATGATGAAAGCCTTTGCCCTACCGAGGGACATTATTATCCTCACCAACGCTTTTAAATAGGACTAGGTAGGTGGTAGGGTTAAGGAGTAAATTCGATGAAGATTGTAGCATTCTTTTTCAGGGTCTAGATCATCTGTACACCAAATTTCATTTAAATCCGTTCAGTAGTTTTGGCGTGAAAGAGTAACAGACAGACAGACAGAGTTACTTTCGCATATAATATTAGTTAGGATAAAGTAAATCCTCTCTTTCAAAAATCTCATAATCCTTCAACATTAAATAACTAAGATAATTAC
The DNA here is from genome assembly GCA_014851415.1 of Cnaphalocrocis medinalis. Taxonomy (NCBI): domain Eukaryota; kingdom Metazoa; phylum Arthropoda; class Insecta; order Lepidoptera; family Crambidae; genus Cnaphalocrocis; species Cnaphalocrocis medinalis. The sequence continues at coordinate 13,442,624 of CM026287.1, read as the reverse complement.
GACACTCTCATTAAGATAAAATGGTTCCATAGATCTTCATTATGAACGTAAACGAGGGTATGACACTGGCAGCGATGTGGACGAGTCTATAATAAATATTTGCGTTCTGAACGCACCCGGTCCCAAACTAAACGGCGGTGTTCAATGAATTAATTTAGCGAACTGATGAATATTCAGGGTGTCCACAGGAATTTCCTTTGGCGAAGGCGACGAAATGTCTAATTAAGGGCGTTTTCGATTACCTTTGTTGAGATCTTATATTTGAATAGAAGTGAAAATTAACTAAGTAGGTATTACAGTCAGCGGCATCTAACAATAGCGATGACCGTTAGTTTGCGCACTTGTAAAAAAAATAAGACTTTCTACTAAAATTGGTTTCTACGCACTCAAGGTCATCGCTATTGTTTCATGCCGCAGACTATACCTGCTGTACAAGCATTTGGAGCATAGAGGAAAATAACAAAAGTTCCCCGGATACCTTCTAGACTAGAACAAATCCGGTGAAACCCGGACGGATGGCAATCCTACGTCAAGATAACGGTGGCTGATCTCTGGTGGCGGTGATCACTTTCGATCAGGTGACCCGCTTGCTCGTTGGCCTCCCTGTCTTTTTTTATACTAGAGGCACAGAATACATAATAGTAAGTACTAGAGGCGGCAAACGAGCAAGCGGGTCACCTGCTGGTAAGTAATCGCCGCTGACCGTGAACATCTGCGAGAACAGAGAGGTCGCTGATGCGTTGCCGCCGGCCTATTAAGAAGGAGTACGCTCGTTTCTTGAAGAAAACCCATAGTTAAAAAACTATGCTGCTCACTTTTACATAAATGACAAGTAAAAGTGACAACATCAATTTTAAACCAAGACTAGGTAAGATTCTGTTACTAGGTAGACTGCGTATTGTGGTAACGGATTACCTGAAGGTATGTAGGTATACGATTGCCCCAGCCCAGGTCACCCTCACCACCAGTGTACGTTAATAACTTTAAACTTTACCCTTCGAATAAGGGTTAAAAAAAAAGGACTTCCTTCTAACATAAATTCTTTTAACTTTTATTAGAAAGGGAGAAATTGAATTTGCTAAGAGTAGTAAACTCTTGATTCCCTTTGTCAATTTGAAAAGTTTTTACGCCCTTTGCCCTTTTTCGGTTCGTAAAAAAGTACCTCTACCTTGCCCACCCATTATAACTTTGTTATTCATTTTGAAGATTATGAACGAGCAGTCGACCCGTTTGTCGTATGCATATATAATATAGTAGGTAGGTAGGCTGCAATTTATAAAAATATAGGTATTATGTGGATTGTCCAAAATATAACTCCAGTACGAAACCGCGGGCGGCCGCTAGTATATAATTGTATCTGCCAATTTAGTATAGTCCACATTTTTTTTATACTTCCCTCTAAGTACCTAAGTCACTTTACCTATATTTGGGTAATTCTCATTTTTTAAAAAGAAAAGGTCACTTCCATGGAGGGCAACATTCTTTCAATCCTTATAATTACGAATTTCAAAATACCTATTGCGAGCTCGGCGGGTCCTTTTCCCATGACCGCTGATACCAAATTTATTCAAATGCATCATCAATTAAGTACAGAAAAAATTGCCCTCCATGGAAGTGACTCTTTCCAGAAAATGAGAAATACCCATTTATCGGATTATAAAAGAGCTCCTCTCTCCTAAGCCTACGTTTGGCGTGGCCCAGACAGGGTTAGCTACCTACTATTGTAAACATCCTATCACATTATGGTTTTTGCAATAAACGATGAGTATTGAGTAGGTACTTTTTTCCTAACCATATGTTTGATAAAACGGCTCTTAGTTCTCCGTTCCACGGCGAAGTTAATTTACGTATTTTTCCAGCGTGTGTCAAGCGCTGAGCTATGGAGAATACGACGAACTAACGAACGAGAATATAACAACTAATGACCTCTAGAATGCTTATTGGGGTTAAAGGGAAAAGGGGTTCAACCTAAAATCCGCCTTTTTTATACTAGAGGCGGCAAACGAGCAAGCGGGTCACCTGCTGGTAAGTAATCACCGCTGCCCATGAACATCTGCGAGATCAGAGAGGTCGCTGATGCGTTGCCGGCCTTTTAAGAAGGAGTACGCTCGTTTCTTGAAGAAAACCCATGGTTAAAAAACTATGCTGCTCACTTTTACATACCTAAATGACAAGTAAAAGTGACAACATCAATTTTTTAAACCAAGACTAGGTAGACTGCGTATTGTGGTAACGGATTACCTGATGGTATACGATTGCCCCAGCCCAGGTCACCCTCACCACCAGTGTACGTTAATAACTTTAAACTTTACCCTTCGAATAAGGGTTAAAAAAAGGTAAAGGACTTCCTTCTAACATAAATTCTTTTAACTTTTATTAGAAAAGGGAGAAATTGAATTTGCTAAGAGTAGTAAACTCCTGATTCCCTTTGTCAATTTGAAAAGTTTTTACGCCCTTTGCCCTTTTTCGGTTCGTAAAAAAGTACCTCTACCTTGCCCACCCATTATAACTTTGTTATTCATTTTGAAGATTATGAACGAGCAGTCGACCCGTTTGTCGTATGCATATATAAGTAATATACTTAGTAGGTAGGTAGGCTACAATTTATAAAAATATATTATGTGGATTGTCCAAAATATTGCAAATACCTCCACGCGTACGAAGTCGCGGGCGGCCGCTAGTAAATAATTGTATCTGCCAATTTAGTATAGTCCACATTTTTTTTATACTTCCCTCTAAGTAAGTCACTTTACCTATATTTATCGGATTATAAAAGCGCTCCTCTCTCCTAAGCCTACGTTGCGTGGCCGACAGGGTATATACCTACTATTGTAACATCCTATCCCATTATGGTTTTGCAATAAACGATTGAGTATTGAGTAGGTACTTTTTCCTAACCATAAGTTATAAAACGGCTACTTAGTTCTCCGTCCACGGCGAAGTTAATTTTGTATTCAACGTGTGCAAGCGCTGACTATGAAATACGACGAACTAACGAACGAGAATAATAACAACTAATGACCTCTAGAATGGCTTATTGGGGTTAAAGGGAAAAGGGGTACAACTAAAATACGCCTTTTCTATACTAGAGGCGGCAAACGAGCAAGCGGGTCACCTGCTGGTATGTAATCACCGCTGCCCATGAACATCTGCGAGATCAGAGAGGTCGCTGATGCGTTGCCGGCCTTTTAAGAAGGATCGTGTTTTCTTTATAAACAGGCTTTTCTTATAAACAGGCATTTGTTAAAGTGACTTAAATCCATATCACTCAAGTGCAGATTCGGTGAGGAGGCAAACCATGGCTTTTTTTTTGTGATAGGTGGCAGACAAGCAGGGTCACCTGATGGTAAGCGATTATCGGCGGCCGGCGCATAGATACTTGCAACACCAGAAGAGTCACAAGTGCGCTGCCAATCTTTAGCTCTTTCCTCTCAATTGGGCCCCTGGTATCCTCACTCACTTGACGGAATGCATCGCAAGCTGAATCACGTCAGTTTTCTGTGAGGCCGTGGTATCACTCCGGTCGAGCCAGCCCATTCATGCCGAAGCGTGGCTCGCCCTCGGTTAGAAATGTCTTTAATGCTCTTTCCCTAGGGTTGGGCGTCTGGTACTCTCACTCGGCGAAAAACAGTACAGGCGCAGCCTTGCGCCGGTTTTCTGTGAGGTGTCTTTTTGCCGAAGCGTGGCTCTCTACTTTTAATATAATTTAAAGGATTTCTTAATATAAATCTAGTTACAATAAATCAAAGTTCATTCACCGTGACGGCTCTCATACTTACACAATGTACGCTCGCAGGACATACTTACCAACTTATATCTAGGTATCTACGTACGAACCTACCGAGTTGATAACAAGACGCAGGTTAAAAATAAGGATGGGGTTTCGGTTTCGGTTATTAGAGCCTTCAACGAAACCGCCGCGAAACGAGCGAGATAATAGAGAATATAGAAATGTCGAGTGTATGAGAATTGTCCCCCTTCTAGGCCATTTTCGTGCACTCGACATTGAAGTCGAATGTAGAGATTTCATACAATCGTCCATACGAATTTCTAATTCGAATTCAATATCGAGTGCACGAGAATTGCCCTCCAGCTTAACCATTTACGTTTGAAACGGGTTGTTATTGTGAAAGGCTCTAAGTAAAGAGCTTAGAACGGGCTCTATTTTAGATACGAACCTAATCCTATAGACTATAGGCTATAGTACAGACAGCCACACATCAGGTTACCACAAACTGTCAAATTTCCTCAATTGATATTCAACCTTTGAACAAAAATTTGACAGTTTTGTATACTTTTATGTGTGGCTGTACGTACCTATCTAATGGACTTACATTTTGTATTTTTTTAATATTGGGCTTGTACTTGTACACTACAGTATCAGCCTATAGTTCTAGTACTGCAGGGCAAAGGCCTTCATCTTATAAATCAAATCATCTCTACTACGATGGGATTAGGCTTATTAATCAACACACTTGTCTAATGCGGATTGGTGATCATAAGCCCAAGCTATGTTCGCAAAATTCGAAACATACTTTTTGCTCGACCCGGGAATTGAACCTAGGACCCCGAGATCATGGCCCGGTACTTAAACAAACCGTGTCGCAACGGTTTCGGTCTCCTATCGTTTATCTTGTAACATCACTAGTTACGACCCTTCACAAACAGAACCCTAGCAAATTCGGAATTTAATTTAGAATAATCTTTTGGGAAACTCTACCTTAGACCCAAAGGAAACGAACCAAGCTACAAGTATAAATGAATTACTGTGATACAAATTGAGGTTAATAGCCCAGTCTCCTCGTCAAAGCGACAAACAGATGTAAAGGGCACTTATTCGGGTCTTAAGATTATACTGCGATTGCAGAAAGAGATTTTAATCCCGTCTCTCTAAAAATGTGGGTGTACAAGGAGAATTATACAACAAAGGGGAGGCTGGATGGCGCCTGCGCGAGCAAGATGGCTCCCGCTCACCCCCTTGCTGAGAGTTTCCCGCCAGTGACGTCCTGCCCACAGGACGGACGCCATTTGCCCCACAACCCGACAATAAAAAAAACAAAAATTCCAATAAACCCAGTGAACCATCGATCGTAAACCCAGTGTTTTGTCCCAACTTCATTAACCCAGTGCACAGTGAAAAATGTTAGGTAACAAATCAATACTTAATATGCTATCAATCAGGTCTGACATAATAGAAGTCACCATAACCTTTATGGGGTACGTTTTAATGGTTCTCGTCGCGTGCCACGATTCGGAAAATGACTCCTTTTAGATTAAATTAAATTTAGAAATAAAATGACAATAAACGAAACCCGACAATAATTAAAGCATAATAAATTAGACTATTAAGGGTAATTAAAGTAGCGACAATGGCGAATACGGCTCATTTAATGAGGCGACAGAGCTCGCGGGACCTATACGCCCAGCGCTCGATAGATAGAATGGAGATGAAGGAGCTGCGAGGGCGGCTGGTGACCATGGAGAACGGCCACCCCTCGCACCGCGCGCACGTCATGTACGGCGCCACCAACGAGGCCTTCGAGGACACCAGCCCCAACCGGCGCTCCCCATGACACGCCCACCAGCAAAGCCAGCTCCGTAGAAGAGAGGGGAAACTTCAAAGGTCCCGAGGGCGGGACCGGGGAAAGAGAGTCGTGGGATAGCAAGCTGACTTTCCTCCTGGCTACTGTTGGGTATGCCGTCGGCTTGGGGAACGTCTGGCGTTTCCCATACTTGGCGCAAAAGAACGGCGGGGGTGCTTTCCTGATTCCGTACTTCGTGATGTTGGCTATCGAGGGGATCCCGATCTTTTACTTGGAGTTGGCAATCGGGCAGCGTCTGAGGAAGGGCGCGATCGGCGTGTGGCACCAGGTGTCGCCGTACCTGGGGGGCATCGGCATCAGCTCGGCGGTGGTGTCGTTCAACGTGGCGCTGTACTACAACTCGATCATCGCCTGGTGCCTGTTCTACTTCGCGCAGAGCTTCCAGGCGGAGCTGCCGTGGGCCGAGTGCCCGAAGAAGTACTTCAGCAACGGGTCTTACATCTCAGAACCTGAGTGCGCGGTGAGTTCACAATTTCTTACATAAGATGATAATGAATATACGCCAAATAATATTTACCTACACTTCTCCACCTGTATACCACCACCACATATGTTTAGTGTGTGAGGTTGGTTTCTAGAAAGGTTTCTAGAGACTAGTGTTAAATTTCTTAGAAAAGGGTGCTACAGTAACCAGGCCATCATCTCCGGCGGGATGTCATATTATGTGCCATGGACCAAGTGATTTAGTTATTATAGATCATATAATTGACATAAACTTGCATAAATCTTTTATGTTTGAAAGGTTCTAAAAGTTTTCTCTCGAAAACAACTGTCCAGGATTTTAATTCAACTAAACTTTTTCCTGGTTTAGGTAGTACCTACGTATCTTCAAGAAACGAAATAAAATAAAATAATTCGCTCAATCATCACACTTTCCAAATGCGGATTGGTGATCACAAAACCGAGCTATGTTCTAAAAATGCTCGATTTGGAAACCCAGGACCCCGATATCACGGACCGGTACATAAACGATTAGACCAACGGGGCACTAAGTGAAGGGGGAAGCTTTTCGTACTTAATATAAAAAATATATTTGCTCTGAAAAAGGTACATAAGTAAGTAATTTGATTTATTATCGTACAATTTCAACGGGAACAAGCTAAAAGATAAACGGTCGTCGTAACCTACGGCGGCGTCCCAATTATGTTGAATTCCCAACGGTGTCGCTGGTTTGTTCCGTGTTTCCGACAATAGAAGCCTATGCCTATTCTTCAAGCGTATCGTCATTTATCAATCTGTCTGTCTCATTCTCTCACTGTAGATTTGAGTGAGGTAGGAGGTAATATTGGTTGAATAGGTGATATCTTTTCTTATAATAACAGAGTTTCAGAAGGCCTGTGTTTGATGAAATTTTGTGAACCATTTTTCAATCGTGGCCAAAAATAATGTAGCGGATAAGTACGATATTAAATACCTAGCACCTATTTTTGTGAAACAAATCGTCTAAAATAAAACGCGGGAATCGTTTATATTTATTTTGAGATAGCAAAAGGGTTTTTATTGAATATGATGGATGAGTTATGCCTTGCCAGGAGTTGGTACACTTTTAGGCATGAAAATTATTAAAAACAAACGATATAAATAGATATAAATCAATGAACGACGGGCTGCAGGTAAACATTGTCAGGTTGAATGTAGGTACGAATAATAGGTATGCAATATTTCCCAAATGTTTTCTTAAAATTTATCATTCGATAAGGACTTTTATTACGTACATTACTTACCTATGTACTTGAGCACAGTGTAGGTAAAGTAGGTACTGTGTTAATACAGGAAACTTGAGTAGTCAAGATAGGCCATGAGATGAAATAAATATTTATTTGCACAATTTCAGGTGGTGGTAGGTAAATGGGTCTTAAATATTTTATGATCATGTCAGAATCGTTATAGTATTCGACCGGAATTCCAGGTATTAACTACACACCTGCTTTATTCCATGTGGCAATTTTATCAGCCCGTTATTGGATTGGAGCGATTCAATTAATAAATTAACAGCTGCACAGGATTACGCGAAGCGTTTCCATTGATTGGGTGAATTTGACCAACCATCAATATTGAGAGAGTCAAAGTCAAATGTAGGTATTTTATGTAGGTATTTGTTTTTTTTTTTCATGTGATAGGTAGCAGACGAGCAGGCGGATCACCTGATGGTAAGCAATTGCCGCCGCTCATGGACACTTGCAACACCAATGGAGTTACAAGTGCGCTGCCAACCTTTTATCCCCTTCCCCCTGGATGGGCCTCCAGTACCCTCACTCACTCGGCGAAACACAGCACAGGGGCTGCTTCACGCCGGTTTTCTGTGAGGCAGTGGTATCACTCCGGTCGAGCCGGCTCATTCATGCCGAAGCGAGGCTCTCCCACAGTTAAAAATGTTGTAAATGAACTAATATACCACTCTACATTTTAGAATTTATGAATGAGTTAAATCACCGCACACCGCGGTGACACGATAAGCGCACTTGAGAGCAGAAATACTACTTGAGTGCGGCCATAAGGTTGCAGAATTCGTGCAAACGAGGAAACGAGAAAATTGCGTGTCTTTTTGTAAATCAACTGCATCTGATGAATGAAACACTTTAGTATTATGAGATTGAGTGAAAGATGTGTCGCCGCGTTGGAGAAAGCGAGAAGTGATAGTTGTTTGGCAAATTATATAGCGCTGATCTAACACTTTTTTTATTAGGTGTTTAGTATATGACCTAAAGATGTCTATCAAGATCACCGCGTTAATACGATAAGCACACTTGATATCAGGCGAGAGGCGACACTTGAGCATGGCTGGAAGGCTGCAGAATAAGGGCACTAAGAGATGCGAGAAAATCGCAAGTTATTTTGCAAAATTACCCAAGTGCTTAACATGTTTGAAGTGGGGGTATAAAAGAGGCAATACGGACTAGATCCTGAAAGATGAAAGACGAGCGAGATGAGCATGATCTACCTATCCCTCGTATGGCAACTGAAAGTAATAGTACTACTTACTTACTACGCTGGCTCAACGATCCAAAGTGGGTCTTGGCCTCCGACGTCAAAGTTCGCCATTTTTTGCGGTCCTGTGCCAATTCCGCCCAATCGTGCACGTTAAGTGCTTTGAGGTCCTTGGCGACTTCGTCCCTCCAACGGTATCTCGGACGACCCACAGGACGTCGCCCTCCACAAGGTGTTGGTGTCCAAGTTACTAAGCAGGGCTACTAAGATTCGCGTCTACAAGACAGTCATTAGACCAATCTTAATGTAACTGAAAGTAATACCTAGTGAAAATGTATTGGCCAAAATCATTCTAGCTAGGGTGACGGATAAAATTGGCAAATTACGAATTAAATATTCTACTCTAAGTTTAATTGCTATTCATTAAAGCCAGTGTAATTAGCCACTCTCGTGCCCCCGAGTGTCTCCGAGTGTCGCCGAGTGTCGCCGAGTGTCGCCGAGTGTCAAGGGCTGGCTGCAGAGTCGGCTAATGGCCAGCTCATTACTTCAATGTTCGCAGTCACACGACGCTTTAGCACTTCATAAATCTAGTGCATAAGGCGTTTCGACTTACCTACTCAAGTACTTATAGTACCTACTCATTCTTCGGTTGGTTAGTGCACTCTTCTACTTTTAAAACTGGAAAGGAGTTTCAAGTTTATAATGAAATCTTTTTGACCGTTTCAGTAATATTTAGTAATCTACACACAGGAAATTATAAATCCCGATTTCTAGAATTCGAGCATTACTTGCTTACTTAGGATAGTAGAACAAACATTTTCGGATGTCTAGAATTGCGGGCCTTGATGGATGAAACTATTTACCCTTAGGTACACACTGTACTTTGAAATGTACTTAATAAGACCTAAAGAAAATGTTTTCACTCGACATCCGACATGTTTTTTGATATGGGTAAATATAAGTTATCTACCTATATTCCAGATAAAATATCACGTCACGAAAATTGCCTTCCAGGCCGCGTGGGGAACTATTTTGAAATACTACTTAGGTACGTACAGCCACACATCAAACTATACAGAACTGTCAGATTTCTTCAATCGACTCTCATCTTACTGTCATACACATTAGGTTGAATATGAGTTGAGGAAATTTGACAGGTTGTGGTAACCTGATGTGTGGCTGACTGTACTTACTTTGTATTTACACATTAGATTCCTCTAGTCTGTCTGTCAATAGGTGTTTGAGTTCTATTCGGGTAATTTCCTCTTAAGAGTCAATTGTAGTTACCTAAAGGTTATAGGTTCTTAAGGAAGGTCTGTGGCAGTCTGTCTCGAGGGTCGCCTAAGTTATGAGCTCATTACCACACGTCAGAACCGGAGCACTTAACGTAAGACAATGCCGTTTGCTTGGGGATAATCCTGATATATCGCGCCTACGACGAGTGAATAATAATATGGATTCTTCATAGAAGCGAGATGGTTATCGATAAATTGACTCGGTTGGGTCTTGAGGTGAAATATTATGGATTACGCAACGCAGGAACCATATTTTGAAGTCTTTGTACAAAAAAAATGGTTTTATAGAATCCACGTAGGTAACTTATGTGCAATAATGCCCCGTTTTTCCAGTGGTTTGAATACCGCGCTGTGATCTCTGGATTCTGGATTTGATTCCCGTGTCGAGCAAGAAGCGTGTTTCGCATTTTTCGAACTTAGCTCGGGTTTGTGATCACCAACCCGAATTCATGCAAGCGTGGTGATTAAGTCTAATCCCATCAAGTAGCGATGACTTGATTTCTATGATGGATGCCTTTGCCTTGCAGTGGGATAGTAAGTACTATCCCTATATAGGCTGATATCCTTACTTTTTGGTGCAAATTATCAAGGAATCTTGTTGAACATTATGCGAGTATCAGAAACGTGGTGGTTCTATAATGTTTATACCTAATACCTAGTTAACTACGTTACATTACGATAGGACAGCAATCTGCAATGACATCATAATTATCCGGGTAAGGGTGGTACCCAAACCAAAGTTCCCAACTTTGCGGTAGTCACGCGCCCCGAAGGGTGGATAGGCCCACATTGATTCGGACCCAAGTGCTGAGCTACTTTGGAATCTGGTACGCTGCTATGCGATGTTTGCTGTCTGATATTTTTAACCCCCGACGCAAAAACGACGGGGTCTCAAACTTATAAGTTTGAAGTGATGGACTGTTGGTCTGCACCAGCAGGCCACCAGTTTTCAATAAAAAATATATCTACTAAGCATTTACTTACGTATGTAGGCAGCTGATCAATCAAAGTAGGTATGTTTAGAATTGTTCGAACATAGTTCGAGTTTGTGATCATCAATCCGCATTAGGCAAGCGTGGTGCATGAGCCTAATCCCATCATAGTAGCGATGACTTGATTTCTATGATGGAGACCTTTGTCCTTCACTGGGAGTGGCTGATAATTATAATCCGCGGGATCTAACAATAGCTATGACGGTTAGTTTGCGCACTTGTAAAAATGAAGACTTTTTACTAAAATTGGTTTCTGCGCACTCAAGGTCATCGGTATTGTTTCATGCTGCAGACTATACTAGCTTAAGCTTTCGGTTCCAGACGCTTGAATCATCCCTCTAAGGTCCCAGTAATCCGCTCAACCAGCGGGTGTGCATTCAAGTGTTTCATGGCTGGCCCGACTGATGGCTGGCTCGTTACGTAAAGCGCCCGGCGCGCACTGATGTTACATTGAGCACAAAATGAGAGTAACATCGGTAAATGTTACATTGAGCGTACACAATAAGAAAGTGACGTCGAGGAAAACACTATACTCCTAATGACAAATTATAATCGTGATCTAAAATTAGTCTTTTAAACTTAGACTCACGTTATCACTTTTATGGGTTATTATTCATAAAAAAGTGACAGCATCATTTTAAAACCAAGACAAACTTTTTGTAATAAGGAAAGAAAGAAACGAAAGAAAGAAAAATAATTTATTTCCTGATACAAAGTACATAATATACAAGACAATTTGAAAGGCAAGAAAAAATGGGATCTAGTGTCAGTGAAAAAGGCGTTCACTCAGCAAAATATAATAATAAGGGAGAAAATGTTGAAGTGCACGTCATATGTAGGTGGCAGACGAAGGTTATCGGGGACAATTCTTGTAAAGGGTTTTGTATACTATTTGTAAAGAGATAAATTCTATAGACATCATCCACAAACCTTATTATACAAACCGAAAAGACAAAACACTAGCGCGATGCAATCAACACCTAGCGCCATCTATCGGTACCTAGATAATGTAACTACTATCCCGAAAGAAGTGAGGAGGGCGGGCACCTAGTTGTTTTATAAAGACCACTAGAATTTAAACGTATAAATCAGTGGCCAAAAAGGTGACGATGTAGGTCGCCGCAACAATCAACTAAAAGAACAATTTATATTCACTGCCACTTTACCAAACTAATCTTCTCGATAGTTACCACTTATTTGCCTCACGTACAAATAGTCTAAGGGTTTCAGTTCCAATCCTGAACAAACACTGAACGTTTCCGTTACTAATTTCGCTGAAGCAAACAAGGTCAACAGGGAACGATTAGGCCAACAAAGACCTTGCCCTGTGTTGTGGTTATGTTGGTAACTTCACTAGAGCAGTTCTGCCAACGTAGCAATTTCGGTGTGCTGAACCGAAAGGGATAAGTTTTCATAATTATTTAACGCCCAAAATTCCATTGGATATGAAAATCTGCCAAGTTATGTGCATAATTTTTAGGACTATTTAAGGTACAAGAGAAAGGTGTACCATGAGGCATTTTGATGTCATACTGAGTGATTTTAGAATGTCTATGAACGCAGTATTGTTACAAAGGTAATTGTGTAATGTCCACCCGAGAATTCCTAAAATATTTTCCTAGCCCTCATTTATCAGCTAGTTCAGGCAGCAAACTTCAAATGATTTTAATAGTTCAAATCCATACTAATATTATAAATGCGAAAGTAACTCTGTCTGTCTGTCTGTCTGTCTTCTGTTACTCTTTCACGTCAAAACTACTGAACGGATTTAAATGAAATTTGGTATACAGATGATCTAGACCCTGAGAAAGGACATAGGCTACTTTTTATTGCGAAAAGGGGGTTTTAAGGGGTTAAAATGGGGGTAGAAAGTTACTTTTCCACGCGGACGAAGTCGCGGGCGGCCGCTAGTAGTTTATTATAAGTCTTTTGTAGCTCTAATGTTTTTTCAATAAAGTTTTTATACATATTATTATTTTTTCCATCAAAAGCTAGATAGATTAGGCAGAGTTTACTAAGTACTAAGTATTTAATCTGCGTGCGAGTTGAGTGCAGCCATCAACTTTCGCGCGGATTAATAACATACTGTGTTTGAGTACCTAATCCTGAACACCACAAACCGAACATCTATCCTATTTATAAAGAGGTAAATTTTATAGACTTTCACCGTTTTTTTTTATTTTTTTATATTACTTAGACTATAGGCCAACGCTTGACCACAAAGCAACGCAACGCAACGCAACGCAAAGCAACGCTTGGTGTTGCAAGTGTCCATGGGCGGCGGCAATTGCTTACCATCAGGTGATCCGCCTGCTCGCCTGCTACCTATAACATAAAAAAAAAAAACAATCGCACCTGATGGAAAGTGACGATGAGGTCTAGGATGACACGCGTTTGCCTAGAAGATGCCTGTTCACTCTTGCCTTAAAGACCTTATACAATAATCGAAAAGCAAAACTATTAGTGCGATGCATTCGACGCCTAGCGTCATCTATTAGTACGGGGTGGAACTAATGTTCCGAAACGAAATGAGGGCGGGTCACTAGTTGTTAATAAAATTCCATTTAAATTAGTCATCCATTAACCATTCTAATTAGTTTTAAGAAGTACAATAAAGCACCTGTAGACAGATCTGAGACTTTAACAACCCATTTCGTTTTAATGGACTTACTTACTCTTTAGGCTTTAACTTTTCAGTGAGAGCTGAAAAGCTTCTGTGGAGCTTATTAATGTTCCTAATGTTTTTGACTGATTACTATTTTATTCAATTTAATTCATTTTATTTGCATAAAACACAGGATTAAGATGTTATTCACGTTTATTAATGAAGCCACCGTAATAGCGTGTGGCGGTGCTTGTTGGAACTTCCTAATTGGTACCCCCCACGGAGTCAAGAGATAAGCTTTGGCATGAATGAGTATGTTCCACGGGAATGATGCCAGGGCCTCACAGAAAACCGCTTGTGCTGTGTTTCGCCGATTGAGTGAGGGTAGAAGGTCTATCTTGAGGGGAAGAGAAAAAGGTTGGCAGCAGCTTGTGACTATAGGGTTGTTGGGTATCCATACGGCGTGCAGCGGCAATCGCTTACCATCAGGTGATCCGTGTGTTCGTTTGCCCCCTAAAAATGTGCAGTGGGAGACGAGTGAGAGAGCCACGCTTCAGCATGAATAGGCCGGCTCGACCGGAGTAATACCACGTCCTCACAGAAAACCGGCGTGAAGCAGTGCATGCGCTGTTTCGCTGCGTGAGTAAGGGTACCGGAGGCCTAATCCAGGGGAAGGGGGTTAAAAGGTAAGCATCGCACTTGTGACACCACTGGTGTTGCAGGTATCCATAGGCGGCAGTAATCGCTTACCATAAGTTGATCCGTCGGCTTGTATGCCACCTATACCTATCATAAAAAATTTTAATATATACATATTATAATTTTTCTTCATCACTGTACTGTTTTCAATATTGCATGCCGTTGTCACTCTAAGTAAGATTTCATTTAAAATTGTTTGTTGTGTCAATTTACTGTATCTTGCACTAATGTAAATCTTGTTGGTGATCTAATAAATAAATAAATAATCACTTTTCTACATACCTATGAGTATATAACTCTGTTGGAAAAGCAATCTAAGTAGAGAAAGGGAGATACTTCTATAGACATTGTTCCGACGCGTCGTAGTCGCAGCATAAATCATTGACCGCCGTCTCTTATAAAGACATGTTGCGGTTATTGGATCCCACAGATTAATGAGGTTTTGGCCAATAGTGACGTCATTGAGTTGGGTTTTGCTCGACTGAGTGACGGAAAAAAGGTCATTGCCAGCGTAATTAATTATTTTTTCCGTTATTTTAGCACTAACTTCAGACATCCTGCTCTGTTTCGCTAAGTGAATGGTATCGGACCCTAATCCCGATTGGACATCAGTACCCGCACTCACTTTAAAGAGGGCCTTCAAAGGTTGTCAGCGTACACACACACACTTTAGGACCTTGTCACAATACATATTTATAAGAAAGTGGAAGTCGTTTTCTTATACAATGTACTGTGACAAGGTCCTAAAGTGTATATATATTTTTGAACTCGACTGTACTTGTGAGCCCACTGGTGTTGCATGAGAGTTGGTCGTCGATTACCTAACCCGCGCAAGTGTTTCCCTTTTCCGGTTTAGAAGCTTATAGCTTCTCTAGTCTCTAATCTATTTAATCTATATCATTATAAATAGCTGACTTGAGTGATATTGGATCGAGTCACATTTCTACTAGGTATGTTAGGGTGAGATTAGACCCGTTTAGGTAAAAACCAGAAAAAGCTCTTAAGCTGTCCCAAACAAGGTTCATATCTGAGTGCTTTTGCGGATTTATAGGGTTAGCGAGTTTAGGTATGCCTATTAGGCTGAAAAAACGCCTAAAGGTATTTTTAGAAGACATTTAGGTTTAGATTTATGTTGGGTTCGGATTTATTCGTAAATGGGTTAATGGCGACCTTTTTAGCTCCCTCTAATGTATTTAAGATTAGGATAGGTAAGATGCTAATTTGGAAGGAGACGGCTGTATCGTGAACATTCGTAGAATTTCGCTTTACGAAGATATATTATAATAGAATTTATATTATAATATAAAAGATATACTTACCTATTAAATATGATCTACTAGCGGCCGCCCACGACTTCGTACGCATGGAGACACTTACCGTCATATTTTGGACAATCCACACAATATATTGTTATAAATTGTAGCCTATGTGTTATTCTGATGTATAAGTAAGCTATATTATTGAAAAGTTCGGTAGTTTTTGCGTTAAAGAGGAGCAAACTCCCACCCATCCATACTTACAAACTTTCACGTTATAATATTAGTGGGATCAATATCGTAGGTAATCTATCGCACTATTATTTGATACTTACTTACAAACTTCGATGATTCAACGACCCAAAATGAGTCTTGGCCTCCAATATGAGATGTCGGCTTGTCTCGGTCTTGTGCAGCTTGTCGCCAATCTCCTGCGTGCCGTTTACTTCATCCCGCCAGCAGTAGCGTTGGCGCCCCACTGGCCGACGACCAGTAGATTGCCAAAGATATGCCCACTTGGCGCCCCGATCTGATACCATTCTTTCAACGTGGCCGAGCCATCGGAGTCTATGTGCCTTCGTCTCTCATATTATGTTAGGGCCCGCCATCAGTTATTTGATATACTTACTTATTATTATACTTAGAAGTCTCAATTCGATCCCCCCTTATTACAAAACAGAGACTAAAGTTAAAAATAATGTAGGTAATACTTTAGACAGAAAGCCAAGTTCGCGCGCCAATTTAAATTCTGCGACAGCCGTTTCGAACGGCCATAGACAAAAAGGCGGCGAAGTTTGTGATATAACCTCGTGTAATAAAGTTGGTAGCATAATCGGAATGTTGGTAAGTTCGCTTTTTGTTGGCTCGACCATTATTCTTGGGAAGAATGAGGATTGTCCACTGAGTTAAAAGGACGTATAGATTGCCGTCCACTTACGGTCAGCTCTACGAAAAGAAATGGGCCCTTTTTATTACGACTTTAACAGACACTTGAATGTCGATTCAGTAGATACTCATTGTACTACATACGTCCTTAATTTTTCTTCTATATTTTTATTATGAAGAGGTTATTTGTACAGACTATCACGTGGCGTACCTACCTATAGGTAGGCTATACAAAATTCATGCGCGATGAAATTGGCATCTAGCGCCATCTGTTGATACTAATTTGGAACTAATAAAGTTCCGAAACGAAGTGGGGACGGACAACTAGTAATTTAAATGCTTAATTCATTCCATGGTGTTACTAAAGGTATATTGAAATGGATTAAGTAGTTTTCTGGAGGAGACAACTATCGGACCTAATTGCTGTTTTTACAAAAAGTGACACAATTTTGGCATTTCCCTACGAAAGAAAAGAAAACTTTTGTGCCACCATTGCTTACCATTAGGTATCTGCTCGTCTGCCACCAATAAAATAAAAACGCCGCCTTGTTGATGTCATCCATAGCTTACCTACTCCGATTTTCTGGTCGCTCAGCAAAACTGATTTTGACGTTCTTTTAATCTTATGTTTATCGGGCAAAAAATATCCCTTGCAAAGGGATATTTATATTTGAAGATAAGATTAAACTGCCAGCCGGTTCAGGCGACAGCTTGCTGAGACAAAATGCTAAGATGTGATGATTAGAAATTCCAAACTATTAAGTAAGGTAGGGTAGGTAGGTACGTACAGCCACACATCAAAGTATAGAAAGCTGTCAAATTTCTTCAATCGACTCGCATCTTACTGTTATACACATTAGGTTGAAAATCAATTGAGGAAAGACAGGTTGTGGTAACCTGATGTGTGGCTGACTGTACCTTACGTATGCGGTAGAGAAAGTGTTAACGCCCTATTAAGTTTAAGTAGGTCGAGTCGTGATTTCAATGTTGCGGATGTCTATGGGCGTTGTTAATGTCCATCAGGTAATCCGTCTGCTCGATTGCCACCTATCACATAAAACAGATCTTGAAGAATGAACCTTAACTTACTCCGATTGGTTCAGCAACCCAAAATGAGTCACAGACTTGTGCAGCTTGGTCACCATTCAAGAAAGAAAGAAGAAATGTTTGTTTGGAACCAAAATAACACTGTTGTTATTTTTATATGATAGGTGGTAGACGAGCAAACAACCTTTAAACTTATTAAAACTTATAAAAAAACACACAAAACTTAGTAATTAAAACAATAATTTGGAACCAAAATGGTCTCCGCTCAGTATACGACTTTGCGTCTCACACAGTGCCACGCGAAGCCACTGGTATTCTGCGGATCCCAAAGTTAAGGAATATCAAAAAGTATAGCTGGAGGCACGAAAGTATAGGGATGACCGTTATTTTGCGCACTTGTAAAAAAGAAGACTTTCTATCAAAATTGGTTTCTGCGCACTCAAGGTCATAACTACACATTCTTGCCTCGGACTATACACAGTATTATTACGTAACTGCTATAACCGCCCACCGGGTGGGGGATGCTTGTAAAAACGACCTCTGACCTGTTTCAGAACTCAAGTAAACAAATAAAACAAGCATACAATCAGCAGCGGAAAGCACCCTATTTCCATTACTCCGCAGTTAATCGCTGATTAAACACCGCACTCCTCACTCCGGCGCTTCCTCCCTTCCTTGAACGAAGAGATGTTTGTCCTTCAACCTTTGTCCCTCGGTTGGTTTAACCTTTGTTTTTCGAATGACCCGGGCTGTTATTTCGGGGACGCTTTGATGTTTTTGGATGTGTTTGTTTCTGTTTTGTCACGTTCCCTTATCACGTTGTCAGTTAGTCAGCAAAATATAATAAGTAGTTAAACCATAGACTTAGGACACAATAACCTTGGCATGAGTGAATGAATGAATATACTTTTTATTGCACACAAAACAGAGGTATAAAACTCACCAGAGAGTGATACCATGGCCTCACCGACAATCGGCGTGAAGCAGCGCCTGCGCTTTATTTCGTGGAGTGAGTAAGGGTACCGGAGGTGGAGTAATGTATCTCAACAATTGCAACGAGAAAATCAAAAAACTACTTTTCTTTTAGTAATCCTGTAGCGCTAACATGAGTTGACATCGAAAACTGACATAACGTAAACTATTGCTATGTCTCTTTCAAATGTATAACAATGAAAGAGACAAAGCGATAGTTTTCGATAGCGAGGATAGTATTTCAAACTCATGGTAAGGCCACTGAAATAAAGTTGTGATTCACGAGCTTTCGTCAGCGCTTTTAGCCTAGATTTTCGCTCGTTCTTTTAAAGGAATAAGTAAAATTCAGGCTACCTAAGCCTTTTTTCAGCAATTTTTTAGGATTTTCTTATTCAGTAGCTAATGGAAAGCTGACAGGAGGCTTCGTTTAGTGCGTATCAAGAAAATAGGCGTGGACTTTGAAATTTTTCTTTTTAGTTTTGATCTGGGTTTTTATGAGGGGTGTGAAACGGCATCTCAGCAGGCCTTCAAGCTGAGGATGACAAACTCAATAGGTACATTGTTTGTTCTTTTGTGCCTGTCAACCTCATATTTGGATCTCACGGCCGCTTACCATCAGGCGGAGTGAGGTCATCTCGATTGTCTTCATATGTCTAATCTACAAATACGTAGGCACGCTAAAGAAACTTAGTGGAGTCTATATAGTCTTAGATATTTAGTTCTAGTTCTTCGTCCATTATTTCTCGACAGCCCAGTGATTGATTAACCCTTTCAATCTCAGCCCTCTCTCGAACAAAGGTAAATAAGAACGTTAAAGTTATCCAATAATAGTTTGCCAAAGATCACACTATTGGATCAGGGGTGGCTAAGGGCATGTGAGTCAACAGCCTAAACTTATCTATACCTACTAAACTTGTACCTTAGATATACTGGAGCAGGCAGAGTGACCAAAGACTTCTGAACAGTTTAAATGTCAATAAGTAAGTTCCGAATCTTTATAACACCATTTTACATCTACGAGTATACCTACACTATTATAAGTAGGTACCTATTTTAATAAAAACGCTTTTACCGGGGAGTCGAAAAAAATTTCGTCGAATTTTCAAAGTCGTAGAACAACGTTGTTTAGAATGGTTGGTAGAAGAGGTGGTTATAGGGATACTGGTACATGAAGTATATTATATCGTGCGGAATGGACACAATATGGAGGCAAATACTCTCATATTGTGTTTACTTAGGCTCTCTGATCAGAAAGATATGCGATATGTGATGTGTGTCAACAGTCTACACAATTTATACCATAACAGTTTGATCGACTTTAGCGGGGGAATAAGTAGGTACAGCGAGCCACACGTCAAAGTATACAAAACTCAAATTTCTTCAATGGATTGTCATCTTACTGTCAAACACATTAAGTTGAGTATCAATTGAGGACTTTTAACAGGTTGTGAATGGTAACCTGATGTGTGAATGTCTGTATCTAGTCGAATAACGAAAAAAATATATTAGATCGTAAAAATAAACATGAGCATTATAGAAGTATCTTAGGCTGCCGAAATGCGTTTTTTTATGTGATAGCAAAACATTACAATCAGTGTAAATAGGTTGGCGGCGCTAGTTTCATTCGTATAGCCCCTTAAATAAACAGCGCATCAGCGCGGCGGCGCGTTGATAACCCGCACCAGCGCTGGCTAATCCCGGTCGCCCAGCTGCGGATCGTTTGTCAGGGGATATTAACTTGTTTCAAAACTTACGCTTTTTGCTTGAACGCCCGCTGATTTAATGGATAAAAATGTAATCCTTTATTAAATGATAGAACGTAATGAAGATTTTGAGGCTGTTGTTGAAGGTTTCGTTCGTAAACTCAAACTCAACTCAAATAAATCTTTATTTGCATACATTAAAGAAATAATATTTAAAACTGTTTATTTTAGATAATGTATAATTTACATGTAATTAAATTACATCAAAAATAAATAGACATACTCGTAATGCGATTCTACCACCAGAATCGGAAAGTTGATTTTGACGAGAAAATCCGGTAACAAACTCGCCAGTTACTCTTTAATCGCCAAATGTTTATCCTTACCACCTCCTACAGTCCAAAACACAAAATGTAGAAAATAGAAAGTGAACAATGAGGGAAATCAGAGCCGACCCGTCCCTAAGGTGTTCACAAGTATGACGAATTGTCTTCATCATCATAATTTCAGCCAACAAACGTCCACGGCTGGACATAGGCCTCCCCCAAAGTTCTCCACACAGATCGGTCATGTGCCACCCGCATCCAAGGGACTCCCGCGACCTTCACTAAATCGTCGGTCCACCTGGTGGGAGGCCTGCCACGGCTGCGGCCATGCTGTGCGCGGGTGTGACGTATGTGTCAGCCATCATTTCATACAACCATATCAGAATGCAATGACCCGCCACATAGCGCCATAATCGATGCTAGGCCAAGCTTTTTCGGGTTCCAAGTAACGAGACTACTACAGTACTACTTCAAACGTTGTGCAAACATCAGCAATCCTTGCTTCGGCACGCATAATATGCGGAGTGTACACACAGCACATTTTCGGGTTCAGGCGAGTTCGTGTTATATCGATTTATCGGTTTATTAATGGAGGTGACCTTAGTCCGGAAACCACTGGACACAATATAATACCTAGTTATTTTTATCAGATAAACAAACTTGTTACGTAATGAACCTAATTTCTATGAATTTCTTTGAGAGTTTAAAGGACACACGCATATGTACTTAACACCACAGTTGAATATTTCCAAAGCCATTTAATTTTCTGAACAACATTGTTCTATGACTTTTGGAAATTCGCATAAAAAATGACAACTTTTCATACAAAGTCGGTCACGTGACTGTTCATTTTGTATGGGCACTTGGGGAGTAAGTAGCAAATATTTTAGAGAGTCAGTAGCAGGGTCAGAAGTAGTTTTTATTTAAGGTCAAATGAATAAGGTACCCTAAGTGGCATAGTATTATAACGTCGTAGGCCAAAAGCCTTTAAAAGGCAATAAACAATTGATTTTCCTTTGTGTCTGCTGTCTGGGCCTTAGGACTGACTCCAAAAGTAGTGTATTTACATGGCTATGTTATGCTTCGACCTCCGATTAAAACCATCGATATAAAATTGTCTGAGCCGAAGTCGAAATCGAAGGTAGTACCTAATATAATCGGAAGTTCCGACTTCACAGAACCGGAGTCGAAGGTCCGTAACATCCCTGATAATAGGTACTGACAGCGCTAATAGCATCCTAATTTGGTAGATAGTCACGTACGGCAAATCCACTTAATTCAAACGAGTAGTAGATTGAACACTTGTACTCAATTCAGGTATTCAATTAACTATTATGTCGGTAAACCCTTTTACTCTTAAGACTTGCGGTACTTAAGTTCAACCCTTTAGAGGGCGTTAAGTTTAACCTTTGGGCAGCTTGACCTTTGACCTTCGACAAGGTGACCTTTAGACTTCTAGACCTTTAAAATTGTTGCGACTTTTTTCTTCACAATGCCTTTGTGGTCTCGTGAATAGGAGAGCCGAGATAATAAGTTTATAAGTAGTGTATGGATGGTAACAGGTCGACTTACCCCCCGCAATGCAAAATGGCACTTACATTATTTATGTCAGGTATAAGAACGGATTATTTTATTCCCCTCGACGGGGTTAATTTTTTTTATCCCATTTGATCAATAACACCATTTTAAATATTTATGTTTGTGTATATTTGTGTTTCCTCGGTTGTCTGATATCTGTAACACAAGTGCTCAAGCTACTAAGTACGGACGGAGTCAGGTTAATTATGAGATGTTGTTTGAATTTATTTATAAATATAAACGAGTATACACCGTGGGAAAGCCACGCTTTGGCATGTATGGGCCGACTCGACCGGATTGATGCCACGGCGGCGACCGTCGCTTATCTACCATCAGGTGATTCGTCTGCTCGTCTCGTTAAAAAAAACTAATCACCTGATATTAGCTAATACAAAAAGAATGCATACAAAGTATTGGCCGAGTGACGTCGCACATTAATCGCCATATTTTGAGCGTTTTGGGCTTTCCCGAAGAATGTGAATAAATAAATTTGGTTTAAAAACAGTACTATAGAAAACTACCGTATTTTTATCGTCCGCATAGTTCTTTTATGTGTCAAGATGAAAATGAAATAGGTAAGTGTTCTCTGAATGTATTTCGTGACTGGGTTTCAGTATAGTGCAGTGGGCGGCCTGGCGACTAGTGTTGCTTTGCTTTAATTTACTATAATATATCGATAAATGCTTGCTTGATAAAAACTCATTATTTGAAAGCATTACAAAAATGTGATGTGAAAGGTACTACAATATAGGTAAGCATATATATATGCAGTGGCTCAAAATATCATCGACGAAACTTCAATACCATTATGAGCATTTTGGTATATAATACGTCTTTATTACTGCGACTTCATTACTACTACACACACACTAAGCAATAAAAGTCGTAGAAAAATGGTTCAGAATCATTGGTAGAAGCCATGGTTATTGGTACCTAAATCCCATGTTCCATTAAGCACGATGTTCACAAATATGTTTGGAATTTTTCGAACATAGCTCGGGTTTGTGATCACCAATCCGCATTAGGCAATCGTGGTGATTAAGCCTGATCCCATCATAATAGTAGTGATAACTCGATTTCTATGATGAAGGCCTTTGCCCTGCAGTGCGAATATAGGCTGATACTATGCTCTATCTGGACAAACATTCGTGTGATGAACACGTGTTTGTTCAGTATCTGGGTATTTATATGTATTAAAGTATTATATTTGTGTTATAAAATGTTGTCTGATATCGGTAACACAAGTGCTTAAGCTACTTAGTACGGAGTCAGGTCAATGTATGAGATGCTGTGTGAATTTATTTATTTATTATTTATAGTGGCCCGCCCTCACTTCGCTTCGGGACCGTAATTCAGAAATGAACCAATAGATGGCGCTGTGTTCAATTACATCGCGCAAGCGTTTCGTGTTTTCGGTTTACCTATAAGCCTTGTCGTTGTCTATAGAAGTTATCTCTTTATAAATAGTATACCTAGATTATTTATTTATTTATCGTAAAACAATCGACAACCTGCAACACTCGCGCCGGAGCGTGGGCGGAATGCCGAGTGTCACTGTTGTGCAACTGGGAATCACGGGGCTTGCCGCGAGGAGAATCTCAAACTTCCACTATTTGCACTAGGGTTAGATAAGTAAGGACTCCTGTTCTGGGTTCTAGGGTGTTGCAAGATTAACTAGGGCTGTGCTAGATCTAAACAGAATAACTTTTTGGAGCATAAATATAAAACCTCTTGTTGTGACTCTACTGGTGTTACAGGCGTCTATGGGTGGCGCCAATCGCTTAGGTGATCCGTCTGATCGTCTACCAAGTATCACATAAAGAGAACTCCAAATTTGACAATCAAGAAAGCACCTGCGGTTGCCATTGTTATAAAAACCGATCGTCGCGTCGTAAGGCCCAGACAGCAGACACAATGGAAAATCAATTGTTTTATGCCTTTTAAAAGGCTTTTGGGGTCTTACGACGTTAAGTTATTTAAGAATATAAAATTGGATGAGAAAACCTGAGATAGCTATACATTTTAGAGAAGGACATAGCCTGTGGATTGATTGATTGTTTGATTTATAGTTCCTTTCCATTATCTATTATGGGCTAAATTTGGTTTCCAGTCTTCCCCAATAATGTGGAGTGGGCGGCGCCGGGCGTGTGGCGTGGGCCGACCGAATGCTTACTCGTGTTATTGTGTTTTGTATCTAGTAAATTAATGATTATGATCAACTATTGTAATACCTGAAATAAAGGTTATTGTTATCACTACATAGTATAAAATAAAATCGCTTTCGCTGTCCATGCTCGGGAGTTATGGATTTTCATGCGTTCTCATTTGTTAAAAAAAAAGATTTGATTCAAGAGGAAGGTTTGTGTATAATAAATAATATGTGGTACCTAATACCACATGGTAGGTAAACCTGAGAGAGATTAGACAAATTTTTTTTTTTACTCAAAAAAAAAAATCGTTTTCACAGTGTCAATCACACAATCACGAACTGAGAAGTTAAAAATAAACTTTATACAATTCCCTTCACCTAACGCTTTTATCAGGGAAGATAAAATTTATTAAAGTCGGCGCAATTAGCTGAAAAATGACGAAAACAAAACATTAGGCGTTGACTTAAATTATTCTTCTTTACGCGTGAGTGTTGGGTGGAGATGATTCTGTAAATTTTAATTTGTATCTTCTCGACATTTCGCAGTGGTGGCCATCCAACGTAGCTAAACTAACACTCTCGACGATTTCAACTTTCAAAAATAAAATCCTAATCGGTTTATCCGTTCGGGAGTTACAATGCCACAGATCTGAAAATACCTTTTTTAATCATGTAGAGTAAACTGACAGATGTCAATCTGTAATCCTCATACTTATCACTTAATTTGACAGATGCGAAATGTCAAAAATTTTATAGAAATTTGACGTTTGCATCTGTCAGGTTTACTCCACATGATTCAAAATCAGAGTATAGAGGTTTGGCACCCCTAGCTCGCGGGGCGCGTCGCGATAAAGCGTGGGCGGGATGCGGTCTCATGTTATCTGTTATGCAACTACAGCTCTCTGCTCGGCACTGAAACCAAAACGTGCAATCAGCAACACGCTCCGGGCCTAAACGAGACCAAACTTTTTGGGTTATGTATCTGTGTTTCGCCGAGTGAGTGAGGGTACCGGAGGCCCATCGGGGGGGAAAGGAATAAAAGGAGGCCCATCGGGGGGAAAGGGGATAAAAGGTTAGCAGCGCACTTGTTGCATGTGTTCATGAACGGCGGCAATTGCTTACCATCAGGTGATCCGCCTGCTCGTCTGCTACCTATCACATAAAAAAAAGCCAAAACGCAACCCTTATAGATTGGTCATGGCTGTTTGTCCGTCGGTATGTCACAGCCATTTTTTCCAAAACTTTAAGAGGTATATTGCGGAAAGTAAAGTGGGTGTATTTGTGATTCAGAAATAAGAAACAGAAAAATCTCAACAATTATTTCTTACACACCTACTTACATAGTTACTTTCTGATGTAGTAAACGTCCATGGACGCAGGCTTTCAGGTGACTCGCTGGCTCGTTTGCCTCTCTTTTGTATAAAAAAGTATTTGGTACATATTCTGGGTGATACTCCACGAGATGTAACTTTCGTGGCAGCTTTTAAATCCATATTTTAAGTTAAACCTAGGTAGTATAATAATACTTTCAAACTTGAATGTACCTACCTAATTTATGACTCGTACTCAATAGTTGCGGAAAATCACTTCATCGACAAGTTTTAATACGAATTTCTCGTTCAAAGCGTCTAATATTACCTAACTCGCCCACGCTGCAGTATTAGAAACTTTGCATCCAGAGGGAGGAGACCTAAGGGCGTGTATCCAGCGAATGAAAAGATTTTATATGGATTTACAATCGCGAGCCGTAAACTTGTATGCCACTTCAGTAGGAATGATGTAGCTAAGAAACTTCTTCCTCCCGTTTTTATTGTACGCTTGAAAGTTTAAAGGTCAGCAGCGCACTTCACACTTGTGATTCGACTATTGCTTATAGCTTGTACGGCCCATGAGCGGTGGAAATCTCTTACCATCTGGTGATCCGTGTGCTCCTCTGCCACCCAGTACCTACATAATAGGTAAAGTATCGGCCTATATTGGTCCTGCGCCTGATCCCTCTTCGTTCATGTCATACTGGTGTCCCATCAAAATCCTTTATATTTTGATCCTTTATACCAGATGAGGGAATATGTCCAATGCACTTGTGTCTGAGCACACACTAGTGCACAATAAATTTCCTGCGTCGATGGCTGATTAATGAGATTGGTCGCCATAGCTGAAATCGGTTAGGAGGACATTATTATGAAAAGCAGATTTTACCTATCGTAATCGTTCGGACAGTTTTTTATATGTGATAGCTGGCAGGCAAGCAGACGGATCAATGCGATTGCCGCTGTCCATAGACACCTGCAACACAGAATGGCAAGTTTTGGTAGAAGATGTACTAGTTGTTCCCAATCTTAATAAAGTCTGGTCGTAAACTCATATCATCACCTGCCACCTCATAACCTGAGGGTTGTATGTGAACAAGTGCTAAGAGGGGGGTGCGAATTGAAAATATAATACCTGTCTCCCAGCGCTATAAAAGTCGGAAATAAAACGCTTCTTGTCTACACGTTGCTTTGTTGTAGTCGGTAGACAAGTTTCTGACAGTGGAAGTGACTTTCCTGAAGGAAGGTTTCTGATATTAGACAGTTACTCTCAAGGAAAAATAGATAAGTGAACGCTTAAATATCAAACTATTTAAGATAGTGGCCCGCCCTCACTTCGCGTCGGGACCGTAATTCAGAAATGAACCAATAGATGGCGCTGTGCTTAATTACATCGCGCAAGCGTTTCGTGTTTTCGTTTACCGTATAAGCCTTGTCGTTGTCTATAGAAGTTATCTCTTTATAAATAGAATAGAAGAAGATATAGAAGATTGCATCGTGGTGCACAATGGCGACGCCAGTACATTTTTATTGTGAAGTGCAACTTAGTTGGAGAGCCACGCTTCGGCATGAATGTCTGGCTCGACCGGAGTGATACTACGGCCTCAAAGAAGACCAACGTAAAGTAGCGCGTGTTTCACAGAGTGAGTGAGGGTACCTGAGGCACTTCTTCACACTCATCTTGGCGTGTAATTTTTAGTTGCATACAGAGCTATCGCTGCTTACTCCAAGGGACTCTTAGGCCATGATTCAGGATTTGGGAGTCTGATAATTAGAATGAAGCGACAACTTTAGGCCCTTCGAAACCTTTTAACAGGGTAACTACACTAGCTGAATCCTACTTTTTAGGTTTTTGGAACTATCCGAAACCTATCGGTTTCCTCACTATGTTTTCCCTCACTGTCGAGCTGATATGGTATACCTACTTATACTCTGATTCATAATCATGTAATGTAATGTGTCATCCCCATACATTATCACTCAATTTGACACATGCAAAATGTCAAAATGCATAGAAACTTGTCATTTTCATGTGTCAGTTTAGTTTACATGATTATGAATCAATGTAATGGTGCCAGTCAATAAACTAGGTGATTTTTTTTTAATGTAATAGGTGGCAGACGAGCACACGGATCACCTGATGGTAAGCGATTATCGCCAACCATACACACCCGTAACACCATTAGAGCAATAAGTGATTAAGATGTTGCAACACAAGTAGAGGCGTGCAAGTACAAGTGCATTTTATTTGAAATTCAAAAGTCAGAATGAAAATATTATTGCTAGTCGTCAACGCCCCGCGGAGTAGATTACGTAACGTTTCCCGGAGGAGCCGTTTGCTCGCTCGCCTCTCGTTTGACTCGAATTTATTTGCCAACAAAAAGTAAAATAACTGAGAACCTACCCAACGGAATGCGGAAGAATCTGTATTCCCGTCCCGTTCGTCTCTTCTATTTGGATGCAACGAGGATTACAACGAAACTGTATCGAACGAGGATGGTATGTTCTATGTATTAAAATACCTACAGACCATCCTTCGATACGGTTTCGTTGTAATCCTCGGAACCCGATCAAACCTGCGATGAGCGCTCGATCGACTCACCACAAATCACCTTTTCCAAATTTTATAGAAAACTTTTATAAAAAATCTTCTCTTTATGTATCTATATTCAAATCTTTGCATCTATACAGTTGATCTGCCTATACGAAATTTCGAGCAATATTAGGATAGAATAGATTAGAATAGAATAAAAATTGGTTAACACAATTACATTAAACAAAAGAAAACAATAAAAAAAAACAAATGAGATATTTAACGTGACGTGGAATACGTGGATAGCTGTCACCTAACGTTTCCATAATCCCCGATTTGTCTTTAAATGTTAATGAAGAATGTTTACGTGGCGAAGCAATGAATCATGTTAGCTAAATTCATTCATTGCAGGCGATAAAGGAAAAAAATACGTGATGACGGATTAACCCCGGCCGGCCGGATTACAGCGATTACCGAAAAATCGGGGCGGTACTGTATTAACTTGCTAAAAGGACATTTATTAAAAGAGTTTCGGGAAAATAAGTTGGAGCAGCCGTGGTCACAAGCGGACTGGCGATTCCCGTCTTAATATCTTGTAGTTTTAATCTATACTTAAAATAAAAAAAACAAATGAGATATTTAACGTGACGTGGATAGCTGTCACTTAACGTTTCCATAATCCCCGATTTGTCTTTAAATTTTAATGAAGAATGTTTACGTGGCGAAGCAATGAATCATGTTAGCTAAATTCATTCATTGCAGGCGATAAAGGAAAAAAATACGTGATGACGGATTAACCCCGGCCGGCCGGATTACAGCGATTACCGAAAAATCGGGGCGGTACTGTATTAACTTGCTAAAAGGACATTTATTAAAAGAGTTTCGGGAAAATAAGTTGGAGCAGCCGTGGTCACAAGCGGACTGGCGATTCCCGTCTTAATATCTTGTAGTTTTAATCTATACTTAAAATAAAAAAAACAAATGAGATATTTAACGTGACGTGGATAGCTGTCACTTAACGTTTCCATAATCCCCGATTTGTCTTTAAATTTTAATGAAGAATGTTTACGTGGCGAAGCAATGAATCATGTTAGCTAAATTCATACTCTCATAGGCGATAAAGGAAAAAAATACGTGATGACGGATTAACCCCGGCCGGCCGGATTACAGCGATTACCGAAAAATCGGGGCGGTACTGTATTAACTTGCTAAAAGGACATTTATTAAAAGAGTTTCGGGAAAATAAGTTGGAGCAGCCGTGGTCACAAGCGGACTGGCGATTCCCGTCTTAATATCTTGTAGTTTTAATCTATACTTAAAATAAAAAAAACAAATGAGATATTTAACGTGACGTGGATAGCTGTCACCTAACGTTTCCATAATCCCCAATTTGTCTTTAAATTTTAATGAAGAATGTTTACGTGGCGAAGCAATGAATCATGTTAGCTAAATTCATTCATAGGCGATAAAGGAAAAAAATACGTGATGACGGATTAACCCCGGCCGGCCGGATTACAGCGATTACCGAAAAATCGGGGCGGTACTGTATTAACTTGCTAAAAGGACATTTATTAAAAGAGTTTCGGGAAAATAAGTTGGAGCAGCCGTGGTCACAAGCGGACTGGCGATTCCCGTCTTAATATCTTGTAGTTTTAATCTATACTTAAAATAAAAAAAACAAATGAGATATTTAACGTGACGTGGATAGCTGTCACTTAACGTTTCCATAATCCCCGATTTGTCTTTAAATTTTAATGAAGAATGTTTACGTGGCGAAGCAATGAATCATGTTAGCTAAATTCATTCATAGGCGATAAAGGAAAAAAATACGTGATGACGGATTAACCCCGGCCGGCCGGATTACAGCGATTACCGAAAAATCGGGGCGGTACTGTATTAACTTGCTAAAAGGACATTTATTAAAAGAGTTTCGGGAAAATAAGTTGGAGCAGCCGTGGTCACAAGCGGACTGGCGATTCCCGTCTTAATATCTTGTAGTTTTAATCTATACTTAAAATAAAAAAAACAAATGAGATATTTAACGTGACGTGGATAGCTGTCACTTAACGTTTCCATAATCCCCGATTTGTCTTTAAATGTTAATGAAGAATGTTTACGTGGCGAAGCAATGAATAATGTTAGCTAAATTCATTCATAGGCGATAAAGGAAAAAAATACGTGATGACGGATTAACCCCGGCCGGCCGGATTACAGCGATTACCGAAAAATCGGGGCGGTACTGTATTAACTTGCTAAAAGGACATTTATTAAAAGAGTTTCGGGAAAATAAGTTGGAGCAGCCGTGGTCACAAGCGGACTGGCGATTCCCGTCTTAATATCTTGTAGTTTTAATCTATACTTAAAATAAAAAAAACAAATGAGATATTTAACGTGACGTGGATAGCTGTCACTTAACGTTTCCATAATCCCCGATTTGTCTTTAAATTTTAATGAAGAATGTTTACGTGGCGAAGCAATGAATCATGTTAGCTAAATTCATTCATAGGCGATAAAGGAAAAAAATACGTGATGACGGATTAACCCCGGCCGGCCGGATTACAGCGATTACCGAAAAATCGGGGCGGTACTGTATTAACTTGCTAAAAGGACATTTATTAAAAGAGTTTCGGGAAAATAAGTTGGAGCAGCCGTGGTCACAAGCGGACTGGCGATTCCCGTCTTAATATCTTGTAGTTTTAATCATCATCATCATTTCCCTGCCCTGTTCCCAGGTTATCTGGGGTCGGCGCAGTATGTCCTCTTTTTCCATTCGTCTCTGTCATTCGTCATCGAATCATCCACCCCCTTTTCAGTCATATCATTCTTCACACAATGTAGTTGTAGTTTTAATCTATACTTAAAATAAAAAAAACTAGTCGCAACGCGAACATCTAAAAAAACAGTCAAATGACCAACCAGAAATGAAAATGACAATGATTTTTCATTTTATACAGTGTTAGTTCGTATAAACTTCAAAGAGTAAGAAAGTGAGTTGAATATGCAATAAACTAGGGTAGCGTGGGGCTGAAATATATTGTCTTGGTTTGTCCCGGATTTCCGGCCAGTGTCCCAGCTGTTCCGGGCCTCGGAGTCGTTTATTTGACCTTTTCCTTTGCCCAAGAATCCGATCCGATGAAGGAATGTCCTTATATTGATGTGTGTTGAGGTTCGACGGTAGCCTCCTTACATATATATCTTATGTAAGGAGGCTACCGTCCAACGAAGCCTCATTGCATGTTTTATACGTTCTTCAATGTTTACGGCATTGTTTTTATCCAGTGGTGAATTTGACATGGTGCTTTATAATAATACTCGGTTAAATTCGGGTAGTGCACGGTGGGAGACTGTGGGGAAGCCACATTCGGCAGAAAGTGGGCCGGCTCGACCGGAGTGATAACCACTAGCCCTCACAAAAACCGGCGTGAGCAGTGAGGAGTGTAACCGGAGGCCCAACGGTTTGACGGTACGGGGATTAAATTTTCAGCGCACTTGTAACTCCACTGTGATTTGCAAGTGTCCCAGTGGGTGCGGCAATGCTTACCACAGTCGCCGCCTGCTCGACCCTGCTACCTATCACATACAAAAAACAATTAGGGGCAAAAAGTAGCCTATGTGACTCTCCATCCCTTCAACTATCTTCACTCAAAAAAATTACGCCAATTCGTCGCTCCGTTTTGCCGTGAAAGAAAGACAAACATACAGACCGACATAAAGACACACTTTCCCATTTATAATAAGTAGGTATATGGATAACGCCCCGGATGGTCTAATAGTTTAGGTACCGGGCCACGATCTCTAGGTCTCAGGTTCATATCCCGGGTCGGGCAAAAATATGTTTCTAATATTTCGAACATAACTCGCGTTTGTGATCACCAATCCGCATTAGGCAAGCGTGGTGATTAAGCCTAATTCCATAAAAGTAGCTATGTATGATTTGATTTCTATGCTAGAGGCCTTTGCCCTGCAGTGGGACAGTATATAGGTGACACTTTACTGTTATAATAAAAATACGCTATGGACGGTTGAATGTGTCTCTGTACCGATGACTTTGGTTCCCTTGCAAATATTTTTTCACATATCTATTTAACACTAGCTTTTGCCCGCGACTTCGTTCGCGTGGACTTCTGGTTTGTAGCCTATGTGTTATTCTGATGTATAAGCTATATTGTGGTAAAGTTTCATTCAAATCCATTCAGTAGTTTTTACGTGAAAGAGTAACAAACATCCATACATCCATACAAACTTTCGCCTTTATAATAGTAGTAGGATTTTATTAAGACCTAAAAGCCATTTAAAAGGCATGAAACTATTGATCTTCCAATGTGTCTGCTGTCTGACGTTAACTAATATAGAAAACAAGTTATAATATTATTCGTGCTGCCGCAAAGGTGAGTTGAGAGTGGCCGGTGTGAGGCGGCGCGCCAACTAACAAACAACTTGCGGCAACTACAACTAACTTTGCCCATTCAACACTATGTGCGAATGTTTAGTGGTAAAATGTTAACCGTGGGAGAGCTAAGCTTCGGCATGAATGGGTCCCGCTCGACCGGAGTGATACTGTGGTGATATTAGGGCCTTACAGAAGACCGGCGATGAAGCACCGCCTGCGTTGTTTTCGTTGAGTGAGTGAGGGTACGGAGGTCCAATTGAGGGAACAGGGTTTAAAGGTTGTGAACATTTACATCCCATTTTAACAACGTACGTGTTCTACTAACCATTCTAAAGAATATTAATTAGTTCTAAGACTATTCGACATTCATCGATTTTTTGTCGACTCCTAATACAAAATGAACAAGTCGCGTGACCGATATTGTATGAAAAGTTATTACGGTGAAAATTTTGGCGATTTCATAGAACAAATGTTGTTTAGAATGATTAGTAGAAGGGATGTTAATATTCAAAGGTACCCTATATGTGAATTAGTCTATTCTATAGGATCTTGTTTATTTGTCTATATAAATAAATAAATTGAGACAACATCAAATACATTGTCCTGGCCCCAAACTAAGGTTTTCCCTTGTGCTATGGAAACCAGAAACAACGACGGTACTACAAACATCCAGACCCAACACAAATATCTATTTCATCAACAAACATTTGTGTTGGTGCGGGAATCGAACCCGCGACCCTTACGTCTCAACCGGCGCTCAAACCATTGCGCTAAACGGGTCGTCAATATACAGGGTGTGGATGACAGACTCAATAGGTAGGTAATTAGTTTGTTCTTTTGTGCCTGTCAACCTCATATTTAGATCTCACAGCCGCTTACCATCAGGCGGAGTGAGGTCATTGATTGTCCTCAATATAAAAAATACCGTGTTTTATATAGATAAAATTAATTGAATAAAGTAGCGGCAATCAAAATACTTAGTTATATTGTGAATTCCACTATGAATCAATGTAAATAGTACTGCTACGACACAGCTACGAGCTACGAGACGCTTGGACGATTCGAATATTTCGTAGACGCCGTAGCCTCGTAGCGGGCAGTACTAATTAAAGCGGTGCTATTCATTATGAAATCTGTGTTATTTCTAAAGCGGCTTTGACTCTGTAATATTGGTTTACATAAAGAGAAATAGCGATGTTTCGTTTTATCATTATCTTATTTTTCAAGTAAGGGTGCCAATTAGTAATTAAAAAAAAGATCTAAGGAAAACAGTTATTTTATCTTGTTATATAAAAATCTTACTGCAATTCTTCTACTAACCAATATAGTTCTTATAGGTCTAGTTTTAGTAAATGTGGCTGTGACATACGAATTACGAAACAGACAGACTCCCCTATAAAATAAACCCCTATAAGAGTTCTGTTTTAAACCATTGTGCTAAGGAACCTTATAAAGCTGTACGATTGTTTAAAATACTGTACACACCATATACATACAATGTAAAAAGGCCGCGGACTTAAGGCGTAGTACCTACATACATCGATCTCGAACATTTTTCCAGACTGGGGATTGAACCCACGACCTTTGGCGTATGAGGCTGGGCTACTACCAATGCACCATCTGGCCACTCAACATCGGTCAGTCACATATTTATATATCGGATAAAGATTTTTCGAGTTGAGCCTAAGATTAGTGATAAAAGATTTAAATTATTAACTTTAGTATTTACAACAGTTATTTTGAAATGAAATGTAAATAATCTCTACAGACCTACTGTAATTCTGTGAATGCTCAGAATATCGAAATACTCTCAGCAAACTTTTTTCATTAAGGCATTTTAATTTACATTGCAACACGAAGTCTGATCTTTTTGGTAACATTCTTAAACAAATATTTGCAGAGCAAAGGATTTTCATCCTACTTACTAATATAATATTAGTATAAACACGAAAATCTTCGATCTTCGATCTTTTGCTCGACTCGGGAATCAAACCTGGAATCTTGGCCCCGGTACTTAAAACACTAGATATATGTAATAGGCCCACCAAGGGGACGTTCATAAAGAGACGATAATTCTGTCACCAAAAAGAAAAAGTCGAAACAAAGACTGCTATCAACACACTTATCTTCGAACGGTCAACATTTCCTTTGACATACCAAGATACTGCGTCCGTACAGTAATCTCATCTCGTGAGCGAACGGGCTTTGTTTAATGGCTCGGTGTGTGCAAAGAGATCCTCCGAAGCCAGATGCCATGGGGTTCAAAAAGGGATTAGTTTTATGACGGGACCGCCCACGGTGCGATGGGACTTTTGTATGAATGAATGAATGAATAAAACATTTATTTGGCACATACAAAACAACAATTAAAACAAAAAAAAAGAAACAAAGCAAAACTTAATGAAAAAGAAATAAGTAAGAGAGAAAAAAAAAAGAAACAGACATTGTGCCCAATAGGCGCCCGCTCAGCAAAATCGCGCCGTGTCATTCCTGACACGTCACGACGCTGGTATTCTGCGGGAGACCCTGTAGCATATCGTGAGCCTGCCTGTCTGACTTGTATAAAACCTAAGTTTAAAACTTTAAAGGGCAGACACACACTATGCGCTGGGGTTCTGATGAACCCTCAGAACAATAACGTCGTATCGTCACGGCTCTGTGATGTTTTATTGGTATACCCCACTTCTGTGTGGAAGTGGGTTGCATTTGGACGTTTGGTTGATTCGATCCACAGGTCGCGTCTGAATGCCCGTGCCTGATTTTGGCGCCGGCTCGGATTGAGATTAGGTACTTACTTATACATTATATTTGTTAAAAAAACTTATGTTATTTTTAATACATAATAACTATAAACTAAAAAAAAACAATGAAATTCTTCAATGACTCATGCCCTATTAGGGGATCGGCTGCCGTAGCCGAATCGGCTGAACCAAATTATTAATAAGGGTACAAGCAACTGCGCATAGAATCATAACAATTTGAAACCTTACTGATATTGAATATTAGAAGAATCTCTTTTCGATGTCTTAATTTTATTTCAGTTAATAACGACTAAATGGCGACGCTGGTAGATCAAACAAGCACCTTTAGATAACATTAAAAGAAAGGAATTCTTGACTGAGACACAAAATGACAATTAGAAGTCGTAATTTAGTAAATTACTCGATCAAAGATAAGGTTTCTATTCGGAGGGAATCTTGAAGCTTTTGATTCATCGGAGTGAGATGTTTCCGGTCGTCGGGGACGGCTTTCATTCAGTCGGTCGCTCACTCATTCACTTATTTCCATTCTGATTGTCGGAGGACGGGGAAAGATAAGTTTCGTGAGATTCCTATTCACTTTTACGAAATATGTAGAAAAATCCGCGTACATCTGGCGTATAAGACAGGGTTACTACTTAATGCGATATCGGGCCTTTCAATTGAATTCATTCAGTCGGAAGATGAAATTAAAGTTTAGGGTAAAGGGTTGACATGGAAAATGCTTCGACAGAGGTTCCGAACTATACTGAGATCACTAATATGCCATGCATGTGTATGTTGGATTAGTTTTATGATGGGACCGTCCAGGTACGAGACTTTTCTATCGTCACGATCTTGCGACGCCGAGTGGTATAAATTGTATGGTCAACTTGGCGTGCGTTATTACTTACTTACTCCACTGGCTCAGCGACCCGAAACGAGTTTTGGTCTTCGAAACAAAAGAACGCCACTTTGTTCGATTCTGCATTACTTGATGCCAGTGTCTGCCTGAAGTTCTCGCAGATCATTTTCGACGATGTCTCTCCAGGGATGTACCTAGGCCAAGGTATCTTGGTCTCGACCTAGGCGTAGCTTCCGTTCTGGGCCTAATTATTTTGTGGTGATGATGATGACGTTTTTGTTTCGAAAAATTAAGTAGCTTTATCAGTACGCAACGGTCCCAACTTGCGAACAAAAGTTGCCAACTTCTATGTTAGTCATGCTTGTGTGTGTCAATAAGGATATTAGCTTAAACGTATCTGTGTGCAGATCAATGCTTTCGCAGTCGCCGTGTGCCGATCCAAAGACGACTCTGTATCGTGAATGATAAGGTCCGAAATTGAGGGTTTGAGGATGTGTTTGTGTATGTGGTAGGCGTGGGTGTCGACAAACATCATACAAGTATTAAACAGATCTCGTTATGCAATCGTTGATGAATATATCTAGGGACGTGGAATAACTCGTTTAGACTGGGTGTAGGCAATAAAGTGAGTACTTATTGTTTCATTTCGGATTTAATGTTTGTTATTCTGTTACTAGTGGACGATTTTTGCACGCCTACCTTTAACCCCTTTCGACTTTTGACGAAACACAGCTCAGGCGCTGCTATAATCCGTTAATCATCCTATAATTTCATCATAATCCGTTACATCCTATAATCCCGTATACCTATCACATAAAAAGGACCAATCAATACGCTATTCCTGTTGGGCAAAAGTCAATAATCGTAAATTGCGCATTGACAGCCCATAATCATAGTATTTATTACATCGACAAATGGACTTCGCTTGGCTTCCCATTTATGGGTATTTATAAAAATGGACGCCCGGCAACGTTACTTTATTTAACGTGGCATGTTATTTCAGGGGAAATCAATTTCGGGCAGTAATTGAAAGATCACTTTTATTTAAACAGTCCCAGCCGTTGAAATTGGTGCGGTAGGAAAAAAATAATATCACTTGAGGCAGCATTAGCACCAGAAAATTTGGCCAAATGTTTTTTCACACAAGGGAATATACATTTATTTTATAGTCGTATCAATTTACGCCAGTCTTCTGTGAGGCCGTGGTATCACTCCGGTCGAGTCGGCGCATTCCTGCCGAAGCGTGGCTCTCCCACGTTCAAAGTCATTTTAATGGTCCCAGAGAACGGGATACTTCGTTGTTTTTAGCATTAAAATTATGAAGTTTTCAGACTACAGATTGGAGATATTTATAAAACACCGAAAACTTGCGAGTCTGTAACTTAGTTACCGCTAAACAAATTATATCCCATTGAAATTCACGCCATAAATTCGACACGTTGTGGAATTCCTGTATTCGAAATATTTATGAAGGGAACTTAATCGTGCGGAAAGTGCCTTCAAATGATTGATATCTTTGGAAGTTAGTTCATGGTTCACGGTAGGCCGCGGCGTGTCTGTGCCCCGGCATTGTCGACGTCTATTGGATGGTTTTTTTTACTGTCTCAGTGCTTAGAGCAGACAGCCACTGGAGATGCCCTAACGTCCGCGCTTCTAACAATTTTTTTCACCATTTTTTGCGGGGGACGAGGTAAACACGTACAGCACACCACCAAAAATTTTAATACTCAACAGTCACAAATTTTGCTGTCACGATAAACGCACACTACAGAAAAATTTAACACATCAAAAAATACACGCTCACAAATAAAGATTTCACGTAACTATGCAGCATACATACGAAAAAGACAGTGATGGGACACAAAGAATGAGTCAAATCAGTTTGGTGAATGAACTTATATATAAATTGTAAGTGTAAAATTCTGCACATTGAAGATAAATAAATATTTATTCAGTCAGTTTGTAAAATAAAACCGGCCAAGAGCGTGTCGGACACGCACATGAAGGTGTTCCGTATCCAAAAGATGGGCCTTAAACCTTATTTTCATAGTTAAAAAGTTAGGTAGTTATTTCCATACATTACCATTTAGTTAGGGCAACTGCACGTCATAAGTTGGTTAAGTTGTATTAAAAATACTATGTATGATACAGAGTCCGCTAAAGTTTTCGTTAAAAGTACAGTCAGCCACACATCAGGTTACCACAATCTGTCAAATTTCCTCAACTGATATTCAACTTAATGTGTATGACAGTATTTACTGTGAAGTTGGGGGGGGGGGGAGAGGAAGCTGTAATTTTAACTTTGTATTAATATATCTCGAAACTGGGGGGTTTGATCCACATTATGTCAAGGCAATTTTTGTTGTATTTAAAGATACCTTTTTAACGATACCGACCAGACGATAGGGTAAGTCGAATTATTTTTCGAATTAACTTTTCGCTGTATGGAAAGGGGGGTGAAAAATAATTATTTTTTCAATAATGTTAAAAAACCAATTTTTTGGATTATCAGTATACATCTCTTTACCAATTTTCAGTGGCAATCGGTGCAGAAACGGCGGAGAACGAGCCAGGACAGACAGACAGACAGACGGACAG
Organism: Cnaphalocrocis medinalis; assembly: GCA_014851415.1. Classification (NCBI taxonomy): domain Eukaryota; kingdom Metazoa; phylum Arthropoda; class Insecta; order Lepidoptera; family Crambidae; genus Cnaphalocrocis; species Cnaphalocrocis medinalis. Next base: position 13,404,152 of record CM026287.1, on the reverse strand, counting down.
ACATTCGAGTAGACTACGGAAACCCTAAAAATGGTGAAGTTGTGCAATACATACTTAAAACGTAAAAAATTACAAATGTGCGCTAGTTTGGGGTTAAACATTTGGACAACAAAGGGGAGAGTAAATGAAACAATATATTTTTAATTAGAATGATTTATTGAAATATTACAAAAATTCCTTATTACGCATTTATATTGATTTTCAAAATGAATAAGTTTATTGTACACGTGTCGAATATATTTCTGGGGGTCTAATTTTTTTGAAATATTGGAATAAACGAACATTCGTATACTTTTCTATATTAAAATTAGCGAGCTCCATTATTTATGGTTTACTATCTACTCCGTTATCATGCATGATACTCCCGGACCACATATTTTATTCCTTTTACCTCGAAATATTTTATAGCCACCAATTCTTTTTATTTTTAGAATAAATTCCAACATCGTATGACCAGAAGAAAGGACAGTAATTTCTCTAATTCACTTTACAATGTTTAATATTATAATATACGTCTATACTATTTTATTCAAAATATAATGAAAAGAACGGATTTTGAAACTAACTGCAGTGAGTGAATGATTCATTCAAATGTCGAGTTGATTTAATTGGTCCCACCACTAGGACCGATACCACGATATCATTATTAAATTTTTCTGTCGTTTACGTATCGTAACGGTTTTTATTAAAATAGATTTTCTAGTTTAATACACATTTAATAATTAATAAAAGTCATTACTTATGATAGGAAACGCGATCTTGTTGCGAATTTTAGCTGTCAGATCGCCTTTTACATGAAAATACTGCACAATTCACCATTTTTAAGAGAAACGTCACGCGACACGGAGCGATGCAAAATGGCGATGTAGCGACATCCAAGTAGTTTTGTATAACTTAGTTGACCAGTTCCGTAAGTTGACCAATGTACTTTGCCGGAGGGGAAACGCCCGGTATGGCATCTCCAGTGGCTATATACTCAAAGTCTCAGTGGCATAGAGGGTAGTGGGTTACACTTTAAAGCGACGGCTGCACTTGGGACCCTTAGTTTGGGGTAGTAGTAACTACCTGAGTTTTAACGTAGTAACTACCTGAGTTTTTCTGTTCACAAATTCTCAGTCTCAGCCCCAAGTCTGGAGTTGGTGGTCTGTAACCCCGTGCAATCCTTAAGCAATGCAGCTCTACAGAGCGGTTGCGTCGTAGCACCCGCTGTAGTCTCGCAGCTTTCTTATTCACTGAGCTACCATCGCACATTTAATTTAACGTCGTAAAGCCCAGACAGCAGACACAATAGAAAATCAATTGTTTTTGCCTCGTATGAGGCCTTTGGGTCTTACGACGTTAAACTACCCAAAGAAAAGAAAGTTCAAAGTCGTTTTCTTTTGTTTCAGATAAGCAGCCCAACACAATACTTCTGGTACAGAACGACGCTCCAGATCTCCGAAGACATCAACCATCCCCAGAGCTTCAACTACAAGATCGCCCTCGCGCTCGTCATCGCCTGGATCCTGGTCTACCTCTGCATGATCAAGGGCATCGCCTCCTCCGGCAAGGTGGTCTACGTTACCGCCACATTCCATACATCGTCTTAGTAATCTTCTTCTTCAGAGGCATAACTCTTAAAGGCATGAGCGACGGCCTCATCCACCTCTTCACGCCGAAGTGGCACACGATTCTCGACCCTGTCGTGTGGCTGGAAGCAGGGACGCAGATCTTCTTTTCGCTTGGCCTCGCGTTTGGGGGCCTAATTGCTTTTTCGTCGTATAATCCTGTTGATAATAACTGCTACAGAGACGCTATAATGGTGTCGATGACAAATTGCCTGACGTCGATGTTTGCGGGGATCGTCGTGTTCTCGATAATTGGTTTCAAAGCTACGATGGTGTATGAGAAGTGTCTGGATGTGAGAAATGAGACGCTTGTTGGAGGTGTTCGGGCCGGCGTACCAGTCGATGGTGTTCCCTGAGGCCGGGCAGATGGTGGAAGCTGGACTTGAACGGGAACCTGACGAAGTTGGTGATGCCGCAGCTGCCTGAGTGCGATTTGCAGAAAGAATTGGATAACGTAAGTTTTATTTACTTTGTTATTAAATAATACTAAAGTTAAGTATGTACTAGAGTACGAGAAATATAGTCAAAGTCAAAGTCAAATAGTTAATTGCTAATTATGTGTACAGCATACACATTACAGATCGTAGTAGATCGATTTACGAGGTACGAAGACCCAATGTCGGACTTTGGCGCCTTTTTTTTTCGCTGTTACATCGACAAATACGTACTTATTATTTTCGTTTAAAATAATGTAATAAACAAAAAAAAATGGCAAATATGAGTTAAGTACATTTGTCATACAAATGAAGTAAAGTTATATGTAAGAAAAATACTAGTATCAACTGTATCTTTCGGTGTTTGAACTGGAATGTGTAACTTGCCTGTGATGAGATTATAAATTGTTTAACAACACTTTTTTATTTCTTTACTAAGAACTTTAAAAAAATCTTGTGGATGGGTGTAACAGCAAAAAAGGCTTTGGTATAAACAAATCCGGAATTTTCCTTTATCAATATTCAATTAAGGCCCGATTCGCCCAATCTGTACCTACCATACCTTAATTCTGTGTTCGTGTAATAAAGGATATTATCTAACAAGCTAAGTTCGACCACGACGAAGTACGAGTTCACCCAGGGAGGAAGGGGATAAAAGGTTGGCAGCGCACTTGTAACTCCACTGGTGTTGCAAGTGTCCATGAGCGGCGGCAATTGCTTACCATCAGGTGATCGGCTCGTCTGCTACCTATCACATAAAAAAAAGTATGTTTATCCGCAAAAATATGGTGTACCTAACTGCATATATTTATTATCGGATAAAGATTGGACGAATCGGACCTCCGAGTCATAGTTTAATCTAAATTGATTATTTTGGGTCATGGATCATTAATCTCACACTACAAAGGGTATACTGCCCCAATTATGGTTTCATTGGCTAAATACTCAACAACCCAGTAAGATAATCCTCCATTAGCGCATACATAAGTCAAACATGCATGATAGAGCACAGTCTGAACATTGTCAGTAGCTTCACTGCCGCACACAGAGACTTCATTTACCTTAATGCTCATTATCTAAATTATGGATAGTACTTACGTCTATTAAAGTCAGTCAATATTTTTAGCAATTTAGGTTTAATTACACTCTGAGTGTGGCAGTTAGTCTATTTGGCCTCGTGAATTATTAGTTTTTTGTATGGACTATGGAACAGCAATTTTTGTATTTTGCTTATTTCGATGATCTTATTTATGCCGAAGGGGGGGTTTATTAGTGTTCCTTATTATGACAGTTTCGGGGCTATAATGCGGTGTTTACGACATCGCACTTGTCATTTGTATGAAAAGAGGAATACCAGTAAAATTGCGTTTTCGAATTTCGCTAACCGTATTTCACAGTGGAGCTGTGGAGTTGTGTTACCGTCTGTATAATTATTGTGTGGTTACGGGCGTGTAATTGGCCGCCATATATACAGACAGATACATATAAGTCTGTATTGACTGCCATATATACGGATACATATAAATTGGATGAAGGTTATTATTAGATACCTACAGTACCTACACATTAGGCTCTCGATATTAAAATGTACACTGTGGCCAGGAATTCCCATCTACACCGTACAATATTTATTCGACGAGAAAGAGCTACGAAATAATCGTATGGTAATATATTCTGAAGTGTTTATTAAATTCCGAGGCACGTCACACTAAACAACGGTAAAGCTGAGATAGTTATATTACTTTATCAGGAATTCAATAAAGATTAATTAATTGAAGAGAAAATATACCTACAGTATAAACATGAAAATATAACACACAAATAATAAAATATCAAAAACGCTGAGTGTTATTGAATTATTTGTCTCAAAATCTTGTGCCAAATAGAGGTAATACCTACAGTAATACTTAGTTACATTATTTTACGGCCTTTTAAGTGAGTTTCAATGTGATTTCTGCCTAAGAAAGAGAGAGGACAGTGAGTTAGTGTTTTTGATCGATAATATTGATAATCGATTAATTATCGATAGTTAACGTAGTATCTATCGGTAGCTCAGGCTATAGTGTCGATATCGGTGCTCGTAAATAAAAAAAAACAGTACAGTTTTAGAATATGTTTCAATTTTCTGTTTCAATATACAGGGTGTATCAGTGAATATGTACATCTCTTTAACCACGTGTTTTACCAACCATTCTGAATAACATTTGTTCTATGACTTTTGAAAATTCGCATAAAAAAAATCTTAATTCCATACAAAGTCGGTCACGTGACGATTGGTCATTTTGTTTGGACAGTCGATACAATTTTCGATGAAATTCAAAAGTTCTTAAACAAATGTTGTTCAGAACGATTGATAGAACACGTGGTTAAAGGGATGTAAATGTTCACAGAACAACCTTTTTTTTTATCAGATAGGGGGCAGACGAACAGATGGATCACCTGATGGTAAGTGATTACCGCCGCCCATGGACACCCGCAACACCAGAGGAGTCGCAAATGCGTTGCCGACCTATTAAGAAGGAATACGCTCGCTTTATGTTACCTTTATGTAACCTGTATGTTATGTGATGTTATCTTCTCTCACATTGTCTTGTTGTATTTCCAGACCGCCTCCGGCACCGGGTTGGCCTTCATCATCTTCACGGAAGCCATCAACCAGTTCCCAGGAGCCCAGTTCTGGTCCGTCCTCTTCTTCCTGATGCTGTTCACGCTCGGGATCGACTCCCAGTTCGGGACCTTGGAGGGCGTCGTCACTTCCATCGTGGATATGAAGCTATTCCCTAACTTGAGGAAGGAGTACCTGACGGGGGGTCTATGCCTGATCTGCTGTCTGCTGTCTATGGCCTTCGCGCATGGAGCTGGCAGCTACATATTCCTGCTATTTGACATGTATAGTGGGAATTTTCCGCTGCTCATTATTGCGTTTTTTCGAGTGTGTGGGGATTTCTTACGTCTATGGCGTTAAGAGGTGAGTTTGATTTTTTACTTTTTTGATATTTAAGACGGAGAAGTTTGTTGAATTTTTTTTTCTACGAGTATATCTTAGATAGCAGATGAGTTGACGGATCACCAGTCATTTTAGGAATCTAACGATAGGCTTTACTATTTATGTCAACAAAACTGACGATATTATCCATAATGTTACCTGATTCTGACCTGTTTTATGTGATCGGTGGCAGACGAGCTGAATGATCACTTGGTAAGCGATCGCCGCCGCCCTAAAGACACCTCAACACCAACCTTTTAACCCCTTTTCCCCCTGGGCCTCCAGTACCCTCACTCACTCAACGAAACACAGCGCAGTCTTGATAATCCAATAGATAAGATGGTCGTTTTCGAATGAAAACTAAGTATAGATAAGTAGTTCAAGCGGGTCACCTGATGGTTAACAATCATTGTCGCCCATGGACATCAGTCACACCAGAAGGAGAACTGATGCATTACCGGCCTTTTAGGAAGGTGTAAGTTTCATTTCAAAAGCTCTAAGAAACGACCGTTACCAGATCCATGAAATTAAATTGTCAAGCCTTGAAGCGCGGCATTGCACTGTCAATCACACCATATTATATCTTTAGTGCTTCATAGCTCACTTAACCTCTAAGGCTCTAAGAATACCTTCAAAGGGAGTGCCTCTCACCTCGGCAAGTAATCACAAAAGAAATTTGAAGCGTCGATAGAAGGACTAACGTCCCGTGAAACGATGTCTCAACTTTTCACTTAACGTCGCTCTTGGCCTTTGATGTGTGGGACCCATTTGCGATAAAAGTTATGTTATGTCTCATATGAAAATCGCTCAAAAATTTGGTGGTATCCGATCCGCTGCTTGATATTATGAATCAACGTAGCTTTTGCCCGCGGCTTCGCTAGCGCCCCCCACTTCCTGAAAATGGGGGGTTAGAAAGGGGCAAAAAGTAGCCTATGTTACTCTCCATCCCTTCAACTATCTCCACATAAAAATCACGTCAATTTGTCGCTCCGTTTTGCCGTGAAAGAAACACAAACATACAGACACACATTTCCCATTAATAATATTAGTATCGATGAACTCGTAAATAGCAATGCTACGACACAGCTACGAGCTACGAGACGCTCGAACGATTCGAATATTTCGTAGTCGCCGTAGCCTCGTAGCGGGCAGTACTAATTAAAGCAGGTGCTATTCAGGAATCTATGTTATTTATAAAACAAAAACCCTTTCATCCGTGAATAGAACAAGCCCAACTATAATTCTATTATGCTGTCGAGTGAAAATATAATAGAGTTAGAAAGGAATGTTCGGGGCAATATATAAGTTAACCATATTTCACCATGACTCGACTATTTTACCCTGTCCGCGGACAGGAAGGGTGCCGGGTGATCCATCACCCCCTGCAAGAATAATGGTGGACCAATAGGATATTTCGCTAAGTCTCTTTCGGCTAATTTCCGTGACCATTTTTTAATCTTAAAATACTGCTGTCATTAAAAGTTTAGGTTAAAATATGTGAATGTAATAACCACTTACGTTTTTCATTTCACAGTATCTAAGCTTTTAATGTAGGTCATATTTTTTGATTGAGGAATAGGCTTGGAACTTAGTAAGAAGGCAGCATACATTTTGGTGAAATATTAAGTCTATTAAAAAAAAAATTAGAAAATAGAAAGTAGCTTGGTAATAAAAATGTTCACAAATTTTCGGCTGCCGTAGCCGAATATCGGTTGGATAAAAGAAAATACATTTATTAATTTAACTACATGTCTTGTTCAGTGTTTTGTTACAAGCTCTACTGGGACAAAATAGTTTCAAGTGTTTTGTACACATGGTACATTCTCCAGTAGTGAGAGAATAAATTTCGTCCCTGTCTGTCTATTAGGTGTTTAATTAAAACCGCTGGCTTGCACTAGTTGCGCAGCGGCGAGCATTTGCGAGATTTTCATCAGCTCTCGTTTTGTTTTCTGTGGACCCCTTGGGAAGTCTGGTATGGGGTTAAAATTAAAACTGAACCCAGCTTGCTTTCATTCATTGTTTGACACTGGAGTCTTAAGTAAACTGCATATACTCTTTTCTTCTGCCTTGTTTTAGATTAGTTATAATTACCCAGGGGGGAGGGTGTCAAAGTTTACATCGCTTTAACCATTATGTTCTTTAAACCATCCCATTTTTAAGTATATTATTTACTTAATACCATCATAATAGCGATCGCGATGACTTTGTTTCTATGATGGAGCTCCATCGGAGGCCTTTGCCCCGTAGAGGGACTACAGAGGATATAAATGAGACAGTCTATATAGGCTTTTAGTTGCTTAAGTTTTACGTACGTAAATGTATTGCCAACCCTTGTCATGTTACTACAATCTGTCACTTTAGTTGATATTGAGCCAACGAAAACGGAATTATAAACACGAATTTTGAGTCAACTCTGTTTTATGGCTTACTTTTTATTCATCAGCCAGAAAATAAAACAATAAGAGCAATATTTTTACGGGCAGAGCGGCGACGATAAAAACACAAAAGGCAAGTAAAGGCCGGGGTTTGCTAGTGCTGGGAATTTATTCTTCGCCCCTTGGATCTTTCGAGAAATTATTTTTTTCTATTTGATAGGTGGTAGACGGTTCAACGGATCGTTATCGGATATTTATAAATACTTATTTTGATTTTTATATAAAAACTAGCGGTCGCCCGCGACTCCGTCCGCGTGGAAAAGTAACTTTTTCCCCCCCTTTCAACCCCTTAAAACCCCCTTTTCGCAATAAAAAGTAGCCTATGTCCTTTCTCAGGGTCTAGATTATCTGTGTACCAAATTTCATTTAAATCCGTTGAGTAGTTTTGGCGTGAAAGAGTAGCAGACAGACAGACAGACAGAGTTACTTTCGCATTTATAATATTAGTATTAGTATAGTATGGATGATTAATACCGTGTGTTCAGTTGTCAGCCCAACTTTTTAACAAATTGTTCTTTGCAGGGGCCACCAAGATACAAGCATAGCCTTGTTTGGGGCCCATCGACTTATCATGTATTAGAAAATTTAGCCATAACTTTACTACTTTACTAAAAACTAATGGAAAATGTATCTGCGCTTGTTTTTGTCATTTCACTACAGAACCTTAAAAAGTCAACTCGAACAGCATCTTTTAGCTCTCAAACGTGGCCATTTATACCGGTCCTAGTTTATTAGCGTGCGCCCTTATCTCAATTGAAGGAATTTAAACGGTAAATTCTTTTGTATGAGGGTTGGGGCTTCGAGGGCGCTTTTATTCCTTAGAGGTCAAGTGAGCCGCTTTAATTTGGTGGCGTTTTCAATTGTCGATAAATCTGCCATATTGGAAATAGCTTTATAGGAAAGAGTAGTAGCTCAGTGAATAAGAACGTGCAACTTTTTAACGGAAGGTCGTAGGTTCGAATCCGAGCACTTTTCAAATCTAACATGTACCTAAGACCACCTTGTGGTTATGTCTTTGGTATCGTAACCCATTATACCTAGTATTCTTTTTTTGTGACGTCGTAAGGCCCAGACAGCAGACACAATGGAAAATCAATTGTTTTATGCCTTTTAAAAGGCTTTTGGGTCTTACGACGTTAAATAATTTCTATCTATCTATCTACTTATCAATGAGAGAGTATGTCCTTTCAAAAGAGTTTTTTTTTTATAAGACGATAGGTGACAGACGAGCAGACGCTTTGCCAAAGGTAGGTAACCAATTGCCGCCGCTCATAAACGCGTGGAGTCACAAGTTTGCTGACAACCCTTATCTCCCTTTCCCCCCGGATTGGGCCTCCAGTACCGTCACTCAAACGTGTGGCACATAGCGCAGGCAGTTGTAAATTGTTAAAAAAACGTATTTGACATTGGCAAATTACCCTCATAAAGAATAAGGTAGAAACCTCATAAAAAGAAATTAGGTTTCTGAAGTAATGGACTTTATCAAATATAAGGGGCGGAGTCCCGTGACAAGTTTGCTCATAAATGTGGATTTTATCGTACGATTTTACGATCATTTGATTGCACACTCTGGTGTAGGTAATAGTGAGTATTCCGGCGGTAGTGCAGTCATTGGCGATCGTGTTCTTGAAACATTAAGTATTTTCCAGCGCAGTTGTGGCTCTACTGGTGTTGCATATTATTATATCAATGGGCAATTGCTTACCATGATGATGCTCGGCTGCTACTTACCTATCACATAAAAAATATAAAAGTGAACAATGTTTTAAAAGTTCAAACGTTAACCTTTCTTGAGTGTACAGTGACTTTGCTAATGACTTTATTTTTGAATGCGCCATCCACTCAGTCAAAAAACTCTTCACATTCCAGATTCGCCGACGACATCGAGCTGATGACGGGCACGCGCCCCGGGATCTACTGGCTCATCTGCTGGAAGTACCTCTCTCCCCTGGCCATGCTGTCCATCCTGATCTCCTCGTTCGCGGAGCTGGCTATGGCAGGGTCGGGGTACGACGCGTGGATCCGGTCAGAGGGCGACACGGAGCGGAAGCCGTGGCCTGTGTGGGCGGTGGTGCTGGTCTGCGTGTTGGTGCTGGCTTCGGTGCTGTGGATCCCAGGGCTGGCTATATGCAGGTAACTTGTTTATCAAAGGGCGCTATCGCGTGTGAAAAAACCGCTAGATGGCGTAGGTAGGATTGAGATCCATCTACACGGTGATTGGTTAGTTTTGATGTGAGATGTCAAAATGTCACTAAACAACCAATGATGTTGAAGTTGGACCACAGTTTACCAGTATGTCATCTAGCGGTTTTTTCGCACCCCCAGTCACTAGAGGCCCGCTATCACTTAATTTCAGGACTTAACTGAGACCAGTAAAAATGTGTCCTGGGCCCAAAACGGCCAGGTATTTCCGACCTGTCGTAAGACTAAACGGGCTTTCGGAGTTCGTGAGCGTTCCCACTACTCGCAGGGGAAGCACTGCTGGGCGTCCTGGTAGCTCGCGTAATTAGGAGGGCTGCATTACACCAAGAAGGGGTAAAGTGGCGAGTGTGATTAGCGGTACGGTCTAGTCCCGTCTGTAGGGTATCCGATCTGCGATTGCTCTGAGATGGACACCTCAGGGATTGTTTACGCCAACAAAACATTTGGCCTCCGATACCCTCACTCACTGGGCGAAAGACAGCGCCACTTCACGCCGATATTTTGTAAGTAGTTGTTAAATTTTGTTACTCCGGTCGACCCGGCCCATTCTTGCCAAAACGAGAGCCTCGTTCTCACGGTAAACGTTCATGATACTTTGAGGCAGTAGCGGTTTTAGCGAAGGGCGCGGTTGGGCGATCGCCCAGGACGCGCGATAAAAAGGGGCTCCACAGGCCTTTTTTGTATGTTTGAATTGCAGTTAGAGGGCGCCGTAGAAATCTCGCCCAGGGCGCCATAGAAATCTCGCCTGTAGGCCTAACATGCGTACCGCGACAAAATTTTGTCGACTCTCATTCGCGAGAGCGCATCCTTCTATCTCGCTCATCGCTCAGTCCGGTGAGCGAGAAGCAACTTGCGCCGACACAATACGAGTGTCGACAAAATTATCTCGCGGCGCGCATATTAGCCCGAGGGCTGGTAGAATTAAAACCGGCTCTGCTATGAGGATCACTTTGATTAACCTATTAAAGCACCTCTCCCCTTCCAGGTACTTCGGCTTCCCCATCATCGACGACGAGGAGCGCGCCTGGTTTCCAGCTGAGGAGTTGCGCGACTTCCACGGCATCGAGCCGCGGCCTGTCTCCTCGACCGAGACCCTGCTGTTCTGCACCAGGCCTGATGGCTCCGAGGGCTGCTGCTGGCCTGGCTGCTGCGATACTGATGATGATGAGTAGAAGATGCTCCTAATATGATAAAAATGACAAATATTTATTGCCACTATTATCTATTACTATTAATAAGAGATAAATTCCGTAGACATCGACACATCTTATATGCCAACAAATAGAAAAATCGAAACACTATCGCGGTGCAATCGACGTCCAGCACCATCTATTGGTGCACAGAGGAACTATGTCCCGAAACGAAGTGAAGGCGGGTGGATGCTTAACGAAAGTCGTGACAAATGTAATAACTAAATAATTACAAACTGTGAATCATTCCGATTTTGCCGTCAACCAAAGTTGACTTGTCGCACTGACGATGAAGCAATGGATTACGAAATTTTTATAAAAAAATAATTACAAAGATTTTAATTATGAGAATACAACAACATAGTCGAGTTGTTGAAAAAACTACGAGGTGACTTATGCCAATAAATAAATCGGCACCATTTTATAAAAAGGCTTTTACACGTTACGCGATCTTGCAATGGGCCTTTTTCTATCAAGTAAAAAAACTAAAAAATATACACGAGGCCTAAATACTTTTTTTGGGCAGTCGTATAAAAATAAGATCTAGTATCTTATTTTGTTGCTACATTCCAAATTCGAGCATATCTTCTATACATATGAATAAACGAATACATTTCACTGTTAGAAAGAAATTGTAGCCTAGATGGACAGGTTACCTACCTAAAAGAGTAGAAAACTAATGTTTTTTTTCCTGAAGTTGTATACAATTGGAAACATTTAAGACAATAAATATTTACTTACATGTGTAATAAAATGTGTTTGTTATATTTTATTAAATACAAACCTTTGAAACCCAGGTTTGTATGCACTTTATCTAGAGTTTAATTAAGTGCTCGTTACGGTGACAATAATAAAATTGCATATAAGTATTTTATGTAACGTTATATGCAATATTTTACTAATGACATTTTATTTATCAATTTTTTAATATAATATTTTACATTGACCCTTGTTATGTAATATTAATTATACCTATCTGTCTACGAGTACATTATCAGTAGTTGTATTTTAGAAATGTTATTAATTAATACTAAATAAATGACAATAACTTATGACATCTGGCAGCTATTTTATGCTTTTTGTCTCATAAGGGCGGTTTCAGATTAGCGTTTTATACACGCGTAAAAGCTCGTTTTTTTAAGGCGCGTGCCCGCGTTTTTCTTGAGGCGCTTCCAAATTCTTGTAAGCATAAAACGTAATCAGAAAAGCGTTGCTATAGAAACGTAATTGAATGGTAATGAGGTATTTTTCGGTTCACGTGAAAACGCCGAAAGATGGTCATATAGGTAGGCGCATCTGGTTATGAAGCGCGTTTTTAGCGCGCGTATAAGCTCGTATGCTGAAAAGACAGTAGTATGCGCGTAGATAAATTCGCTCATTTGAAACCACTCAACATAAAATATTTTATATTATGTAAGTGTTAGAAGTAGTTGTGACGATTTTTTCTAAAATAGAATTTTGAAATTTTACATGACATTGATATTCGAAATAAAGGACAGGAAGGAAATTCAGATGTGGTATAATATTAGTAATTGGTCCATGATTAACTTGATCTGATTTCCCCGTTGAAGAAGGGGCAAGGTTCTGACACTAGTTTTAGTTCCATTAACAGCCTTGCCTAATCCTGGATCATGTTCCAAAGGTTGGCACTCCGTGTGGAAACTGGAGTAAAGATATAGCTTACGATTTTATAACAATGAATTGCGAACTATGATTAAAGATCGAATATCACGTATTGTCCATATGTTAGCACGTTTAGTCATCGAAATCTGTGGAAATTTCTCAAAAGATTTTCATATACGTGAGTAATGAATAACGTATCAAATTCTTAGTACCTAGGATAATATCACAAATTAAATAATATCTTAATATAATATCACAAAAAAGCCTAACGTGCTCTGGACTTGACTGTATTTAGTTACATAACTACATTTATTGCTATCGATCTGAAAATAACAATGGTGGTAAGTACGGTTAAGTACTAAATACTTAGTTAATCGTACCTACTTATATATCACAAAAATATTAGGTATGACTAATAAGACTAAAGAGAGCTAATGGGTTAACAAAACCCGACAAGTAGGTACGCTGTAGAAAAAAAAATGAACTAGTAGATACGTACCGTACGCAATTACCTAAACTATGAAATATTTACTCAAATATAGGTACTACTTATGAACAACACTATTTATGAACATGTTTAATAACTTTGAAAACGAAAGCCAAATAAAGACAATAAAATTAATTAAAAACCTAAGTGCTTGCTTGAACGGTAAGAATGCTTGATATTATTTTGTTAATCACTAGATAAATGTAGCATAAAGTACTAGGCTTTCTGGTTTAAGAAGTTATGTAAATACTTTATCATAATAAACATGATAATGTGACTTTTTCGGTATGATGTTATGTGCTATAGTTTTATAACAAATTCTAAAAATAAACGGTAACTAAAAATATGACAATAACATTAAAAGTGTCCACTTTATGACAAATGTTGGAAATCGATAATAAACTTAATCATTTTAATGATTATGTGTAAGATTCGATGTGATAATTATTTATTAATTGTTATCTTTTTGACTAATATTGCTAGAATAGGCAATCCTATACATATACATACTTATATCACTATGAACTGTAAATCGTTGTTTTATAGCTGTATATTATCTACTTGTTACATTAGATATATTAGTGTATGTATAGTATACATAATTCGTAGAATATGAAGTCCATATAAATGTTCTGATGCCTCCAAGTTTAATAAAAAAATCTAATGAAATCTTAAAAAATGTTGCATTTTGATGTAAGTAAAATTTAGTCATAAGTTTGTTTAAACAAAATTTATTTACCTAAATAATGATTTAATGAAACATATCGTCGTATTATAGTAGAGTCATTCTTCGAGGTCTTACTTGTGGCAAGTCCTCAAATCCATACAAAAATCTTGAAATATTATCAAAAGTTATTTTAATTATGGAAAAGGCTTTCCATATGGTAATCAGTACCTACATTTAAAGATTCTGATGACCATTTCGGAGGAATAGAACTGGGTGTATCTGTGAACATTTTGTTCGCGTTCTATCAACCACTCTTAAACAACATTTGTTCTAATTAGGTATGTATAGCTGGAGGCACGAAAGTATAGCGATGACCGTTATTTTGCGCACTTGTAAAAAAGAAGACTTTCTATCAAATTTGGTTTCTGCGCACTCAAGGTCATAACTACACTTTCTTGCCTCGGACTATAAGTTTCATTTTTGTATGGAGAGTCGAAAAAAAAACGATGAATTTCAAAACGTCCTGGAACAAATGTTGTTTAGAATGGTTTGTAGAACATGTGGTTACAGCAATGTAAGTGTTCACAGATACACCCTGGAAGTATTGGATTTGAGAATGCCACGAAAGTGAAATCTCGAAGAATAACCTAGTAACATATCTTTTATTAGCTATTTTAACTTCTGTAAATCAGGTTTCATATCATTTTAAGGAAGTGAAATTAAGATTTTTTAAAGGAATGAAGCTGGTATGATTATGATCATTATACTCGTATAGACCTATATTTCTTTGAAGAAAAGTAAATTTAGTTAGCTCAATGCAGATTCTAATACTATAAATAACGTACCTACTCAGAATTTTTCAGAATATTCGTATTGTAGATAAGTGCTACTAAATTATTTTTCTTATTATTTCTTACATTGCTCATAAACGACTAAGTCAATTAACTATTACTGTATTTATTATTTGTTTTAAATTAAATAGACTATGGAAACCATCTTATGCATTTCGCACAATATTTTGATGTCATTTATAATATGAACGAATGCTTATCAAGTTATAAAAGTAATTCATATTTATATGTTAGTTGAGGTAGACACTAACCGGCTATTAAAATGTTTCAAAACATTTTCCAGCATTTATCTACTTATAATTAATTCATAAGAAGAACATCGTCACGCAGGAGGAGAAAACGTCAAGGCTTATAAGTTAAACCGAAAAGACGAACCACTTGCGCGATGTAATGGACACGGGAGCGCCATCTATCGGTACCTATTGGTTTAAGTCCGGAAACGAAGTAATGGCGGGCGCACTAGTTGTCTGTAAAGGATCTATAGTTATTTTAGGCGCCATTTATAAAATGAGGGAGACCACAGTAAAAAAAGTTTATACCTAAATTGTTTGTATTTTTAGGTGCAACTTTGTATGTGGGAGCATTTGAAACCTAATACAGGGTGTATCTGTGAACATTTACATCCCTTTAACTACGTGTTCTACCGACCATTATGAACAACATTTGTTCTATGACTTTTGAAAATTCGCATAAAAATTTTCATCTTTCCATACAAAGTCGGTCACGTGACTTGGTCATTTTGTATGGGGAGTCGAAATTTTTTTCGACGAATTTAGAAAAGTTGTTGAACAAATGTTGTTCAGAATGGTTGATAGAACACGTGGTTAAAGGGATGTAAATGTTTACAGATACACCCTGTATAACATTGCTTAAAAACGGTGCACGCAACAGATTAAACCCACGTTAGAAAATGTTTGAAACATTTTAAAGTTAAGTGTAGGATAGACCTAAAATTAACATAAGTATCTAATAAACAGGAAATTGTTACTTGTGTCACACATCAGGTTACCACAACCTGACAAATTTCTTCAATTGATATTCAACCTAATGTGTAAGTCAGAAAGATGACAGTCGATTGAAGAAATTTGACAGTTTTGTATACTTTGATGTGTAAGCTGTTCTTACGTACCTACTTACTTTAATACGAGTAAGTATAATAATTGTATCATAATTTAAAATACTAAAGAGCCTCGTTCACCAACTCTGAGTAAAGTTCCAAGTAGTTTTCTTGTCAATTAAAGTGGGTTCGGAGAAAATTGGCCCCTGGTTTTTGTATTGAATAAATTATTTAAATTGTTAACAATGCCGCGGACCAGGGGCCAGTTTTCTCCAATCCCACTTAAATTGTGGAGTAAATTACTTGACACTTTACTCAGAGATGGTGAACGAGGCCCTTAGGCAGACCAAGGCATTTCTCAAAAATGTCATTGGAGATTTATTGAAAGATATCTAATGTCAAATATCAATATTGTGCAGCTTCTAAAACGTGTGCAGACTATAATTTATGAGTTGTGGTTGCGTCCGTATTTTTAAGGTGAATGGTTACTTATGATATGGGTAGAAGCGCACAACGATCTCACAAAATGTAGGTGTAGAAAATGTCTGATAAATAGAAATACTTAGTTACGCTATTTATTTATGTTCTAAAAGTAATTTCATCTCTTCATACATGACCCCCGGCCACATGACTTGGTCATTTTGTACGGGGAGTCGAAAACGACGACGAATTTCCTATCGTAGAACAAACGTCTTTCAGAATGGTTGGTAAAACACGTGGTTAACGGGACGGATTTACAGATACAACCTTTACATAGGTACAGGGTGTGTCGGTACAACAGTAAGCCACACTTCAGCTTACCACAGTCTGTCAAATTTCCTCAATTGATATTCAACCTAATGTCTATGACAGTAAGATGAGACTCGATTGAAGAAATTTGACAGTAATGTATAGGTACTTTGATGTATGGCTGCACTTATTATTGTGGATTCCCACAGTGGTACCCCATCATGGTGAATGGTGATATTGGTCGGGTGTGTCACCAAAATCCCTAAGGCACAAAATAAAGACACATAAAGTTGGATTCGTTGGCGCACCTACACATTAGCGGTACGTCGTATCACGTGTCTCGCACACATTTTCTGTACCTAAGTAAGTTCTGTAAGTGGCGCACATGTCTATGCTGGTGCGTGTTTACCGTGGTTCAGCTCGCGTTTGTGAAAGCTGGCGTTCTGTGTAAATTATTTGGTGGCTAATGTGTCCATCTCACTCAGCTAACTGCCCATTATAGATCTAAGTAGACACGTGTTAGCGTGCCAAGCCAAGTTCGATTCGTTGAAACCAACAGAACGCGCGATTCTTTTTTCATAAAGGCAAAAGATAAGGGATATTTTAAAAGTTTTTAAATTTTAAAACCCGTCTTTGTAATATTTTTTTATTTTTAAGTCATGTGCAATAAAGGAAAAATAATTAAAAATTCCTTCTACAATGGTTTAAAGTGGGCACTTCACTGAGTGGAAAATAAATGTACCTACCCTGCAAGCGACAACCTAACTGATCGACCTTTAGTAGGTACTTACTACATAAAAATATTCATTTAAAGCATAAAGCTTAAATTGTTTTTGAGATTATTTGCTAACCTTATGTTCTTCCTGTAAAATGACTCCATGATCTAAGTATATAGAAAAGTAAATATAGAATAGAAATATTTATACTAGCTAAACTTTGGATGCCTATGTGTTGGCACCAACTTGTTGTTTCTATGTAATACATTGTACGCCTGATAATAACTAAAATAAATGTTGATGGTAAATAAACGTTCTAAAAAATATCTTGTTTATTTTACCCACTATAATACCTACCAAAATGACTTAGGCCCCATTCGAGCAGCTTCAGCCGAGGATAAATCTATGGTATAATGCTCCAATTTGCCTGAAATTACAGCCTTATAGCATTGATTTACTGTTGGATAAAGAAAGGTCAAATTACACCTTAATCCTGTTAGATTTCGAAGAAGAATTTTAAGGAAGATTCGTTAAATTAAAAGAAACAATTAATTTATTGCCATTTTATTTTAACTATCTAACTATGCGATTTAAAGAAAAATCCAGTCTTATTAATATAATCGCTTGCTGGTACAAAAATAAATTCTGTCCGCTATATTTTACATAACATAATAATCACCTGGTTAATTAGTATGAATACATAACTCTGTAGTGTAGGTAAGGTCAATTAGGGCCACCGTGAATGAAAAGTCCGTTAGGTGGCGTTACGTAAACGTAAGCTCTAACTTCAATATCATTGGTTGATTAATACGCAAGTAATTTTCTGCAATACGAATTGAATTAAAAATAATCAATCTCCTTCGAAAATAGCCAATCTCTTTGATGGACCTAAAGTTTACGCAACGCCATCTAGCGGACTTTTTATTCCCGGTGACCCTCAACAAGTTCAATATTATTGTACTAGTTCAGCTATGGCATCAGCTCCAAATGTATTTGGTATCATATTTTAAGACTATAATTTTAGGTACGTGTACCTACGTGTAAAACGATGGTCTTGGCGGGACACTGCCGTGCGCCCTAACTAGACGGAGCAAACATCTAATTTTCTTACATGTTCAGTTCAGAGCTTCGAATTATAGTACTAAAATAATATGTGAATTTCTATTCACTCCTATTTAGGCAACATTAACTGCGTCTATGCAACATTTCGTACAGAAATCAAGTTTCGTGTTCCCTACATAAACAAAAACTAAATGTAACGCGAAATGTAATTTAAGACCCTAAGTCATTGGCGTTAAAACCGATTACTTATTTAATGCTAAGTATTACTACTACTGAATTTAGTAAAAATACTAAAACTAAACTCGTATGCATCTGACCTGAGCATTTTAATATGAAAATTAGATGATGGCTACATTTATTTAAACTAGGTATTAGGGGCGTATTCCCGCAGTCCTCCCTCCCTTTATCCTTCTTAGGTTCCAAGAGTACCTTTTTAAACATTTGTGTCACTGTCCACCGGGGTAGACAAAAAGAGGGTGGACAACGGGAATAAGGCGCGTAAGTGTGAACCAGTCGAACAACAACGATCGACGTTGATCGATGCCCTCGATCGATGAATCGGGTGACACAATAAAAGGTTTGCCTCCAAAATGATGTCTACATAGCTATGTAGATTTAAAAATATATAATACACACGAATTGTCTCTTTCGATGGTGTAGTAGGGACAGTCGAAATGTTGTTACAGAGCAATAATACATTTTTAACATGTCTGCGAAAGTGTAATAATTTACATTATAATAAGTGAATTTTATTTAGTGATGCGCCGAATAGTGGTTTCACCGAATAACCGAATACCGAATAATATTCGGTTCAATCTTTACCGAACCGGATATTCGGCCGAATTATTCGGTTTACCATTTTCTATTTTGTTTCCGATCTCTCTTCTATACTAGATACGGTGACCATAAAGCACTTAAGTCAATTCGTACAGAGATATAACTAAAGTGTTTATTCCTTCCGTGTCAGAAATTTTCTTAACGTATCTCTGTTATAGTGTCTTTTAAGTAAATAATGCACTTAATAAAATCATCGCAGGGTTCAAGTGGGACTCAAACCCACAACCCTGTACATACCGGGTGGCTGTTCTGGTATGCAGTGGGTGGTGGTATTGAAAGGTCGAGTACCACCTGGACTCTTGGATTGATTTTTAAGAGCACCTACTTAAGAATAAATTGCAAAGAATAAATAAAAGTAACAAAAATAAAATTGTTTTATCATTAAATAACTTATAGTAAAATTATTTATTGTTGATTCATATTTTTATTTTAATAATTTGCCACATACGAGTTTTTATTATAAAATAAATAAATTATAATTTTGATCTGAGTTCGAAAACAAAGCTTTATAATTATTATTTATTTAAATTAAAAAAAAATTCCAGATATTTTTAAGTACAAAAAATAAATTAGTAAAATTAATATTGATTGATCTGGCTGAAAAATAAATGAATTAGGTATTTTTTTAAAGTTAATGTTAGCTATATATATATACTAATAGGGCAGGAAATAAATATGTGCACTCTAGATGTTAACATACCTACACGTTGATTTCAAGATTAATTGATTTCATTTATTAGCTTTTTAACACATTCCTCCTTTATTTAATTTACAAAAACAAATATTACATAAAGAAACTTGTCCTTTTAAATTCCATGTTATATAGCCAGGAAAATAGAAATACTCTAACCGAATACCAGCACTAAAACCGAATAATTCGGCCGAATACGAATAGTGAAAAAAGTGCCGAATATGCCGAATACCGAATACCAACCGAATATTCGGCGCATCTCTAATTTTATTGTAATTTCAAAGGCGTAAGAAGCACTTTTTAAGATCTTAATCTGGAACAAAATTCATCCGTTTGGCTTGATTTCAAGTCAAAAAAATATTACTATAAATTAACGTGCATTACATCCTCAATATCAATACTATTTTACTACATAGTCGGAAAAGCTTTATTGGTAGGTTTTATAAGACTCGAACGTCGTTCGATATTCATCGACTTAGATCGAGGTTCAACTTTACCTATCAATCAATTGATCGATGGTAAAATGAATTATTCGACCGGGATCGGTCATTTTTAGTTCCCACACCTCGATAGGAGTGGTAGCTATAAATTATCCATTAATTCCATCGATCGAGATCGATATCAACCTCGATCGATAGAATCACTCAGTTGATTAGTCAAACGGTAAGTACCTATCGATCAATTAATGCTACCAGACCCGTTTAAGAATTTCGATCGACGTTAATTGATGCTCTTGATCGAAAATCGATCGATTGGTCTGATAACAACCTTACGGATGTGGCAAGATCATTTCAATCTTTAAGGTTTAATGCCGACTTCTAATGTAATTTCGCTTTAACTAATGTTGATTTTTAAAATGTATTTATTGGAACTAAAACAATTTTATCAAATCGCCTCTTTACTTGAATAACGTGACAAGTGCACACAACGTTTGTTTAGACTTGTCACGTTATTTAAGTACAGAGGCGAAATATTAGTTAGCAAACGATAACAACCGCATTAATTTCGAAAAGTGTTACTTTTTTATTCAGCAGATAGCAATATCAATATCAATTAGGTTTGGATCGTTATATCTGAAATGAAAGGCAGCCCACCCAATCAATTTTGTTCTAGAATAATAAAATCGATGTGTAATTAATTGGGTACCATCATCACTATAACTAGGTATATATATTAACATAGCAGAACAACCATTAGGAAGAGCAGAATATTGACATAGGTATTGTCATCAAACAAAGAGGTTAGAAGTTGTAGGAAACAACTATGAACAACGAAAATCATAACTTTTAGTATTCATTACTAATGATTACCTTACTGTATAAAGACGTGAATATGAAAAGTTTACATTTCGATAATTTAGTGCAAACTTGACCTAGCTACAGATGGCAGTTAGTACAATAGTGAACTAAGCCATTTACAATTTATAGTTCAAAATTGCACTAACTACCATTTGAAGTTGGTACACTTGAATAACTGTGCTAAACCATCGTTAATGTACAGAAAACTCCATATTTTTCCTGTAGAAGAAGTTTCTTTCTCTATCTGATTCTTACTTTAAATCAAACTTGGCTCAAAATCTTTTGAAGTTGTTGCACGATCACACGTGGTTATCTGTACAGAGAGTCCTACATCATTACAAATCTGCCAAATTTTTTCAATCGATTTTCCTTTTACTGCCCAACTAGTTTAGTTCAATTACAACTAAGGAAATGTGGTAGATTGTAGTAACCCGACGTCTTGCTGACACAAAAAATTAGGACGTAATGTTAGCCTCTCTAAAAAAATTGGCAGTATTTTTTTATTGCTAGAATTGCAATAAAGAAAGTTTTAATAATTAATTACCTAGTTTAAAGAAAAATAAAATGTATTGTGTCATTAGGTCAATAACACGTTATTCCTAAAGATTCCCTTAATAATGTGCAACTTACAAAAATAAAATGGTGGGATTAATTAGGCTATTTCTTTAAATGTTTTTCATTAATTACAGCACAGCCCTATCTTTAGTTATGGATGTCTCTACAACATCTTTGTCTTTAATCTTTAGATGTCTCCACATTATACCTTTAGGCCAAGGGGGGAATCTCGTGCACTCGACATTGAACTAGAATTTAGAGATTTCATACATCCGTCCATACAAAATTCTAAATCGACTTCAGTGTCGAGTGCTCGAGAATTGCTCCCCGATAGTAGTCTTAGCTACATTCCTCGTAAGGGATGTAAAATCTAACTATGCTATCTAAAGACGTGATGTAATTTATAAAAAATCAAATAATAAAGTTAATTTTACATACTAGCTACAAATGAGAATTATCCAGATATGAAGAGCTATTCTACAAATTACTTAACCAATAAAACATTAGTATGATGAACAGCCAGACATAACACAAAGACACTAAGAAAATAGGCTAAAATCATATGGACAACCAATTCTTCACACAATTCTCTATTTAATGGTGTTTGATATTAAGTTGAGAATCGGACGAAGAAATGTCAATGCCTGACTTTGGCGCCTTTTCTTTCGCTGTTACAACGAAAAATAATTATTTTAGTCAAACAAAATTAAATATGACCACTGTTGACCTCTAAACACAGTCCAGTTTTACTACAAGTAGGTACAAGAATCGGTTGTTCAAAGGTATATTTTTAACTCACTTTTTATTGCTAATTTGCACCCTCATTGCTATTTGTGTATACTAGTGTGTGATAACTATAAAAAACAGAACCTGTCCTGTCGAAAAAAAAATCAACTATCTGTAACATTGCTTTCTTCTGTGACAAGTCACAACATTTAACTAAAGTAGCTACTTAACAAAAGATGTTTCAGTAAACACTAAGTTTCTTCATTCTCATTTTCGGCCTTCCTCATTTTCTTAGCCCTAATATCAGCCATTGTCTGCTCGATGGATCTCTGATCTTTTTTATTCTCACTTGGTACTTCACCATAGCTTTTATTTACATTTGTTTTATGTGCAGCCTGAATGGCTGCATCGTGACCAATCAGGTGAGCATACTTCTCTTTGTAAAACGTACCACTCAATTCCTCTTTACCCCGTTTACGTTTCTTAGTCCTCTCCTCTTCAGTGTCTAAAGCAGCTTGCTTCTGCATATCAATATGCTTTTGAGCCATTTCTGCAGCTTTTTCCTCATCCCAAATACCTCCTGCTCTACGAACAGTCAGCTCATCTTGAGTAGGTCCCTTTTCTTTGGTATAAACAACAGCATAACGGTCAATACCTTCTTGGCCAAATGAAAAGACCTGCAAGCCTGCAGTCTCT
Source organism: Cnaphalocrocis medinalis (assembly GCA_014851415.1). Classification (NCBI taxonomy): domain Eukaryota; kingdom Metazoa; phylum Arthropoda; class Insecta; order Lepidoptera; family Crambidae; genus Cnaphalocrocis; species Cnaphalocrocis medinalis. Next base: position 13,381,303 of record CM026287.1, on the reverse strand, counting down.
GCTACTTCTCTTATGATAGCCCGGTACATTTGATCCATAGGTTCGAACTGGATGTGAGGGACCGCTCCATCTTTAATGAAATTCGTAATTTTTTCCTCTACTCGCTTACGAAACTTATTTACCATATTCTTTTCTTCTTTCTTTTTACGTTCCATTGCTTCCTTTTGTTTTTTCATCGCATTCTTTTGGGCTTCACTTGCAGCTGGTGGTGTCTGCATAGTGCTGAGGATGGAGTCTAGTAGATCCATTTTGTTATTGCTATATTTTATTTTCAGAGCAAAAAGATGTATACGAAATGATTTCAGGGATGCGCTGCTGCCAACGGGGTGAAATTTTGAAGTTCTCTACTAATGAATCGGTATTCAGTCCTTTGTAATGTGAGAACGTTTAGGGCTGTGTCAATTTGAGCACAGACTTCGCTGCCAAATGTTACAGGTATCCTCGATAAACCCTAGGAGTTGTTTAAGAGGTGGTTGCAAGTGGAGTGCCTCTGACTAAAGGAGTTGTTTGTTCTAAATCAATGCCTTTACAGCTTTCTAACAATGCACTGTGCTTAATAAGTAGTTTATCAAATAAGTCTTCTACCTTCGATCTGTAAAGTCAAACAATACAAACTATAGATTATAACTACCCTCAATCTTAGATATTAGTCAGTTATTTCATAAATTACTGATTCCTGTATTTTAATCATGTATAAAAATATGACATTTTACTTTTAATTATTAGGGTTGCTACAATTTATTCAATTAATTTATTAAATTATATTGATCCTAATGTATATACCTACAATCAGATCAAGAATAAAACGAATGAAGAACACAGGATTGTAGTATGTAACTCAACAAAAATAAATAGGGATTTTATACTATAATGCATCAAGAAAGTCATGATATTAATTGATGGCGCCATTGCCGCTTGCGTCATTGGTAGCCCCATTGGTTATAATACTATGGAACTCCGTAAGTTTCTCAAGAATAAATTTCTAAATAACAAAGTACTCACAATTCACCCTTAATTTCTAGAATATCTTCTGATATTCTATTATGTAAAAGTGCAGACAGTTTGCACTGGAGATCTTCAAATTCTTCTAATGGAGTGCCCGTCACATCAGCTCTGGAATCAGATAGAAAAGATAATCACACTACTGTAATAGTGCTGTCTGTAATAAGGTGTTTGACTACCTGACATGATAAAAAATATAAATGTTTTATCAAAATATAGCTAAAAAAGTACCAATAGCAGAATTTTGTAGTCAAAAATATAGTGTCTAGTTGGTTTTATGATCACTCAAAAGTGCATGGGCAAGACCATTTTAAAAGAAGGTAAGTATAAAATTATTACCATTGAATAACCAATAAAATATGTACCAACTGTTGTAATCAAATTGTTAACATAAACAAAGTATTTAATGTAAAATCTGTCAAATTCCTCAAATAATTAATTCTTAACCTAATGTGAAACACATTTGGTTCAATTTTGATTGAGGAAATTTGATAGACTGTAAAAAGTGTGCTTTAGTTTAGTCTATTTAGATTACCAAAAACAGCTTTTAAATTTTTCAATATCAACAGGGGTGGTGCACCTAATGTTTTCCTAACTACTGACTTCATTTCACACAAATATTTAGAAATTAAAATAATATTTAAGGAATTAGGGAGTTACATTTCTACTTCTGTTGTTACGCCAACCATACAAGTATTGAAACTTTATCAACTTGTTGTTATCTCATAGTCCACTCAACAATAAATTGAGAATAACTGATGTTGATAAAAAATAAGTGCTAAACGGTATTTTTACATGACCCCTATGTGTGATTTCAAATATTTAAAAAGTTATAGGTAAAGTCAAGGTTGAATATTTCGCTTACCTACTAAGACCGATAAGCTTTATAATACAAGAAAAAATGTCTACGAATTTGAGGTTATCTACAAAAGTGAAGATCATAAAAAGTTTAATGTTTCAAAAGACATTTTGCTTTGTCAAGTTGATTAGAGCAACTGTAATAACAAGTTTACTTACTCTTGCACGTTTCTGCAACGTTTTATTAGTTTATTAATAGATATTGCGCAGTCCTGGCAATTTTTCAAACACGCTTTTGATGTAGTGTAAAATTCCTCAAAGAACGAAAAGTAATCGACTATTTGCTTCTGTGTCTTATCTTCCATTATACAGGGAGCTTCCCATAACGGAATTTAGACCAGCCAATCTGTTATGGAGTGGTCTTTTACAGTAAATTCGCAGAAAAACACAAGCAATAAATTACTTTTTTTACTTTAGAAATTTCGGAAAATGACAAAATTGACAAACAACAAAAGCAAGCAATGGCATTTGAATGACACTTACATGACACTATCTTTGTGTTTATAAATATCGTTGTATGGAGATAGCTATATGAAAAATAACAACTATTTTGACATTTTCTAGAGAGATTAACAATATTTAATTGATAGATGAACAAAATTTCTTTAGCACTATTCAATGGCGAATAAAGGTTTTGTATTTATATATTAATACACAAATATAAACATTTGTAAAGACAACCATTTATAACGCGCACTATCTTTATAAAACCAATCGTCAAAAAACCGATTTATGCAGAATCGGTAGGAATAGTGATGTTATAATGATTTATTTATATTAGAACTTACTATCGGTAGCGGAATTAGAAAGTAAAATGTATAAAAATGTTTTGTAACATGATGACAACACTGAAACATCTGTTTTAAGTGTTGCAAACATGCAATATCTTCGTATTTTTTTCGGTACTACTCGGCTATGTCCGGAGACTGGTCGATTGCAATCGGATAACTGTCAAAACATGGACCAATGGCCGGCCTCGAAGAGTGCCCTCGAAAAACAGCAGTGTTAACTTTCGACAGATTGAGAATGCACGTCTGTCTTCGTCGCGATTTATTTCGATATAAACACGTCACAGGCTGATTGAAAACGAGTGTCTGAATGAAAAAAGTTGCCCGCTTTGTATGATGGGAGCCAAGTGTTTAAAGTGTCATTCTATTTGATTTATAGAAGCGTGTTTTGTGTCTTCACTAAAATGAATGGTAAAATGCATAGTGAAACCGGCGCTTTCTCATCTGACGACATGCGAGCCGAAATATTGAACCCTTTCGTTCATAAATTGGAGTTGGACAATACGTATGATAAAATTAAGGTAATAATCGGTGCTTTGTACTGTATAATACGTAAATAAGACATAATTGAACGATGATAGGACAAATATGTTACGTTCAAGTTAACGTTCCCTTTGCGCAGACTCCAGATGAGCAGTACAAATAGCAAATGGGGAAATTGGACAGGTGATTTTAATCATAGCACAATATGCTGACAAGTCCAAATAGAAAACAAAGGAACATTTATTGTGATTATGAATTACTTCGAGCTCAAGTTCCATTAGATAATTTTACTAAGTAGGCACCAAATAATAAACACATTATGTTAATGTGATTAAATTATATTTACGGTGACCATATTCCTAGTCTTGATTTGGTTTGTTTGCGTCTTTGTTAATCCATTTGTATTGTTCTGATCTGAATAACAATTGGACACATCCTTCTTGGTTTTACATTGTATTGAAATGGGATTTCCTTTGGGATAAATAATAACATCATAATACCTACCTACCTACCAGATGCACAGTCCTGTAATGTAGCAATAATTTAAGTACCAAGCCTAGGAACTTGTCCTAAGCAAATGTGAAAGTAGATAACTACCTACCTAATAATGATGATTTTATTGAAGATACCTAGCAATTACTAGCTGAATCGTAAATCAAAGTTCCAAAAATAACATTGTAATGACGCCAGTAAAAAACAAACCCAATGTCTGAACCGGTTTTTTCCTACCGCAAATTAAATGCGAGTTCCTTAAACTTAGGCGCATGCCGGAGGTCTATGTCACGATCGACAGCATGAAACTTAGATTGATCAGCTTGTGACTAGAGAAACCTGGTACTTACTTACGAGAAATATTTAGGTCTAACGTATTTCTCTAAAACATAAAGATATCACGAAGAGCTTGCAACAAATATTACGATCGCTGGTGAAAGAGCCAGTGGACTTTTACGATTCAAAATTAACAATTTCAGAATCTGTTGATTGCTTTTACGACTATGCGAATAAAATCGGCTATCTAATATTCAAATCGCATGATGAACAACAAAGGTGGCGGTTGCTAGTGGAAAAAAAAACAAATCGGTGAAAGTTGACGCGGCTGGACCAGAATTTTATTATGGTAAAGAATAAATGAAAATAATGAACATTGAAGATTAAGATTTATTCGGTCAAGTCCTCATGCACCATTAAAATTTGACTTCTTACTTTACTTTATGATTGACTCATTTGTCTAACAGCAAGTAAAAAAATATTCCATTTGGCGATAGAATGAAAAAGTAGGTACCATCCTTTATTTAATGGTTGTTGTAACAAAAAACGTCAAATTAAAATGAACTCTCTAGGTTAATGCAGTGAAATATGTAAAACAACAAAAAAGTATTTATGTCACGAACACATTGGATATTTAAACTATCAGAATACACAGATACATATCGTTTGAAAGTTGTTATGTGGACTCCATTCTGAGGGAAAGTTGTAGTACTTACGTGAATCTTAATTTACTATAGCGTCGCGTTCACTGTAGTATGTTAAATGAGATGATTGTAATCTTAAAGCAGATTTTGTCAGAAAAGGTAGGTAGGTATCAATGTGAAGATCAGCACAGTCATATTTTGACAAACTCTTAAAATCTCTCAACTATCCACATCAGCCTTTTTTTCTGTCGACATTTGGACATAGGCTCCATTATTCTTTATTTTTAGGATCCTGAGCAATAGAATCGTAATCCCGGACCGATGTGTGAAATGATGTAGTCTTTGTATCGCGTAGGTGGTCTTTCCTGCGGTTGAATATACTTAGTAATCAGTGGTCTTTAATCGATTCATTTCACTTCCACGATCGAATGCTTATTTCTTTTTAAATGAAGAAACAACACAAAATCGGAAGAATCCAGTGATAAAAAATTCAGTTTGGCTGTCTACAGCTTTACTAAAATTCTTTGAAACCTATCCATGAATAGGTTCAACAAATTCATAAAATGACAAAGTTTTCTAGTAAATCATAATGGAAATCGACTGGAGAGTACACTATATTACTTTCGTAATAAAGTACACACAGAGTGATGTAATGCTTGAGAAAAGTGAAAGTAAGATAAAGATTATGGTAGTAAGTATCAACACATTGGCACGATTTTATACACCCCTGTCAAATGATGATATAATGCAGTTGCATAAAATAGCAACTGCATCGCAAAGTGGTGATACGAATTTGGAAGGAAGCTCAAATAGAAATTGTAGATTATGATTCTAGCCATAGTGGGCCTAGAGAATGCCCTATGTCGGATACTAGAATCTGTCAAAACTCAATTGATTTTTGACCATACAGAACCTAATATGTTCATCAAGATGAAAATCTATCACAGATTTTTTTACATAATTGGATATTATGAAGCTATTCGCATTTAAAGTACATATTCTCAATAGTTAGACAGTAAAAGATACTAAATAAAGCCTTGATGATTATTTATTTTATTGATCTTAAAATACCGGTAAATAAAAATGAAAATACCGGTAAATTCTAAGTCGCCAGCAGTACACAAGCGCTCACTGATTAAGTGTTGGTAACAGAGTAATGACACAAGTAATGATGAAAAACAATTTGGAAATGTTGACCTACAATGTTGAGATCACTACCTTACCTACGTAGATCGGTAGTTTCCCAAAACCTAAATTATTAATTATTATTAAGTACATTACACACAAAATTACCTTTGCCAGGTATTCAAGATTTATGTAGTTTAATACCAAAATCTAAGATAACTGACCCGTTTGTTACGAGTAAGCTATCTAAGTCAGCTTGTATAGGAGATGCAGTTTTTAATAGCATACCTACCACCTACCTAACTCGTCCTTAATACAAAACGACCGAGGTAGATTTGTTTCGCGTAGCTTTCAGTTTGCAACTTGCTTTTAGTCCGTAGAAGATTTTAGCAACTGGTTTTCTTTAATCTATAGGTACCTACTCATCTGCATGTTATCGGTAAATCTAAAAACTCGATAGAGAAAATCAGTCGGTAGGTCTATAGGCCCAGTTAATGACGATGAAAATAACATCTAATGGCGACTAGAGTATTTAAGGAGGAGACGGAAACTATAAAACATCCTGACATGCCGACAATGTGGATGTCACCACAGGATGAGTCTTCTAGAAATCAAGTCATTTCGAAAGACATGAAGTGACGTGTGATGAGAAAAATCTTTCATTACGAACTCCTAGGGTGAAGGAAAAGAAAGATAAAAGTTGATGGGCTAACTTTATTAAATTAAGACCACAAACGCTATTGTTTGAAATCTTATACGATAACTACCATCAAGGTTGGAAATTAATAATCATATTACAAAATGGTTTCTTCACCAGAAATAATTTTGGAACATATAATTGTATAGCTAGAAGATTTGCTTTGCGTTTCTTTACACCTATATTTACGTTGGTAATTTGACTCTGGTTAAGAGTTGGTCGTTGGGAGAAGTAATTTGGATATTACTCGAAGCCCGTTGGTTCATAAATGTAATTTAGAGTAAAAGATAAGTGGCTAAGAGTTTTAACCGCTTATCCCACCGACTAGCGTACCTATTATTCCATGTCATGTCTATTATTCTATATGTTATTTTATAAAATAAGGCTTTCTGATTTGATTAATTAATTAATATAAAAAACTGATTGCTATTTTTTTCTTATTGATATCTTTGCAACAATGTAAGGCAGGTCAACACTAACATCATCATGAATAATGAACGTATTGAGGTCATTATTCAACTGTATTTTTGGGCATCACTATGGATGCCAAATTGCAATGGGGTCCTCACATAGCAGCCTTGGCGGGAAGACTTAGCTCCGCCGCATATGCGGTAAAGAAGATAAGACATTTGACTGATATTGAAACCGCGAGACTGGTTTATTTTAGTTATTTTCATAGTATAATGTCATATGGTCTCTTGTTGTGGGGTCTGCTGCAGACATACAGACTATATTTGTATTGCAGAAGAGGGGCCATCCGTTTATATACAACCTTAGACCATCGCGATTCACTTAGAGAAATGTTTAGAACATTGACATTTTAAACCGTTGCATCTCATATATTTTAGACTGCATTATGTACGTGCGAAAGAATATTCATCTTTTTTCAAAAAAAATCTGAATGTCATGGTTTTAATACGAGAAATAAACATAGACTCGCGGTTCCAAATCTAAAACTCCAAAAGATTAGTAGTTCATTTGTAGGACTAAGTATTAAAATGTATAACAAGTTGCCACAAAATGTTATTGACATTGCCAATTCATAAATTTAAAAACACATGTAAAAGCCTGCTTAATAAAGAAAGGATACTATAAAATTGTAGATTAATCTCAACGATAAGGATTCATGGGTATAATGATCCCCATGCCTGCACATTTGTATTTTCTTGCAGTATTTTAACACTGAAATTATTATTATATAAATTTTAAATCAATTAAGCATTGCAGCATTGAATTTAATTTATATACAAATTGAGTACATTTACTATTAATGATTAATAATAATTGACAAGATACTATCAACCTGTTATTGTACACCACGTCCTACAGTTTATTAGTATTTAATTATGTCCATATTATTTTTTTGTATTCTTATGAGGAGAATCTGCATGTTATCGGTAAATCTAAAAACTCGATAGAGAAAATCAGTCGGTAGGTCTATAGGCCCAGTTAATGACGATGAAAATAACATCTAATGGCGACTAGAGTATTTAAGGAGGAGACGGAAACTATAAAACATCCTGACATGCCGACAATGTGGATGTCACCACAGGATGAGTCTTCTAGAAATCAAGTCATTTCGAAAGACATGAAGTGACGTGTGATGAGAAAAATCTTTCATTACGAACTCCTAGTGTGAAGGATACAAGTTGATGGGCTAACTTTATTAAATTAAGACCACAAACGCTATTGTTTGAAATCTTATACGATAACTACCATCAAGGTTGGAAATTAATAATCATATTACAAAATGGTTTCTTCACCAGAAATAATTTTGGAACATATAATTGTATAGCTAGAAAATTTGCTTTGCGTTTCTTTACACCTATATTTACGTTGGTGATTTGACTCTGGTTAAGAGTTGGTCGTTGTGAGAAGTAATTTGGATATTACTCGAAGCCCGTTGGTTTACAAATGTGATTTAGAGTAAAAGATAAGTGGCTAAGAGTTTTAACCGCTTGTTGGACATGTTTATATAATTATATTTTATAAAATAAGGCTTTCAGATTTGATAAATTAACTAATTTAAAAAAAACTGATTTCTCCTTATTGACATTTTTTGCAACAACACGGTACAAACGTAAACATTCTAAAGGTGTTAAAATCACATCAATTTACGTCAGTTAATTATGTTCTAGAAATAAAAGAAAATTTGGTATAATTATGTTGAGTGTAATAATATGAGCACTATCATACGTGTCCCTATCAGTTATGTTAATAAATAGTAGAACTAATAATAAGTACTCTAAGGCAGTATAATGAACTGTTGAAGTGAAAGCTCCTACCAACCTGCTTTTAAACAAAATTGTGATCTATGGAACTAATAATTACGAGTGCTGTATTACAAATTCAGGCGTATATCGATAAAGCGGTAAAAAGAAAGGTTGATTGCTGTTGATTGACAGTGACGTTATTAAACAAGTCCATCTGATTATTTAGCAAATGATAAAAACTAGAAAGTACATTTATGAATCGAATTTAACGGAATCAAACGAAGCCCCCTATTCCAAACTTTATATGTTGAGCCATTAAAGGCTATAATTTTTAGAATCACAACTACATTAAGTATATTCAAAATTATTTTCGATTAAAGATACAACACTGTTTGATAAAGCAATGTTCTTGAAAACTTTATAATGATTGTGCTACTTTCTTCGTCTTTTGCGTAGGGAATATCTTATGATGTATGTTTAACTGGTAATTTTCTCTTGTTACAGACGGCGATATTCACAGTGATTTTACTACCGTTTCGAGTGATAGTGATATGTTATCTGATAGTGACAGCATGGTTCTTAGCGTGTATAGGCCTTTATGGCTTAAATGAAGACGACTTGAGAAGAAAACCTATGACTGGATGGAGAAGGTTGGTTCATTCATTAGTTAAGATATTATATTAAACGTTCTTAACTTTCTAATTAAAACTACTTTTTATCTTTTCTTTGATTTTAATAATAACAAAGTATTTTATGTATGCTTAGTGACAGGGAAATTTAAATATTTCTGACCCTTAATTTTATAGGAAGTGCTTTACCTATTCAACTATTTAGTCATTTCCCATCATATTGATGGACTGTCTCATCCACTTCATCAGATACTACATAATAAGTTACAGAGTTTCATTTGGCAAAATCATCGTTACAATTATTACGCAAATTGCTATCCATATATAACTAATTTGAATTAAGCTGTCTTGAAGTAAATACTCTGTGTATATCAACGTCAACAATGAGCAATCCAAGTCTGACAATTTCAACTTTTCTTCCATACACATAAGTGCCAGTATCTATTGCGGAATCTTGCCAGATTCGGGCATGCTCATCCGTTACCGTTGGTTGTAGGACACTACAGCACATGTCGTGTGCTTAATGTTTTATTCACAGCTGAGGTGAGGTTGTAATCTTATTTCTGTGGTCAAAAAAGTCAGAATTACTGTTGGCTGGGGAATCATTACTCTTGAACAGTTAGTTGGCAGTTTTTTTGTATAATTTTGCTTGTTTTTATTTGTGTCTGTCTGTTGTAATGCGGGATATTCTCTTTTATATTACTTTGTTTTTTGTTTAGCTGTCAACTCAATTGGTTTGTTGTAGTGCAGAGGATTCACATTCATGTTCGATTTATTTTGGCCTAATTTTTGATACCTAATCTTATTAAGTATGTTTTGTTGCCCATGTTTTACACTTTTTTTGAATTGTAAATGTTGTTTTCATTTGGGTTATTGTACCTAACTAGAGCCGCTAAATATTTAGTCTCTTCACTTATTATGAAATAACTACTGTTCAAGGTGCATTTTACACAAAGCTAATAGCTATGAAGGCTGTTAGTTATTGTTGCAAAATCATTTTTAACGATTTCCACCTTTTTGTTTTGGTGTTTCAATGTCAACGATGTCAGTATTACGTATAAATTCATAAACTTTGTCAGAAAATTAAGATAACTACTGATTTTTTTGGTACTAATAGTGTTGTAAGTACCATTATCATCTGTTATGGATGGACACTACAAACTAGTAAAGTTATGGACTAATATCAATACGTTAACGCTTGTTATTAGTAGAAATGGTTATGTATCAAAGAATAAAATGTAGCTAATCGATAGAAGCGAATATAATACGCATAATTCCCTATTGTTTAATTAACGTTATTTACAATGTTTTAATTTCTCACAGACACACTGATTTGAACTATTGGAAATGCTACTTTTTCACGCTTAATAATTTGTAATTACAATGAACGCGTCTAGCTCAAGACCAATTAAATACCGTAAGTCATATTTTTACGTTCTAAATAATTTATTTGACTGTCGGCATCTTTCCAGCACGACTAGATTATTATTATGTTCTTTATCTGCTCGGTGTAGACTTGATAGTACAGAGAACTAAAATGAATACATTTGTTTGACTAAAAGTAGGTAGGAGAGTTTAAAAGCGCATAATGTAAGTTTGTGAAGACCTTGAACTCACGATTTACGAATCGAAATTGGCTACTTTGGATTATAACTTCTTTGTTACTTGACATAGTTGGAAATATCAATAATCAATAGAGAGTTAAATGAGTAAACACTCGAACCTAATGTCTATAAAGTTATGATTTTAAATGTAATATTAGGCTGCTTTTGATATTAAAACTAATTTCACAAAAGATCTTCAGTTGCAAGAGCACTTTTTTTTGACCCAGTTTAGTTGACGTGACATGACAAGCAAAACGGAAATTTTAATATTATGTCTAAAATAGATAACATTAAATCGTACTAAATAGACATTTAAGCTATGATCTGTTATAAAATTGTAGGTTCACAGGATCATGAAAATTGTGCTAAGGAAGTGTAATCTACGTTAGAGATCCCATAATAAATAAATAAACACAAAATGTTTCACATGATTCTGTCACATTCTTCGTCATAGGTGTTGTTCTTGAAAGGCTTTAGTGGCTCGAAGCATAATCTGCTTCCATTCGGTTCAATTTGCGGCTTCGCTTAAGGCATACTTAATGGAATATACGAATCGATAGTCCGCCACACTTATGACCCTTTAAATATCTCACAAACTAAAAGGTTCTGTAGACCAATCACAAAAATTCTTACCAGGTCTACATTATCCCTAAATAAAGAAATTGTTAAAAAATAAATATCCACCCATATAAAGCTGGGGCGAGTCGGTAGTGAATAGATATTTATCTAATCGCTCGCTAGAGTCGGTAGACGTTGGTATATCGTTGAAACGCATACGCAGAGCTCAATTTGACTTTCATTAGAATGTATGTCAGACACGGTGTTCTGTGATGTGGGTAGGGTTGTACTAATGTTACATTATGTATTTATGAATTCAATATTTTACTGTTTATTTTTAGTAGGAAATTTTATTAAATACCTAAGTATAGTATATTTTTCTAGGTAGGTTATGGTATCTATGATTATTATAACTAATTTTCGAATTAAAAAGTTATTACCTATATTAATTTTCATGATCGAAACTAATTAGCGATCACATTTAAAAACTCTGTGCAATAAAGAGTATCTATCTATCTACATATCTATGGTTTCAATAAATGGCGCATTATTAGATAATAGCTTTGCACGCTCTATTAGTTGCGGCAGCCCTACCCTTGCAGTGTCATTTAGAGATTTCTTCTCCGTGACCTTGATGGTGCGACGGCTATTTCATGGAGGTCACAGCATTCGACCAGCTGTATAATGCTTAGCTGGAGATTGACGATGCGTGGACAAGTGAAAGATGCAAGATAAAATTAAGTCGTATTAAATAACTTTTTTGTTGCATATAAACGCACAGATAGCGAGAGTGTTTGTTTGTGTTTGGTGATTAATTTCGGTTTTAGGCTCTATTACTTTTTGGTAGGCATAATTGAATATAATATTTTTTGTATTCACTCAATATGCATGAAAAAACTACAGATTTTCAAGATTATGTAGGTACGAAGAAGGCAGCTTTATCGCAATGAGCGAAATATCTTGCCTTCTATGTAATTTTGGGTAAAAATCATTACCTATATTAATTTAATAATAATATTACATTGTAATCGTCCAGTTTGTGATTACTTTTATTTTAAATCGGTAGGTGGTTCGAAATACCGGTTCCATGATAGGCACATCACTATTTTTTGACAGGTTACATTTTACCCACAGACTATGAAAAAAAACAATATTTTTTGCATTTTTGGCAGGTTTTTACTAGGTAGGTATGTGTATGTACTTTTATTAAAGAACCTTATGTTAATGATTACGTACGTATGAATTTATTATGCAATATTTTGAAAGCTAATAATAGCTGCTAAATTTATTAGTTTAATTACTAATTTAATGATAAAAGTTTAAGTAGATAGGTACCTAGGTACCTACTAAATGCTACCTACACCTAATCATTGTATTTAACTAAGCTATAATTTGTCAATAAATTATAATAAAATCGTTTATTTCTCTCACAGTATAGGTCGTACAGACAGTGATAGGATACTATTTAATGTGACAAGCAGACCTTGACTTTGTGAGAGACTGGTGCCTGAAGTAGGTTTATAAAACCTGTAGTACTCATTCATGAACAAAAAGATAATACATTGCATTAGCCTGGTCCCAAACTAAGATTTTCCCTTGTGCTATGGAAACCAGAAACAACGAAGGAACCACAAACACCCAAACCCACATCTGTTCCATCAACAAACATTTGTGTTGGTGCGGGAATCGGACCCGCGACCTTTGCCTCTCAACAGGCGCTCAAACCACTGCGCTAACCGGGACGTCATATTACGCTGTATGAATTTATTTAGTTCCATAATCTATTCGCTAGATGTCGCTGTCCCATCGCGTAGCGGAGCGAAAGTCGGGAAAGTTTGATACTCCGCAAATCATAATCGGTATGGCCCTGTCGCACCGCGAGAGCAGCAGCCTGTAATGAGCTCGTTCACCTCTGTGGTTGAAGGGAACTGTGCGATGTTCCTCTATTGGCCGATTCGATGGCAAAAGTAGACACTAATTCACACAACATCTCATACATTGACCTGACTCCGTACTAAGTAGCTTTAGCACTTGTGTTACAGATATCAGACAGCAGCAGCAGACAACATACGAATGTTTGTCCAAGGTGGGGATCGAACCCACGTAAACCCTTTGGCGTATCGAGGCAGGGCCACTACAGGGTCTAATGGTTTCTTCAAAAGGCCATACGCGGATAGTTCTTGCTTAAATCTGTGGCGTCCAACGTTTACTCGGTACATTCGAGAGAGGACACTAAACCTACCTACTACTATGACCGTTTCCCTCCGTTCCTTGGAGGTGACCAGGTGGCGCAGGCGCAAGCCACGGTATTGCACCGGAAGAAATAGAATGAGAGGTCACTAACGGTGGCTCCTTAAACATTCTTTTTTTAATTGAGTCAATTCTAGTTATGCTTATGTTACGACGGTAGAGGGATCTCTTAAATTTTCAAGTTCGTTTCAAGGTGACCGTTTGCTCGTCTGCCACCTATACCATAATATTAACATATCGCTAAATTGTTGATAAACATAAGATTTCACCCTTCTCATTATGGAGATAAATCAAAATTCAACCCTAGATCTATTGGTGCTGCAGGTGCCTATGGGCTACGGCAATCGCATAACATCAGGTGATCCGTTTGCTCGTCTGCCACATTAAAAAAAAAGACGCTATAAGGTCGCCTTTGACGTGTGTGGATACACTGCATGATTGAGTAATAAAGCCTTACACACAGTCACCTACTATTTTATTAACTCTTCAGCCGCTTTCTGAAGCCGAGAATATAAAACCAATTTCGATGGAGATACACTGGGGAAAATATATGCTACCTGAACCGAAATACCAAATGTAAGGTTTATTTCAAGCACCTACTTGTGACTCTACTGGTGTTGCAGGTGTCTATGGGTGGCGGCAATCGCTTACCATCAGGTGATCTGGCTCGTCTGTCATTGCAGAGCAAAGTCTCCCATCATAGAATTCAAGTTATCGCCTTATGAATGACGCTTAATGCGGATTGGTGATCATAATCACAGACCAGAGCTATGTTCGAAAAATTCGGAACATGCTTTTTGCTAAACCCGGGATCAAAACCAGGACCCCAAGAACACAGCCTAGGTATTTAAATTTAAAAAAGGAATTTACCACTTCGTAGCTTTCGGTGTCGAAACACTAGGCCCGTGGGGCACGTGTGGTCTCGATGTTGTCTCTTTCTTCTGGGACTTAGCTAAGCGCTTAGTTGAAGTCACGAGAGTCTTCGCTATCCAACGAGGTAATGCAGCCAGCATTTTGGGGACATTGCCACAGGGGCCAACTCTGTTTTAATTCATCTTTTTGGTAGTCTTTTAGCTTCAGTTTTCTCGTGTATTCAAATTGTTTTGTCCAATAAATAATTATTTATACCTAATTAATAAAATATTCTTATTTAGTCAGTATTTCGGAGCTCACTCGCACATTCTTTCAAAGAAAGCTAAACAAGTTGATATAAGTTTTTGGACCTGTCTAAACAAACATAGAGCAAAAGAATATGCTAAACTGTGTTTTGATTATGGGCCGTAGAGCTAGAAAGTGTTTAGAGTGGACTCGACGGGTCTGAGAGCTGCTCAGGGCAGTCTGAGGCTTGACACACATCTGGTGCTCACTCTACACTTGACATCGATTTGTAGACGATTTGATAATCACTACCACAGATAGGTACTAACGCGAACATGGCGGACGACTCTCACGCATTTGCTGTAGGTACCTATAGGTAAAGTCATGAATTAAAAATGTTTTAGTATTTTAAACGTCATTATACAGGTACATAATTATATGCGTATATCTGTGTGCCTACATTTTAACTATGACTTCTGTACAACGTTTGTTCTACAACTTTTGGAAATTCGTCGAAATTTTTTTCGACTCCCCACACATAATAAGTCACGTGACCGACTTGTACCTATGGAAAGTTGAAATATTTCTAATTTTCAAAAACCATAGAACAAAATAATATTGTTCAGAATACTTGGTAGATGTCAAGTCAAGTCAAAGGTGTTTATTGCATTCAAATCAAATCAAATCAAATTATCTATTGCACTCATGTTGTGATTCATGAATGTGTTACAAATAAGGTGGTATAAACATATTCCAGTACATCATGTTACCCTTTTGACATGATGCCATGGTTAAAGGGATGTAAATGTTCACAGATACACCCTGTATGTAAGTAATAATGACTTTTAAAACAGGCTGAGCCTTTAGAATGTATGGCTATTATTCTAAGGCTCAGCCAAATGGAATCATCACATATCAAAGATACCTTCTAACACAATCAAACTACATGATTAATCACACTACGATAACGAAAGAACATAGCTTCTACCGTTTACGTCATAAGCTAGCAGTCATCACTTTACTTATCTAACGAAGTTCGACTTTAATCCCTATGCTCTACGACTTAAGATCTACTTACTAAAAGGGTCTCGATGAAGGCGGTGAAAGGGCCGACACAGAAACGCCTAATGGCTCCTCAACCGTGGCTTGATATCCAATTCACATCACCTGTCTATGTCCAAATGGTAATTGCAAGCATTTTGTACTACACTGTGAAGTAAACGTAATCGTGTGAAAGAGAAAAGTGTATTTGTCGCCGTAAAAGAATCCGAACGTCATTTTTTTTTGATAGGTTGTAGACGAGCAGACTGGTCACTTGATGGTAAGCGATTGCCGCCGCCTATAGACACTTGCCACACCAGTAGAGTCACAAGTGCGCTGCCATCCTTTAACCCCTTGTCCCCCAATTGGGTATTCCTACCCACTTAAAATGCTACTTAAATCATCTGCTAAGATGCAAAGGCCTATTATTATATATATTCGTACCCTCACTTACTTGAAAAAACACAGCGCATTTATTTATTGCTTTAAAACTGTGTAATAACTTGGTAAAACATTTGTTATAATCCGGCTAACTAGAAGAATAATAAAAATAGGAATACATTTTTTAACATTCGAGTAGGTTTACGCCAAGTCGAGCGCGAAGCAAACACTGCCGTACCATCCTTTACGGGAATAAAGCATACGTTTTCTTAGTGACTGACTATACAGGGTGTTACTGTGAACATTTACATCCCTTTAACCACGTCTTCTACCAAGGATTCTGAGTAAGTAACATTTTATGACTTTTCGAAATTCATGAAAAATATTTTTGATTCCCCATACAAAATGACTATGTCACGTGACCGACTCTGAATAAAAAGTTGAATTTTATAAAGTTCAGAATGTTTGGTAAAAAAGATGGTTGAAGGGATGTAAATGTTCACAGATACACCCTGTAGATAATCCACTAGGCTCACCGGCCTGTATCGAGGTATCCTAGTATCATAGTATGTGTCTCTACTAGCTAACAAAATCAATTGGCGTCTCTAGTGCGCCTACCCGTCGGCTTAAACTTCGGTACCTATGGATAAAGAACCGTTGCTTGCTCTCTTGCACTCACTTGCTCATAAAAACATCAAACAGTACACTATTCTTAATTGCTAAGGCGATTCATGTTGGCCAGTGAAAGGGCCGATCAAATAACAGGTGTTTGATGTCCAATTTCCCCGTCAAATGTATGTAGAGCCACGCTTCGGCATGATTTCGACTCGGCGTGAATAATGGAGTGGAACTCTCTGCCGAAGTCTGTTTTCCCGACCACTATAATCTGGACATTTTTATGGAAAGACATGCATCTTCTAGGGCGTAGACAGTGATCGTCACACTTTACTGTTCAAGGGCCACACATAACAATGTGAGCACCAGGGCCCGGGCCGCAGTATAATATACGTGAAGGCGTTTCAAGAGCTTTTGCATACTTATCCATAGTAGTCCTTACTATTCATATAATGCGAAAAATTACCAAAAACCACTAAACTCATTTACATGAAAGATAAGTACGGTTATGTAGTTGACTATTAATTAAAGAAATCTACTTTATCGCGGGCCGCACAATGTCGTCCGCGGGCCGCAGTTTGACGACCACGGGCCTAGAATCTAGGCAAACGCGTGTCATCCTAGACCTCATCATCACTTTCCATCAGGTGCGATTGTGGTCAAGCGTCAGCCCATAGGTAGTTTATTAAAAAAAAAGCATGCTGATGCAACAGGTGATTGACCCTTGCAGTTTTTGTATAATAATGGCGGTTGTATCAAACAATGTACACCTTACCGTACCAAAAACAAAATGATTATTATCTACCGTACGTACGATATATAAGAATGGTTTAAATATTCCTCTAAAATATGGTGTTTTAGTATAACATGTACCTTTACATCATCAAATTATAAGAGGAAAGTCATAATATTATGAATAATTGCCAAACAGACCAACTAAATTATTACCAACACATTTATAGTGTTTATTACTTGCTAATCAATTAATGAATTGATATCATTAATCAGTACATTGTTACCTACTTACTTTCTAATTTCTGTGCTATCTCATAGATCAATCAAACGATCTACCCATCTATTAACATAATAGGTACTATTTATATTATGTTTGTACGGAAGAGATCAATCTTAGTCATCTATCTGTTTTATAATACATCTTTTTAAATAAAATGCTTATTAACTTGTCCAAACCTTCTCAAATTGTTAGTCTTTACGCCAGATTTTTTTATGTGATAGCTGTGGTGATAGGTGGGGTGCCATATTGCAATAACAACAGCGATTTTGAATCAGCCGCCCGCTTCTAACTTAACACCGTGGCACAGATTATAGAGGGCGGAAAAAACATTGGGCCCAGTGGGGGAATAAAATGACCAATTTTAATATTTGGATTTTCCCCGATTCGATTCCCGTGCAATACGAGCAAAATTCAAATGAACTTTAAATGCATATCAATCAAGCAAACCCATCAATTTGCCACGAAAGTTAGATGTCGAAGAATAGCCCAGTAACCTAACAAACAAAAAATATACTAGTCGTATATAGAACATACTTAGTTTCTTATTTTGAAGTCAGGTAATAAATAGATTGCAAATTATCTAACGTTCTCATAATTAACTGTAAGAAAAGCCAAGTTATTTTAATGAGTTATTGTTTTGTTCTATTACGTGAGTTCAAGAATTTTAGCTAACGTAACGACAAGTATTCAATTTCGCCTTCGCCACTTAGAAAAGATCATTCATCTACTGATGATAAATGATAAAACTGAAGGTAAAAATAAATCTCTGCCTGTACTTTGAAAGCCCAGACCCGAGTCATTTAGAAAATATAGGTTCTTAAATTGACTCAACCGGGACTCGAACCCACGTTCGTTCAGCGCTTGAGCACATAACCATAGTCTCGGCAAACGATGCCGTCGGAATTATTGCGTAGAATCAATCGAGTACGGTAATATGCAAGATTTCACAAAACGGGTAAATTTTCACATAACGTGACATTTTTTTCACAAAACGCGTAATTTTTCACAAAAGGGGACAATTTTTCACAAAACGGGACTATGTTGCATTTCTATTTTATTTTATTCTTTGTTTCGGGACAACGGGAGTGGTGGCCGAAAAACGAGACGGTCCTTTTCAAAACGGGACGTATGACAATACGTCTGACCAGTTAAACTGACCAGTTTAGGCATAACTCATCGATATAATTAGGTATTGTAAGGGAAATAGAAAGTGCACTTGTATTTGCGTTGCGCAAAAACATTATGCACTTTAAAGTCCTGCTTGCTTGACCGATCGTTGCGATGTCCGTAAGACATTAATACGAGTTTTATAAAGTTTTAGGATCATATAAGTTTTTTAAAATATTGCTAAAACTTTGACCATTTTCTACAAGAAACACATTATTCCCTTATAAGAGGCTTCAAACTTAAGTTTTTATGGGACTGCAAGAACAACGATAGAACTAACAGCCGTAAAATCTAAAGTCACATGTCTGTGCTAACCAAACGTTTCAGAAGCACCAAGCGGCACTGCGATATTGGGTCGTACATTTTGCTGACTCTCTATACAAAATGAACAACTCAAGTACCAACTTTGGATGAAAATTAGATTTTACTGTTTTTTTTTTCAAATATCTACTGGTTAGAGTCTGGACAGAGACAATGCCGGGGCACATTCTAAGCACTGCCTGGAAAAAAAAACTCTCAGTATACAGTAAGATCAGATAATTACTCATATACCTATGTATACAATAGCACTATGCACGTATGTACCTATGTACATACTTAATTCTAGAAAATAGCAAATTGACATCGTTGACATTGTTTTTTTATAATTGGTGGAATAATACTCTACATTCTACACATTATAACCAAAAAGTTAAGTAAAATTAGCAATCTTGTATTCTAAGATATTAGCCGTCCTTTTCCAGCAAGCTTCGCTTCTCGATCCTCTCGCTCATGCGGCTGGTAGTGGTCGCGGCCGGCTTCCACCGCGTGCGCGTGCGCGGCCGGCGGCACGTCCCGTCCGACCGCAGAGAGGCCCCCGTGGTGGTGATGGCCCCACACTCCACGTTCTTCGACGCCATCGCTATCGTCTGCTTGGGGGCCCCCAGCGTGGTGGCCAAGTCTGACACTGCGAGGCTGCCGTTTATTGGACGTAGGTCGTGTTGTCTGCATGTCGTAGTAGTAGAGTTATAGTTTTTTGTTAGACAAGAGTTTATACGTCAAAATTTTGGTATGCTAGTGCTTGTCAAAAGGTTATTTTGCAATCGTTTTTGAAGAGGAATTACAAATATTTAACTCAAATACTTATACACCGTGCTTTTTTAACCGTTTTACCTACTACTACATCATTATCATCATCAGCAACCCACACTCGTCCACTGCTGGACGTAGATCTCCCCTAATGCACGCCACCGCTCCCGATTTTCGGCCACTCTCATCCAGCCCACTCCAGCCAGCCTTCGAATGTCATCATCCCATCTTTTCGCAGGGCGTCCAACACTACGCTTACCGAGTCGTAGTCTCCACTCAAGGACTTTTTACGGCTCCAACGGCTGTCAGTTCTGCGGCTAATGTGACCAACCTACTGCCATTTCAGTTTGCTAATGCGACATTACATACTGATGAAAAAATATTTTCCTCCAAGTAACATAAGGTCTAAACTAAAAAAAAATGCCTCCCCATACTAATTGCATTAATGCAGCAATGACCTAATCGGTGAGTTTCTTTGCCAAATTGAAGTTCAAAGTAAAGTTTAAAACTGTAGAAATGTCTATTACAATTAAAAAGTAAACTAAGTATTTTCTATGTTGCCAATATTGACCTTTCTAAGATAGCTCCCATCTATTTCTTATCACACTGTTATGTTAACTAGTGATAAATATAGATAATTATCCTATGCACGTCATGATCGTTCTTGTTTATCAAGCTGGTATCTTTTTGAATCACACCTAGACAAGTATACCTAGGTAACGTACCTACAGACGCGGCAGACAAGTGTCAAACCATGATTTGTGGCGCCCTTGCGAGTCCATGCGTATATACTCGTGCAAACACTTGTGGCAGACGGTATTTTACGACGTACGACTTTTTGCAATTCATACATTTTTTTTTGGCTACCCGTACAAAAGACCAAGTAACGTGACCGACTTTGTATGAAAAGCTGACATTAATTTTCACTGTTCCAAAAGTCATAGAACAAAAGTTCACTGATACACCCTGTACATCTTATTAGTTGATAATGAATAAATGAAATACTTTACTGTCTACGAGTCCTTGGCCGTTGCGTTGAATTGACTATTGCAAATTTTCATCACGTTTTCAGGTCTGAAGGCTTTCATATTGTGTTGCACTCCTTTTCAGTTTTGTACATTTTCGCGTGCTGCTTTTGTTTTCATTGTTTAGTTTTTGTTGAATAGCCTGTGTTTGGTTGTGTTTTGTTTGTACTGTGGTTTTTATATTTCGCTTGTTTGTGTGAGTAGTGAGTTTTTGTATGCATCTTTTTATTATTAGTGTATTTGTTATGGTTGACTCGACACGATGTCCTAATGCAATGTTTCTTTTACATATAATAATACTCGTAGGTAAGTATGTCAAATGCAAGGTTAATATGTTTTAGTGTTGTCTGATAGAAACTTTTAATATGCTAATATTATCAAGTCTAGATTTACC
This sequence comes from Cnaphalocrocis medinalis, assembly GCA_014851415.1. Taxonomy (NCBI): domain Eukaryota; kingdom Metazoa; phylum Arthropoda; class Insecta; order Lepidoptera; family Crambidae; genus Cnaphalocrocis; species Cnaphalocrocis medinalis. The sequence goes on along the minus strand of CM026287.1, from coordinate 13,359,880 downwards.
AAGACACGAGTTATTAAATTGTACGTACACTCAAGGTAAGATTTTGACCCACTTTCGGTCCGAAAATCCTTAATCAATAATCAAAACTTATCCTTGACTATAGAACTGACAGCTTATTTTTTATACTGATTAAGATTCGGGCACTTGTCTAGATGTTAATGTCTACTGATAAAGATTTATATAGGCTGATTTATTTTGACATCGAAACAATGGCTTCTTACTAGGTACATGGCGTATTGTAATCGATAATCATATCAGGACTTCAGTAACAGCATGTGCCAGACACAAGTTTGTTGCTGTCATCGCCAATAAAAGAAGCCAGATGGTATCGTCTATTTGACAGTGGCATACTTAGCTTCGATATGAATAGCGGTACATATCTAACAGAAGGGGGAAAATCGATTATGGTTTACTACTTAACTATTTCTCGTCTAATTTTGCTCATGCATTCAGAGCTGGAAACTGGAAGCATTCGAGATGTGGTCCTATCGTAGAATACTACGTACTTACTCGTAGTTTTTAGGTATAAGTTGGACGGACCAAATCACCAACGATGAGGTTCTGAAACGCGTGGAAACTTTCTTAGGTTAAACTTGTACGTATCATTTAAAAAAAAACATTAAGAAATGTTGATAATGATGATGAACAGCCGGCGTCCCACCAAAGGGGCTTCACGAATCCAATTTTTTTGTGTTATAGGTGCCAGACGAGATGAACTGATTCACAAAATTGAAATTCAAAGAAGAGCCTAAAGCAATATCATAGGGCCCCAAATCTTGTTGTGAATGAGAGGCCCCGGTTTGCCAAATGCGCCGGCCCTGCTTCTAATCTAGAAGTGAAGAATAATTTACGGTTACCCAAACAAGTTGTGTGCGTGCAAATATAGGAGGTACCTACAATCCGGTAGAATGTGCGCTCAACTGTGATTTTAAAGCAAAAAAACACGTTGGGATGTGAGGCAATGATGACGAATTTAACCATACTTATCAGTGCAATCAAATCATAAATATTGTCGTGATAAGAGCCCTTCATTCCTTTTCATTATTTTTGACCTATTTTTAGGGTTCTGCAACCAAATGGCAAAAACTGGAACCCTTATAAATTCGTCATGTCTTCTGTTTCTCCATATCATAGCCGTTTCGTTCCGAAACTATAAAAAAACTACCAACGAAAATAAATTTTAACGGAATCTAGAGGTAGTAAGTAAGTATTTTAATACGTCATAAATAGGAAATCATAATTTTCTTTCAATCAACTAGGTAAAATATGAAAATAAATGTTACTGTTGCTGCCACGGAACCCCTTATGGATAAGTTTGAAACCCATTTGGCCAGTTTTTTTATAGAATCAGCCAGCAGCTGGGTTCTAAAGTGTGACTCGTCGGTCGAACGGATATGAGCTTATCTCTACACAACTTGAGGGATCGGCATTCGATACAATATTTGTAATTTTTTATCGACTTATTTAAGTTTACCGACTAATATGAAATCGAACGAATACCGATATATTCATAGAACAAAAAAAAACATCATCGAAAAAATTATCGATACCTTGTCGTGTCTCTAGCTATGTTATGTCAATCTAATAACTCTATTGTTTGATGAGAGATGCGGTCGAGGAATTTCGGAGGTGGGTCGGTATGGCTGAGTAACCAAGCTTACGAGTATACACTGCCACTGGTGACACAGATTACTTACCTACCTTAAATTTAAAAAAATCATGCCGTTGTGGTTTTAATTTTTTTTAAGTTACCTATTTTTTATTCTACTGCGGATGATTGGTAATTTCAGAACTTTTGTCGAAATATCTACATTATTCTACATATTTCAGAAAAAAAAAATCAGAAAAATATTTTGTTTCTTAACATAGGTAGGTACATCATTTGCCAGATTGATTTGATTGGCAGATAACCAAATCTGTCAATCAATACATTCTATCTAAATTAATTAGCATAAGAAATCGACCTTAATTCCGTTGACATAAGAAAGTGAATTTTCCCGAATAATCTATTTTAGTTATTCCTACCTGGACAGCAATCTGTAAAATTGTCGTTGAGGTGGGAATGAGATGATAATTCAGATTGTAAGTTCTTAACCAGAGGGTCTAATTTAAAGAAGGCGAAATAGAAATTAAGATATTCTTTATTCAATCAAAGTCTTTACAGAACATTTATGACCGAATACGAGTTGCTCTCCCTTTCAAACGCGTTGTGCGTGCTTATGTTTGAATGCGACAGTTATATTCTCATTCGTTACGGAATGATTTCATTATAAGCCTCCAGACATTAATTTGATAAAGATTTTGTGCTTATAATAATACATCAACTAGATTTGTAGAGTCTAACAAATTCCTAAGCCAGAAAACTTCATTGTAAACCCGTTAAAGGTAAAATAACTGGTTATTTTGCATACTTATATTTTTTTAATAAACAAATCTTAACTCACAGCTTGAACTGACGACATAATTCGAAGGCAGACAATAATATGTAGGTTCATACCCACTTCCGCGCAAAACATGTTTCAACTTTATATGACGTAGTTTTGTGACGCGAAAATATTGAATTAAGGTGATGGGCAAGGCACACGCGACGCCAATAAATTAAAATTGCTAGCTTCTAAACCAGATTTTTCTTAATATTTTGAGACCGTTATCTCAATAAAACTTATTTTTTTTTCAATAATAATTTAATACTTTTTGGTCTGTTTTTCCCCGAACATTTTGTTACCGCCTAAAGTCGTCGCTTTTGACGTTTTTCGAATATAAAAACCAGGTTTTTAAGTAAAGAATGCATTTAAAATTTCTTTGAGTCCCATAATGAACCCTGCGAAGTTTATTTTTTCGTTTAAGAAACAATTGGGAAGAATTGTTATTGAATAATTGACAAGATTCTCTAGTGTGCCTTGCCCTTCGATTTAAGTAGGTAAGTATATTACCCTTGTTCGATTTGTCGCAATTTTTTATTTACCTTGGCTGGACACGCTCCCGCGTGTCTAGAACTGTGTACATTTTGACAAGTTGATTGTTTTATTTTGATCACCTTGCCTGTTAATTGGTGAAGTTAAATAAAACGATAAGTTTACGGTAGTGTATGAAATTTGGTCTAGGTCAGGAAGCCCGTAAAAGGTCTGGTTTTGAACGCTTTTACGCCTTTTGCTGAGGTTTGACCTTCCGGTTCGAAAGGAGATGACAGTATTCAGTGTCACTTCAACGATTGCCGGTTTCATAAAAACATAAAAATAACTCGTAAAATAAAATTTTGTTTTTTGAGATAATATTGAAATCCACAAAAATGGTTTTGAATCTGAGTTCAAAACGAACTATATTTTTTACATCTTATAAAATCCTTGACCCGACGTGAATCTTGACCTCCGACACAAGACTTCGCTTTTCCGGTATTCCGCCACCTATCGTCAGTCCCTAGCTGTTGCAGAATCTTTTTGTTTTTGTTTGACCTGGTCTATCCAACCACATACATACGAGTATTAAGTATACGGGTGTGGACATTTTTTAAAATTAATTTAATAATTCGCACAACATCTCAGACATTGACCTGACTCCGTACTAAGTAGCTTAAGCACTTGTGTTACAGATGTCAGACAGCAGAGAAAACACAAATATAATACGTAAATACATATTTACCAGACACTGAACGAACGCAAATGTTCATAACACGAATGTTTATCCAGGGTGGGGGTCGAACCCACGACCTTTGGCGAATATGGCGGGGCTACCAAATGCGTCATCCGGCCAGTCGAATTTAGCTGTACCTGATAGGTATTCTGATCGACATAGCCCAAAGAATTGCGTAGCTCAAGTGGCAATGGGCAGGGCACATTGCGAGGAGAACAGACGGCCGTTGGGGTGGAAACGTCCTTGAGTGGAGGCCGCGTGCAGGTGGCCGTAACCGTGGCAGGCCTCCCACCAGGTGGACCGACGATCTAGTGGAGGTCGCGGGAATCCCTTGGATGCGGGTGGCACAGGGCCGCTCTGTGTGGAAAACTTTGGGGGAGGCCCATGGACGTCTGTTGGCTGAAATGATGATGATAGATAGAAAGACTCCCTTTTACTTTAATGAGGCACGTGTGGCATCAAACACGTAGGCCTTACATAATCCACGTGTGAATGTACTGACGCGTAGTGAGATTCCGGCCAAAAATAACGTGCGTGCGCGCATCGGTGAATGACCAATCGTGAAGAATGAAGGTGACATCTGTACATAACCATAAAATTGTAACATAAATTGTTATTCATAGCGCTTGAGATTCGTATCTCAAACGCGACTCCTGGGGGACGATTCTCGCGCACACGACATTGAAGTCGAATTTAGAGATTTCATACATTCGTCCATACAAATCTCTAATTCCACTTCAATGTCGAGTACACGAGAATTTCATCTCTGTTCTACGATTTTCCTGAGATACGATTCTATTTATCGAATGTTCTTTGCCCAAAGGTTGTCTAATGTCTGGTAGGAATCGTTTTAAGCGATAAGACCGCCGAAATTCTGTAATGTCTAGTTCTTAAGTTGTGAATGTTGTGCAATAAAGTATCTATCTATACATATGTATATCTATTCTGGTTGGGCTAAAATTGGTAACTGAGTTTTTCTTTGCAGAAAGTTTGGGAGGGCTTATTTTGCCTGTTTTTTAATTTAGAAGGTAGTACTTTCGAGATTAGGCTATTTGTAGTTTATTACGAACTTAAAATTAAATGATATAGTGTTAACATGATTATTCTTGTCAATTTATTTATTTGTATGATGTCATAATATTACTTGCTATAAACTATCACAATTTGAATAAGACAAGGAAATCAAAAATATTTTAAATGTTATTATTGCATACTTGGAGAGTTTTCGATATTTCGACGACTACTTGGTCTTGAGTCTTGAGTGTCAAACACAGAGATTCTGGTTTCACCTACTAATAAATAAGTATTCAAAACTGTTTATAGTTTTTACTTTTGTTAATCGGATCTCTTTAATTAGAATAATCAGGTGATTGACTAACCCGTAACTTTTACATCGAGAAAATTCTCAATTAATATTTATTTTAATATCTCTCATGATTCATGATAAAGTATGGTATTTCTGAACATTGATCACGCCAACAGTTCCATAACTGTCCTATGAATATCTTCTTTCAATTCAATTAACTTACATTCAACTTTATCTCTAATTGATGGACTTTATATCAACGGGAAAAGGCTGTCTTTCCTCTGCTTTTTACATGAGCATCGTCTAAAGATTAGCTCTTGATGTCCATTCAAATCTGAGTCGTATTTAAGGGCGTCACGGTATTGTTCACATTGGCGCGTAGTAAGTAGACCATGCTAGGCTGCGCTGGGTTTACACTTGTGTAGTTCTTAGTGTTGTTAAGTATTGCCAGATCGCTGAACTAGTTCGTCGTACTCTTTCGTTTGGTTCATTAGCTCTTTTAATTCAGTGGATGCCACAATGCACAGAGGAGAGTAAGGAGGTGAACCGGAAAAGGAAGGTGACCAGTAGTTTTTTTTTGTGACCAGTAATTTGTGGTTCTTATCTAACTTTTATACTATTTATAAAGAGATAACTTCTCTACACAACGACAAGGTTTACTTATAGGTAAACTGAAAATTTGAAACGATATGGTGCGATGTAAATTGTTAGTATTTTTCCCAGCAGAGCCGACCAGTGCTGCTGACATGAACTAATCGACTCGACATTAAAATTTGTAAATATGTGTACCTATGTACTTGCTTAGTATTTACCTAATTCACCTTCGGGTAAACGTTCTCTCTTTTCATTTGAGTGAACTGTTAACGCAAGTCTGCTAGCATACCTTTATAATTATCGTCGCTTTTTCATTGTTTATATTTGTTTTCACTTGGCAGAGCTGCCCAGGACTGAATGAGTGACGTATTTATTACCTTCAAAAGAATTTTCCACTTTACTTTTGAGTGAACTTGTTTGCGCAGACTACTGACCATGTTTCCATCGTTTGTGGTCGCTTTCTCATTGTTAGCAGTTGTTTGTGTCCAGCATCGAATAGTGATGTAATGAATACGAATGGTATATCGATATAATATTGACAAGTGAATCGATGTAAATTGGAATTGAATCACTTGTGGGAACTAGATTAAAATTTGAATAATCTTAGGACCGTTAAATTGTGCATTTGTGTGACAAAAATCCGATTAATTGTGACATTGCGATTATGTTTCAAATTTGCATGATTTAAGTTTTAACTCGTCGGTAAAATTCTCCCGATTTCCATATTTAAGTAGATACTTTCTTTCGAATATTGGTTTACTTACTGGTTTTGAAGATAAAGTAATTTTTAAGTCTAATAACCTTATTTCTTGCGCTCTGCGGAATAGTTTTGAATGCTAAAATTGGTGCGCTACGCAAAATACCTACTTTATATTTTTTTCTCATATTTTAACCATGTAATTGACTATTAATGCAATCAACAGCACAATTAGAGAAATATTTCTTCATTGTAAAACATACACACTGGTTACGATATGCATTTTACCATAAAATTGCAAATCTTAAAGATTTCTACACTACAGTTGATACGCTTCAATAAATCCAGCCTGTATGTTGGAAGCCTTATGTAACATCGAATGTGAGTACCTATGTTGGTAACATTTTAGGTTTTTCAAGCCTGTTATTGTACAAAGACCCATTAAGTTACTACAATCTGTATAATTTCCTCAATTAATATTGAACCAAACGTGTTTGACATTAAGGTGAAAATCGATTGCCGAAATTGAACAGATTTGTGTACATTAGTAAATCGTGGATCTTGTATAAGGAATTGGAATGAATTAATTTTGACTAACTCATAGGTCTTGGATCCGATCCCCACCCTGGGCAAACATTCATGTGATGAAGATGTGTTTGTCCAGTCTGGGTTTACACCGTGTTTAAATATTATATTTGTAACTAGAGGCCCGCCCTCATTTCGTTTCGGGAGTTTATTTTGCGATGTCCGCAATCTCTTTTTATATTAGTTTCGAACAGTACCAATAGATGGCGCTAGATGTGGATTACATCGCGTTAGTTTTTCGCCTTTTCGGTTTACCTAAAAGCCTTGTCGTTGTTTACAGATATTAACTCATTATAAATTTTAGATTTCTCTGTGGTCTGATATCCTTATCACAAGTACGGAGTCAGCAGGACAATGTCTGAGACGTTGTAATATGGCATTCCGAAGCCGTGACATACTGCTTAGTGGTACCCATTTGGGTAGCATATCACGGAAAGTTATAATCCTATTGTAACGAAAAAAAATCTTATCGATGTTAGTATTGTTGTACTTATATTGTGGCAACATTGTCGTATGTTTCCGCTTTGTTTTTATATGTTTGGTCGCCATTCTGTTGGCTGAGCCGTGACATGACTATTGTGATGGTGATAGGTGTGAAGGTTTTCATAATGGATTGTGATCTTTTGTTGCATTGCCGAAGAGTTGAATAAAGTCTTAAGCGCCGGTTTAGGCGGTTAGGTCACGGTTTTGATTCCCAGATGAACAAAAACTTAAAACTTTCGTCCCGTTGGATTCTCTCACTCATTCGGCGAATTTTCGCGCAGGCACTGCTTTACGCCGGTTTTCTGTAATGCCATGGTATTACTTCCCCCGTTGGCGCGTTCATGCCAAAGCGCGGCATCTCCAATGGTCGAAATTTCCAAGCGGGCGAAATTCACTGATATTATAAGTCACACTTATAATAAGGAGAAAGTTTGTGGGTGCGTGAGTGTGTATGTTTGTTACTTATTTACGACTAAACGGCTGAAGGAATTTTAATGAAATTTGGTATAGAGTTAGCTAACACTCTAGGAATTAGCTGCGAAAAACATCTTTGCCCTATGGGAGAATCGATGGAAGTAAACTATTTTTCTTTCTGAAAATGTGAATACTCATGTTTTTTACCGTTAATACATTTTTTCCTAACAAACCGCGGGTGATACCGCGTGGCACAGCTATCTCAATAAAAATCAAGTGACCCGTTAGAAGATTCACTCAAAATACAGTTTATGAGTTCTTAAGGGCGTGACTTAAGTACTCATAAACAGTATTTTATATCCGCACAAATGGAACAGGAACTGACAACAAACTGGGTCATAGTTCAATCCACTAACACGGACATAATATTATTACCTGAGTAAGTGGGTTAAACTACCTAGGTAACTCCGATAGCTGAGTCGCTTGTGTATTTCTGAGTTAATTAGCAATTATACAAACAGAGTTATACACACGGACGTATATATAGCTTTGACAAGGGGGGTGTCCCATAATATTTTATAATGCGGCTCTCCCGAAGTACAATTCAAGGACCGGCTGGACCCAGCGTGCGTTATTACATGTACGCATTCTTGAAGAACGTGAGGTTGATTTGTTGATTTGCCGTCCCAGGGCTATCTACAATTTGCTACCCCACCAACCTTGCCGACCCCTTAATTAAGTCGCCCTTGGCTATAGCCGATTCAACTTTATGTCAAACCAGGCCTCAAAAACCGGCGTGAAGCAGCCCCTGTGCTGTGTTTCGCCGAGTGAGTGAGGGTACCGGAGGCCCACCCGAGGGGGAAGGGGATAAAAGGTTGGCAGCGCACTTGTAACTATACTGGTGTTGCAGGTGTCCATGAGTGAGTCCAAATCCTGAATCATGGTCTAAGCGTACCCTAAAAGCGAAAGCAACCCGGATGATGATGACGTCACAAAGTGATATGTAGTTTTTGATAGGCCGTGTTTACTCCTTGTGATATTTCTGTTGAATGGTTTACTGGATCAAGCTAATATTGTATGAAGATTGCAGTTCTACGAAAATAGAATCTATAAATAATATTCAATCACCTTATGAGTAATGGTTTGGTCCTCTAACGCCGCTATTTGATTTTATTAACTGTCATTTTTTTTATGTAATGACCCGTCTGCTTGTGTGCCCCCCACACAAGCTTAAACTCTCCTTTCCCCTTGGATTAATAATAGAATAAAAATAAACGCTTTACATCTTTCTTCTTCATCTGCCTGTGCCTATTTCTATTCTGTGTTCTGATTTTTAGCTTAGCAGGGTCTTTTGTTCCATACCTATAAACTCTGATTTTTAATCATGTGGAGTAAACTGACAGATGTCAATGTGTCATCCCCATACATTAACACTCAATTTGACAGAGGAAAAATGTCAAAATGTATAGAAACTTGACATTTGCATCTGTCAGTTTACTCCACATGAATAAAAAATCTTCTTTGGGGTCTGGATCCTGCGCCTGCGCTACGTCTCCATCTACTTTTGCCCACAGTTTCTCCCACTGTTTTGAAATCTTTATTTATTTCAAAAATATTCACCTCAGAGGTCCGTAGACTTAAATCTCCATTCACTTCCATAGGGCGCTGCGACCGATAATCTGTTTTATCGGTAAGATGTCGTACCTGGCCGGGGGTATGGCGATCACCGTCAGAGGGCGCCAGGTGAGCCGCCAGGAGGCTCCCATCCTGGTTGTGGCTCCGCACTCTTCGTTCCTGGACAGCTGCATCGTGTACGCTAACCAAGATGTCTTCAGTCATCGTGAGGAAGGAGAGCATGGATAACTATGTTGGAAGTACGAGGATATATCAAGGTGGTGGTTATTCTATGGGTAGTAGATTTAAGGTGGTGGTGATTTAATTGCAATTTTGGGTTAAATGGTTCTGGTGGCTTTAATTTAACAAGGCAGTATTGGTGTTAGTATGGGGAGTAGTTTGAAGGTGGTGGTTTTAATTTTGGTTTAAGTGGTTCTGGTGGCTTTCATTTAACAAGTCTGTATTGGTGGTGTGTATAAGTAGTAAATTTAAGGTGGTGGTTTTAATTTTGGGTTAAATGATTCTGGTGGCTTTCATTTAATATGTTTATATTGGTGATATGTATGGGTAGTAGATTTAAGGTGGTGGTTTTAATTTTGGCTTAAGTGGTTCTGGTGACTTTAATTTAACAAGTCTGTAATTCTGTATTGGTGGTGTGTATGGGTAGTAGATTTAAGGTGGTGGTTTTAATTTTGGTTTGGTATCCAAGTGGTTCTGGTGGATTTAAAGTAACAAGTTTGTATTGGTGGTGGATTAAAAAAAATGGGTGGTGGTATTAAATTTCGATTAACTGGTTGTGATGGATTTAATGGTGAATTTTATAGTGGTGGATTTAATATAAGTGGTGTTTTGGATCATGTGGTGGATTTAACATGTTTTGTTTATAGAGTGGATTTCTTAAGGTGAGGATTTAATGGCGATTTTTTTAAATATTGTGTTTACATAATAGTGGCCTATATGATTATTTTGATATTTTTGAGAACCCATTTCTATTGAAATAATTCTGTTAAGCAATGCTTATACTTAAATTATTTTGTGTTTGTTTTTCATTTATACGCAGAGGCATCGACGTGCTTATTACGTAACTAATTAAAAATCTAACATTTCTATTCTAACATACGACAATTTTTAAGTTAGCAAAACTAATTAATCGGTTCTTAAAAATATTGCAAGTATCTTACAAAATTTATCTTCAAAAGAGAAGAGAACCGGTATTATTATATAACTTCCTAAACATATTTGATGATCAAATGCTGATTAAATTACTACAAACAACCTTTCGGATAAATGTCCCTCATTAAGGGCCTAATTGACGTCGCTTAAGAGTGAAAGTTGTTTGGACATAAGTAAGATTAGATATCTAATTGATTTTGAACTTTGCAACTATTCCACACACTCGGTGACGTAAACGTATCTACTGCCGCTCTCAGAGACGTTAATCAAACCTTAATTGTCATTTAAGTAGAAATATTGACCTTAATTGAAATAGACTTAAAGAATATGCATAATTATGATAATGAGCATTAAGGTGAAATGACGTCTTTGAGTGGCGACCGGCGCCATTAGAAAAGGATATTGTGAGTTTTAACTGACACTAAAATAATATAAAAAAGCAGTGAAATATAAAAAAAAACAAAATAACTTCTGTACTTTTATTTTTGGTATTGCAATTCTTAGCAATTTACTCTTAAGTAAATAAGTAATGCACTTAAAAAATCGAAGGGTTCAGACTCACTCATGGCGAATCAAGCTCTTATAAAATTCGTCGGCTTAGTACCGGGTTTGGCTAGTTTAATTGAAAGAATAGCCCGGTATGTGTGAAGCTTTCTGCCTTTTGCCATCGGCCTAAACAGGCTTGTGGCATAGGAAATACGAGCCGAGGCTTGTCAAAAGAATGTTAACGGTTGGCATCAAACAAGGAGAGGCTTTGGGCTTTCAACTCTAATTGTGACATCAAATATATGAGTTGTATGACTTGCATTTAAGTCACGTATGAACGTAATGAATAATATTTTTTGTTAAATTTGTCTCCCCATTGTGATACATGTATGGACTGAAATAAGAAATGACCTAGATTTTTGTAAGACTATTAAAACACTTGGGTTCTCATTTCAATGGGTTTGCTTTAATAATGGCTAGTGGCCTGCTCTCATTTCGTTTCAGGACAGTAGTTTAGTTCCCCTTAGTACTGTAACGATGGTAAACTCCTTTGATACTGGCCGCCGTTTATGGCTGATTTTATAAAGAGAATCTGTCATGCATTGAAAAATAAACAGATTCACTCTCTTTGGACTTTGAATGAACACGTGAAAGCGCGAGGATATAGAGTAAGGAGGGTCCAGACCTCACGAGTTATCCTAGGCTTTGTAGGATATGTCCTCTTAGATTCAGTGATAACTAATTAATTACTTTCAGGAAAGCAATAAAAATATATTGAACAATATCGCCTCTACCTTATTCTAGTACTAATAGATGGCGCTGGGCATCCTTTGTATCGTGCTAGTGTTTAGGTGACATTAAAGTAGTCCGAACTGTAAGTGAATCAACTATCCCTCAAAGCGTCAGTCTATGTAGGGTCACTAGTTCTAACCTAACCTAATTTATTTTCGAAAAACAATCCAAAAAATGTTCAATTTGTGGAAATGATAAACTGTTCACCTACACTATGTTATGTATTATGAAAATTTTATTTTATTTGTTGATTTAAAACTTGTAATGATTACAAATTTGAAAAGAGTATGTTCTACTGAGTTTCTTGCTATTCTTCTCGGTAGAAATTGACTTTCGGAATCTGCGGTTGATTACAAAATTTGACAGTTATTCCTAAATGTCCTGTAACGGACTTAAACTGAATAAAGAATTTTTGAATTTTGCACCTGGGCTTGGTGCCACTTGGTGCTTTCGGGGTTAAAAATTCGGAAGGTTTTGTATTGTTAATGTTAGTTTTGCCGTTGCTTAATTTGAAAAATCTGGGAAATATTATCTGTGTTATGCCTTTCTTTATTAATAGTGGAATGGTAGAAAATGTTTTATGCTTTCCGGCCGCTGAATGGTTGCTAATAAAAAAAATACCTTGTAAGTTTCTCTCGTAAAAACGTATTTCCGCAGTAAAAAGTATAAATCTGCAAAAAAGCAGGAAGACACATCACACGTTGTGTTAGTTAGTGTTACCACAGAATACATAATAGTACAAGAACAGAAAGCCCACTTATAGAAAAATAAAGGCTCAGGCTACCATAACATTAAGTTGAAATTCCGACCGCCCAGCGTTCAACACCTACAATTATTCATACCTAGAAGTGCGTTCTCTTTCTATCGCACGCAACTGTCGCGCATGTGTCGCCGCTCGCTCGTGATTTTCTACTGATTAACCCCTCCCGAGGGGCCGCCGCATGTACTTGCAAGTTTTATAAGAGTAAGACTGTATGACTAACTACTTGCAAGTTTTGTAAGAGCAAGTAATATAAGAGACCTATTTTTGAATTTTCGCTTCGTCCAAACAAAACTACTCGTTTTGCAAGTCACGTCGTGTCGTGAGTCGCATGATTCATAATTTTCCCTATTTTTGAAATCACTCGCTTATTGTGTCGCCAATCTTGTCAAAGTATAGTCCTTTTCACGAAAAGAGTCCCCCGGATTTTTGATGAACTAAAATGACATGGCAGTCTACGTAATGAGTGGGAAAGAGATAGAAAGCCTATTTGTATGACAAGTGGCGCCGCTCCCAGGGGACTTTTTTCGTAAAATGGACTTTATAGTGTTAACTCGTTAATATTTGACGTAAATGCGACCACTCGCCTAGCGGAAACGAGTGGTTTACACCACTCGTTGCAAATCGCTCGTTTTCGAATGATTCAAAAATGCGGATGTCAAAAATCACATTTTTTAGTGAGACGACAATTCAAAAATAGGTCTCCAGGTGTTACTATAAGAGCGAAACATGGCACAAGCGGTACTTCACGTACACTAGTGTTATTCTCATTGACCATATGTCGAGGAAATGGATTTAGAGTAATTTAATTAGAGTATAATGACTGTAGTACCGTAAAATCTCGTTAATTAAGGCAGAATATTATTACTGGCAGCTTTAGATATTATCTCCGCCATGATTTACATATAGATCGCTTGTTTTTGAGTCGCGTGCAAGTATGGTCCATATGGTTTTGTCAGCATTCATACCGAGTAAGCCAAGCCGGGCGTAGCAGACGGACGCCGTGCGCCTCCAGTTCGCTTGTGACCACGGCTGTTGTCCTATTTAACTCAATGGTTGTAACGCAGTCGAAACATCAAGCAGTAAACGTCAATACTTACCATAACATCTATGTATCAAATGTGTATTAGGCAAATAAATAATGTTTCTGTTTCTGTTCTGTTAAGTGCTATAATCCGCACTCCTTCTGCTGTAGGTGATGTCCATGGGCGGCGGTGTTCACTTGCCATCAGGTGACACGCTTGCTCATTTGCCTTCCTATAATATAATAAAATCAAACACATTGTTCATCGGACGAATGTTTGTCCAGGGTGGGGATCGAACTCACGACCTTTGGCGTATGAGACAGGGTCACCACCAAATGCGCCATCCGGCCAGTCTAGAATGAGAGAGTGAATAGGTATGTTTTATAAAAAAAATTAAGCGTTTAATCACATTAATCTGTCAGAACTCTACATTTTTCAACTTTCTCTTTGGAATCCTATTCATAATACAAATAATAGAGTGTAATCAAATTTAGTAGAGCTTGTGTACCGTTGGATCTTTTCATAGAGCTCAATGGGGATTTAGGAAAATTAATGAGAATAACTAGCGATGAATCTTTTGGTTCATATTAATCTCTTTGCTAAGTGAGAGTTGGTAGAGTCAGCTGCGAAAATAGAAAGAAAGAAAGAGTAGAAAATCATTTATTGCGGTAAATGTGGTTACGGTGTATAATTTGTTTAGTTTCTCACATTTAACCAAGCATTATCAGCAAATCTGTGGTCATGGTCAATGTTTTGAACGCAATCGGGAATAATCTGCCGAAAATCATCATCATCATGAATGATGATATTAGGTTCAATAAATAACTAATGCTGACTAATAAGATATAGCTTTTCTTTTATAACACGGACTCCAAATACTCGTAAGATTTTCCCAATTTTCCATCTATACTATTAATGAAGAGGTTAATCTCAAACTCCACGTCAGAGCTTATAGGTGAACCGAAAACACGAAACACTTGCGCGATGTAATCAACTCCCAGCGCCATCTATTGGTAGACAGTGGAACTACCTTCCCGAAATGAAGTGAGGGCCACTAGTTCCCAATAATTCCATGGTTATTTTACCGCACTAACCATAATATTTTTACGGTTGGAAATCAAAGCGCGGATTCTGGAAAAAATGTGGCGTGTTCCAGCCCAATTATTTGTTAACTTTATAGCTTTGGGCCTGTTTCTGCCTGTGTTATTGGAAACGTTTGCCTACAGCCTCGTATTTGTTTTAATCAGTTTTCGCGAATCGGTCATGGGAAAAAATATACACCGTTATGTTGTTATTGTTTTAATTATGAAGCCCTCATAGTATTTATGGTATCATGGTTTCGAAGCCCTTTTAAGCATGTGCCATCCACATGAAACTAGTAACTACTGAGTTTCTTGCTGGTTCTTCTCGGTAGAAATCGACTTTCCGAATCACTGGTAGCTTACATAATATTATACATTCATAAATGTTCTGTATGGACTTAAACTGAATAAATAATATTTCTTTCTTTCCACCAACGATATAATAAAAATAAAAATCAGATGTTCTATACGTTAGGTTTTTTTCGAATGGAACAAGTGATTTTTAATATTAAAATGACCCAAAAATCATTATGCCTCCGGTGACATAAAATTTTGTTAAGTGTACGCCCTATAACTTTCAATTACTCCAAAAAAAAGTCATAATTTAAACACTCTCGCTGGGTCTGTCCGTGTAGGACACATACTTTGGGCCCAAAAAGCGGGACAATCCCGCCAAAATCGGGACGTTTGTAACGTTAGTCAGAGATCACAAACCTTATCATGAGACACAAATCTTAAGTGTAATATTTACGCAAAAAGGCACAAAACTAACGGCAAGTGGTAGCATTAACTGCCGCAGCGTTTGTCATGCGACACAGTGCCTTCTTGTTACCTAGCAATTACGCCGGCCATCGCATGATAGACCACTCGAGGTTAGCGTACAGTGGTCTGGAAATAACTTTTACAGTAACTATGTAGCTAATGTGACCTATAGCTAAAATAAATTGTTAGGTAAACGAATAGAAGAAAAATAGGTGTCGTATTAACAAGGCATGCGAGGTTACAATTAACTTTAAGAAAGAGGTTTTCACTCTATTATTGTTAGTTTTTTGTGGCCAATAAACGTTATCTATCGATTTTCTGTATTTTTTTTTATAATCTAGGTAATGAAGTTATTGGGAAAATACTGCATGGGAGAGCCACTCTTCGACATGAATGGGCCCGGCTTGACCGGAGTGATAGGATGGTAAGCACGGCCTCACAGAAGACCGGCGTGGAGCAGCGCTTGCGTTGTGTTTTGTCGAGTGAGTGAGGTTATCGGAGGTCCAATTGGGGGGAAAGGATCACAATTGCTCTAATTAGCAACACCGTAATACCTAGCGTGACTTGTTAGTATGTCTAAAATAACCATTAGCCTACAGGCACAGCCTTAACTAGCGGTTGGTGTAATAAAATAATAATATGAACAAAACGTACAGTTACGTAGTAAACTTTATGGCCGGCAATAGATTTGTCGCCTTCTAAGTAGGGTGCGGGGTAGCCAACTCTAAGATGTATTCACCACTGAACCAAACATGAAAGTCAACCTCACTAATATCTAAGTGTGCTAATTTTATTGTAAAATTAAAAAAATATATATATTTATTTGTTACGCACACACACACAGGACAAATATACAAAACGCTGGACAACGAAAAGGAAAAAAGTACAAAAAAACGAAGAAAAATAATTGCTGTTAGCCGGGCAAAAGATAAATTTTATCATTGTTAATTTCGTCTTAATCGGATCCACAAAATCTTCACTAATCATTATTCCCTTGCCCTTGTGCCTAAGTCATCTGGGGTCAGCGCAGTAGGTATGTCTTCTTCTCTGTCACGCCCTTTGTTTTCAATGTCCATTTTCACACAGCCGAAATAACGTGTAAATAATTCCATCTTCTAACTTTCCCTCTTTTTGTGGAAAATCTTTAAGTTGGTAACCCTCATGGCATGCGTGCTTTTGTTAGCTGTACGCACGTAAATGTTATAGCTACTTACTGGGAAATGTGTGGAAAGTATCGAGCCTTTGGCTACAGAGCTTTTACAGTCTGCCTCTTGACTTTCGAAACTCATAAATTGGAGGTTGTTACTACCAAGGAAACTCGTCGATTTTCCCAAAATAGTAAAATTTTTAGCTCCATTAGATAAAGTAAGAAGATTGAGTTTCTTTTTAATTTTTGGACAAATTGGAAAGTTTCCTAGGTTAATAAAATATAATAATAATGCGCTATGGGTGGATAGACTTACCTCTGATAGAGTTAAACGAGAATTAAAAGAATAAAGATTATAATTGAATGAGAAATACTAGTGCAATAGCTGGAAGCAGATGGCAAATAATATTAATAATGGCAGAGCGAAAAGCATAGAACGGTTCCATAGATAAAAGGAAAATACAAAAGTATACCATTATAAGAAAAACGGCAATACTCTTAAATTTAATACTCCAACAGTATTGCAGCCTAAATATATATTTTGACCGGACCAGTCAAGCAATAACATGCCTATCTATTACAAATATTTCGTTTCTTAATTAACATGCCGCAATTATTTTTACAGTAGTGCCCCTAAGTCATTGACTCGCAATGAAAGTCATGATAGTCATTAGTCATCATACGGAATCGAATGAACCGATCATTTTGAAAGCTAGTAAAAGTATCTCAATTGACTAGGCTCCTCTTAGTTTGGCAAGTCAATTATATGCCTTTTTAGCAATACCAATAACTTACATATTATGTTGTGCGTCATTAGTATTGCTTGGGATGTGTATTATTAGAAAAATAATAGGGAAAACACGTTAAGTGTAAACAGAACTAATCTAAAAATTTAAACATTGTAGGTCCCCAAAATGTTAACAGCATGCATATAACAGCAGTACAGTATTTCTTAAAATTTACTTGGCGAAGTACATTATGTGCCTAAATGGTCTTTGGATCTCCTGTCAACTAAATGGTTAGTTAAGTCACGAGAAAACGGTAGAGGGTGGTGACCCTAGTGTCCCAAACCCGAAAGCACAAAATACATATTGACACAGAAGGCTGACTGCCCACTAAGAGCTAAAAATATGTCATGTACTCACGCATGCGCACTAACGGGGAAATACGCTTTTTTGACCACATTTATCCTAGCCTATGACATAAGATTGTCGAACTGTCGAAGGTCTATGGTAGAGGCCGCGCGCTTATGTACTCATGTCGGGAAACAACCCTAGCATATGTCAACGAACTCTTCTAAATTCAAAATCAGGCTGAGTCTACCTTCTGTGTGTAATTATTTTGTGCGCTTACCGCGTATTTTGTTATTTATCTACATACTTACTTGGAAAAATAAGAGATCCGGTATTTCATCAGATGGTTAAATGCTGAGAAATGCTTTGTGCAGATTGAACCCAGGATAAGCGTTCTGCCATGCGGAGTCGAGATTAACACGGGTGATTTATAGATATTTCAAACAGCGGTTGTTGGCTAAAGCAACATTTTCCCGAGTTTTAAAGTTTTTACCATATGTATACCATTTTGAATTTTGAAACCTTAACTTCTTACTTATTATTTTTTATTTCGGATTAACAACAGGCAACTTCACCATATAAATATCTTCTTCTATTTATTTATTTATTTCAACAATGATATCCTATATGGTCCTAATGGCAGAAGGCCAGTCGGCCGTCCGAGATATCGCTGGAAGGATGAGGTCGAAAAAGACTTGCGCGGACTCTCGGCAGATGACTGGCAGGAGGTGGCACAGGATCGACCAAGATGGAGGCTCTTAATTATCGGAGGCCAAGACTCACTATGGGTCGGTGCGCCAACCTAGTTAACAATGATATAATAAGAGCTTACAGTTATCCAAAGCGATCTTATTAAGATATGAGTTGACTTATAATATAATTCATATAAAAAAGTCTGCCCATTCAGCCATCAACAACAGCATGCAAACATAATTTTTCGATCAAAACTTAAAGATGATGAAGATGTATCGTTGAATAGAGATAGAATATTGGCAGCTAACCTTTGATGTGACCTAGACATGAAGCCGCACTACGGCTCCGTGCGGCCTGAAATAAACCTTTCAATTTATGTAATAAGATTTTCGGAATAGAAATTGCTATGAAGCCAGCGATCGATCGCTCGGTCCAAGGTCTGTTTAGCGAAAAACGTTTTCGAACTCATTCGTTTGTAAGGTTTCTTTATTATGGGGCGGGTTATTTGTAGATTGAATAATACAGTCTGTATCAAAATGATCTAAGCGTTAAAATCTATCAAAAATATCTAAGTATTTAAAGACAACTTTATGTCAGACTGGCCGGATGACGCATTTGGTAGTGACCCTGCCTCATACGCCATAAGTCGTGGCTTCGATGCCCTCCCTGGACAAACTCCTGTTTGTTCAGTGTCTGGGTGTACCTAATATTATTTATTGCAGTATTATATTTGTGTTTCTTTTGTGGTTTGATACCTGTAACACAAGTCAAATCAAATCAAAATCTCTTTATTCAATTTAAGTCCTTTACAGAACATTTATGAATGTCAAATTTTATAATCTAGTGCTTAACGGAGTCAGGGCCATGTATAAGATGTTTGGTCAAGTCAATGTAAAATGACTGAAAACAACATCTTGTGTACAAATGGCATTTATTGAGTGCACAAATAATATTTAAAAAAAAAGTTGGTATACTTAGGTGCATAGCACTTAGACCAGTAATCAAATTTTACAACGCACCGACAGACATGGTTGTTATTATATCATAGAGCGTTATTCTCACCTCTTTCTTTATACGGAACCTCTCGCTAATGATGTGAAAGTGATCATTACGCGATGTTCCCGAGAGTGATAACATCGGAAATGCTATTAAGGCGACGGTTAGGGCACACTAGCGACGCCAATCGATTTAAATCTATACTATTTAAAAAGGAAGAAAAAACAAAACACTAACGTGATGCATTCGACGCCTGGCGCCATCTATTGCTACGGGGTGGAACTAATGTTCCGAAACGAAGTGAGGGCGGGTCACTATATTCTAATACTATTTATAAAGACGTAATTTAAATAGACATCGCCAAATCGTTTAAACTAATCGAAAAAACAAAACACTAGCGTGATGCATTCGACGCCTGGCGCCATCTATTGCTCCGGGGTGGAACTAATGTTCCGAAACGAAGTGAGGGCGGGTCACTATATTCTATATACTATTTATAAAGAGGTAAATTAAATAGACATCGCCAAACCGTTTAAACTAATCGAAAAAACGAAACACTAGCGGGATGCCTGGCGCCATCTATTGCTACGGGGTGGAACTAATGTTCCGAAACGAAGTGAGGGCGGGTCACTATATTCTATATACTATTTATAAAGACGCAAATTCTATAGACATTGCAAAACTGATATACCTACAAACCAAAAAGGCGAAACATTAGCGCGATATAATCGATACCTAAAGCCATCTATTAGCAAAGAATGGAACTAATGTCCGCAAAGCACTATGACTCCACTCTGGTCGTGCGTCCTCCTCCATCTGAATTATCCGTCTCATCTGCCACCTATCAAATATATCTTCTGTAATATTTGTGGAAAACTGGAAAAGGCCACGGCATGTAACGGTGACTATATGCTTAGATTAAATCAAATGTTTTTTTCTAAGACTATATGCGAATAAATAAACAAAACTCTACTTATGCGCTTTCCGGCGCCACTCCTGGCGCTATTTATTGGTCATATTGAAACTAATAGATGGCGCTAAACGAAGTGAAGGTAAGCCGCTAGTAAAAAAGTAAAAAAAGATAAATCCTGAAATCCCTAACCCGCTACCTATTTATCGCGGGCTTATTTTTTTTTTAATTAGAATTTCTCCTCTCATTAGAAATCCTATTCTCTAAGGAAAGTGATTTAATCTTTTGAACTGTTACTAACTCATTATGTGGAAAGCCTTTAAAATACATGCCTATTGTTTGACTATTAAAACTCTTATATAATATAATTACTATTTCATTACAAAGTTGTATGAGCTACTATAGCCGTAGTATTCATGTGGATGGGAACGGTTCTCATGGACGGATTGTATGATGTTGTATAATGATTAACATTATTAATTTTATTATAAAACGTCTTTAATCTAACTAAACATCTTTCTGTACCTACTTTGATTAAATAAATAAATGGTTTAAGTACGTTTAGTGCCTTTATAACAAGTTAGACATACGACAATTAACAATGATATTTTGTGAGTAAAGCTAACAAAAATAATACAATGGGTAAGTACTTACGTTTATCAACTTAAAAAAATACTGAATTAAAGTAACACTCCTTTTGCTTTAAAAAAAGCTTTTTTTAATCGTGTCGATAGTTACAATTTTATGTTGCATGTTAGTAGAAAAGGTATACTTAACTTTTTTTATGTCTTTTACCATACGGTGACATACGGAGACATACGTCTGTCCGATGTTTCCAGAAAAATAGCAAATGATGCAAAATTTTATTTTCGAAATAGGTAAGTTGAGTTTGAATTTGAAACTACTCTGATCATATTTTTTTTTGTTTTATGGACTTAAGCCCCTCTGATTCATAAACATGTAAAGTAAACTGACAGATGTCAATGTGTCATCCCCATGCATTATCACTCAATTTGACACATGCAAAATGTCAAAATGCATAGAAACTTGTCATTTTCATCTGTCAGTTTACTTTACATGATTATGAATCAGAGTTATAGTGATCACACAGCGTGTCAGCCGATGTGGGGTCATCAGTTCAAACTAACCAATATAACAAATAACAGGAGCTGTCTATATGTTCGTAAGAAATAAAATTTAATGAAATGAAAATAGTTTATTAAATTTAGGACAATACAGAACACTTAATATAATCATAAAACAGGTGTTCCCTACATAACACCTGCGTATTGCTCATCAGAACGAAGTTGTACAGATAAGCTGATTATTTTCGCTTATCTCTTTGATCTAACTTGTTGATAGGACTTCAAATATAGTATTTTTGGCAATCGCATTTTTTGCGAGTTATTATCAAGTAACTAAGGCACTTAGAAGATTACCGACAATTTCCGCATTATAACGGTATTATTAATAAGTGCATTTTTTACTCAAAGACTTTATTTATTAGGACAACTAACAAGATAAACACCGGTACTACACAAACAACAGACCACAAACAAACTTAAAAAAAGGTTGCCACGGCATGTAACGGGGACTATATGCTTAGATTAAATCAAATGTTTTTTTCTAAGACAATATGCGAATAAACAAACAAAACTCTACTTATATTCGCTAGTATGTAAAAAATAACAATATGTTTAAAAGTTGAAAGTAAATTTAAGTTACCTACGTTAGCTCATATTCAGGTACCAACGAAGTCCATTAGTTTTTACGATTGTTGAAGCCTTTGCATAAATTAAAATCTGCGCATATTTTTCGTTAATTGCTAGGAATCAATTAGTTATCTTCACCTCCTTTTTTACACGGGAACAAATAGCCTTTTATCAATTTTCTCGCACAACGATGTCTTTAGCCCTAAAGAGGTATTCACCAAAATTTTAAACTCACAGTGTTGCGTTTTTTTCAGAGCTGATCAACTACACGCAGCCTCTGTACGTGCGGAGGGATGATCCTAACTCCAGGCAGAACACCATCAAAGAGATCATAGAACGAGCCACTTCCAAGGAAGATTGGCCACAAGTATGTATCATGTTTATGAACGCATTCAATCGATATAGGTAATCTGTGGGAGAGCCACGCTTGGGCATGAATGGGCCGGCTCGACCGGAGTGATACCACTGCCTCACAGAAAACCGGCGTGAAGCAGCCCCTGTGCTGTGTTTCGTCGAGTGAGTGAGGGTACCGGAGGCCCGGAGGCCCGGAGGCCCACCCGGGGAGGGAAAGGGATGAATGGTTGGCAGTGCGCTTTGGCTCCGCTGGTGTTGCGGGTGTCCATGAGCGGCGGCAATTGCTTACCATCAGGTGATCCGCCTGCTCGTCTGCTACCTATCACATAAAAAAAATCTCTGTAATTAGATTCACAATTCCATAGGTACTGAAAGAGTTTAAAAAAGTGGTCCTAACAGTAGTATTACAGCTATAGATATATTTTGAACAACCTCATACTGTACGCAAATTCATCTTAACGTATGATCAGCCACTGTCGTCTAACGTCAGACCAACTAAATCATGGTTACAAGTTCCGGACCCTAATTTTTCTAAAGTTTCTTCACCGATGGGTTAATACCTAGTAGAAACAAAATAACCTTATACAGTTACTCCTTCGGAGAAGCCTTTATAGGAAGCTTATTAGCTTAGCCGGAGCCTTTGCAGAAGAACACTTTTCAGTAACCGTACCAAGACTTGACTGTATGATCCTTCACTGAATTGAATGTATATCTCTTTCCAGGTGCTGATCTTTCCCGAGGGTACTTGCACGAATCGATCTTGCCTGATCACCTTCAAGCCGGGAGGGTTCTACCCAGGCGTGCCGGTGCAGCCTGTCACCATCAGGTACCCTAATGCGAGGGATACCGTCACTTGGACCTGGGAAGGACCTGGCGCGTGAGTGTTTTCCATCGTGTATTAGTGGGAGTAGAGGAAAAGGCCTTGAAAAATCATCTCACATCTCCATTAGTGGATGGAATTGGTTTAAAAGAAGCAGGCTCACAAAAAGACCGCGGCGTCTTTGAAAATCATATCGAAGAGAAGACAGAATTAACCACAGAATCAGGTGCGGATCCAGACCTTAATGTTGTGGTGGGAATCGGGAGTTACCGTGCAATTAAATAGGCGACCATAATCATCTGGTGTGGTTAACAAAGTTAACTAATGTTGATCACTCTAATTCAACATTTGGCCAAAGCTCCGAAGATGAAGGCTGAAGGACACGTTGAAATAATTTTGATTGTTTTATTTTCCAGGTTGAAACTCCTGTGGCTGACGTTAACGCAAGTGCACAGTTCGTGTGAGATCGAGTTTCTGCCGGTCTACTACCCCAGCGAGGAGGAGAAGCGGGACCCCAAGCTGTATGCGAGGAATGTCAGGGATGTTATGGCTAAGTAAGTGATCTTGGAATTTATTGAAAATATCCAAGATCCTGTGCTTTTAAATTAATCCATGGATAGTGAAGGAAAATCGGTTGTAGCTGCCGGCCTATATGGATCTAAGCGCAAGCGGGTCACCTGATGGTAAGTGAACACCGCCGCTAATGGACATCAGCTACTCCAGAAGGAGCGCGGATGCATTGCCTTTAGGAAGGTGTTGGCTCGTTTCTTGAAGATTTGGATGTCGTACCGGTTCGGAAATACCGCTGCGGGAAGGGAGTTGGAGGTGCGCGGCAGAAAGTGTCGTGTAAAGCGCACGGTAGAGGATTGCCAACCATCCAGGTGGTATGGATGTCATTTACTTACTCCGTTGGCTCAACAACACAAATTGTATTTGGCCTCCGATATAAGATTCCTCCACTGGTCCCGATCATTCCCGGTTTCACGCAAGTCGCTGACTTGCAGCTCACCGAAGATTCTGTGAGATTCCTTTGGCTTAAAAACATTGTACTCATTCCAGGGCTCTTGGTGTACCAGTGCTAGACTACACGTACGACGACTGCCGGCTGATCGCCAGAGCCAAGCAGCTGGGCATCCCCAACGCTGCAGCAGCCAGGGAGATCAGTGAGATTAGGGGACAACTTGGGTAATTATATTAGAATAGAAAGCTTTGGTATTCCGGGACAAATGGAATGACGATCTGAGCAGAGGGCTGGCTGGAGCTGAATAGAATAGATTAGAATAGAATAGGATAGAAAACATTTATTGCGGTAAATGTGGTTACAATATTATCAATTATTATTAAGTTTCTCACATTTAACCGAATATTATCGGCTGAAATATTATTGGCTAAATGCGAGTAGCCGAAGATCGATCAAAGTGGCGAGCATATGGAGAGGCCTACGTCCAGCAGTGGACTGCAAAAGGCTGATGATGATCATGATGATGATATCACATCACAACAAGATACAATCATCAGTTACATAACACTTTCATTCACTGATGGTAAGCGATTGCCGCCGTCCATAGACACCTGCACCACTAGTAGAGTCTTAAGTGCGCTGCCAACCTTTATCCCCCTTTCCGCCTAATTAGGCCTCCGACATTCACTCACTCGACGAAACACAGCGCAAGCGCCGCTTCACGCCGGTCTTCTGTGAGGCCGTGGTATCACTCCGGTCGAGCCGCCCATTCATGCCGAAGCGTGGCGAAAGTAATATACCATACCATACTCAAAGCATTCCATACATATATATAGCTGGAGGCACGAAAGTATAGCGATGACCGTTATTTTGCGCACTTGTAAAAAATAAGACTTTCTATTAAAATTGGTTTCTGCGCATTCAAGGTCATAACTACACTTTCTTGCCTCGGACTATACATACATTTATCCCTATTGTTATGCTATAGTTTTCTTTCCCCAGATTGGAGAGATCCCAGTTGGAGTTGCACGTGGCAGCCCAGGGTATACAGGCGCGCGCACGCTGGGTGACGTGCGAGGAGTTCGCCTCGCGTCTGGGCGTGCCGCTCGACCACCGCTCCCAGAGGCTCTTTGACATCTTCGTGCAGGTGACTATGTTTAGAGTGTTTTCAACTATGGCCCTTACTCTGTTAGAGCTAGAGTTCATTGTCAGAACAGCAACTTCAGTATCGTTTAGGGAATACGCGTGGAGTAGACGCCACAATAGACATATTCCTCGGGACTTTATATTCAAGTAAGCTTCGCTGAGTACGAGTAACTAGCGGTCGGCACTCCGCACTATATCTAAAGTCTCCCCTTTGTGCATGCTACTGGGGAGTAGCTAGTTCATATAATATTGTACTCAAATGTGCAAGCATGCGCACTTTCTACTCCCTTTCTCTCTTAATTCGATGAGACATCTGTGTGACACGACCGATGAAAGAGTAGCTACAAATGAATGAACCGATTTTGATTTTGTTTTTTTTTTGTTTGAATGATGAATAAAGAGGGAGTGTTCTTAGCTATGTTGGATAAAAATCGATCGAAGATGGCCGCCTCAAAGATATGGATTGTATGTTTTAACACAACTCCCACAATATGGGTATCATATAAAAGGGCTTGAATAGCAGAATATATGACAAATTTCAAATCCAAGATGGCCGCCGTCAGAAAATGAGTGTCGGGGATTTTTTAATTTTCAATTTATTGGATCTTACGGCCACTTATCATCAGGCGGAGTGAGATCATATTGATTGTCCTCAATATTTAAAAAAATACTAGGTACCTAAGCTATGATGAATGGCCACTTTTTTCACACATATTGTACGAGTACGTATCCCTTTGGTTGCAGAGGTCGAGCGGGCTGGTGTACTTCCCGGACTACCTGCTGAGCGCATGCTTCCTGTCGCTGCAGCACGCGCCGCTTGCGCAGCTGCTGTCGCTAGCCTTTAAGGTACGTACACCCACACACTGTCAAATTTCTTCCATCGATTCTCATTTTATTTATTTTTATTTTATTTTCTTTGAGACAACAAACAATTACACACAATTAATACTATTAGTAATAATACTAGTTAACTCACTAAGTGTGCAACCAGCACCGCTGTCTACAGATTACTCACATGAAAAAAGGGCTATATAAAAATAGGCAATGACGACTCCGAGTACCCGAGCAGATTCCACACCCGCACACCAGCATGCCATCTCCCTCGCAGCGAATGGCTCCGAGCGAGATAGCAGGCAGTAAATAAGGACGATTGCGAAATCTCCCTGAATAACTCATAATCAACACCAGATATTATAATTATAATTTTATGCATTATGTACTAACAGCTTGGTTGGTATGTAGGTACTTAGTACAATAAAACGTATCGGGAACAACGCAAACCCTAGAAAGTCAGGCACCCCATAATATTGTTGTAGGTAAGTATTTGTAAATTTAATGTGTTGTGCAATAAAGAGTATCTATATATCTATCTACGTATTAATTTAAATACATCTTGCGCTGAGTTTAATGTAAGTTGTATGGAAAATCTACAAATTTATCAAAATTGAGCTTCTTTGATCTTCTTTTTTCTTTCATCTGACTGTCATTTAAACATTAGGTTGAATAATTATCAATTGAGGAAATTGTACAGTTTGTGGTAACCTGATGTGTGGCTGATGTCGTATGTTCACGTGCCAGGATAGGTACCTGAGAATAATAATGATCCTAATGTTCTTATTAAAAATCGTAGGTACGCTGAATTTCTGCCTTAGATTTAAGTTTTGTTTGTTGTGTTATCAACAGTATCTATCTATCCTAGTTCTAGTTGAAGAAGAATATTTGAAATTATCGAAACTCAAGATCCAACTGAGTCCAGACGGCATGCGGTTACATTATTCTAATTAAATCCTTATTCAAAGCGTACGTCATTCTTCGAAAACACAGTGTACAACAACGTACATAGAACTTGTCCAGATGACGCGTGTAAGCCACGCGTTTTACGCGCGATTTGTAGTTTATTGCTGTTTACGTTCTGTGTCTTGTTAACAAAGCTAGCCTAACCCTTAATCGGATACAGGGAAAATAGTTCCCACCAGATTTTGAAAATTATCCATCACGACATAAGCGCGAAATCCAATGAAATTCTTCAGTAACTCATATCCGATTCAGGGCAATGAACAACAAATTTAATAGCGTGTAAAACGCGCGAGTAAAACGTGTCATCTGGACAAGCTCTTATGTTTGTAATATTTTTCCTCAGTTGTACGACAGCAACCGCACCGGTCGGCTGAGCAAGAGCAACTTCGAGGAGCTGGCGACGCGCTGCCTCGGCCTGTGCCAGGAGGACGCGCAGAACACCTTCATGCAGGCAGACCTCGATGAGAAGGGGTACATCACTTATGGTGAGCATCTTATACTTAAGTATGAGTAGTATCGAAGAGGGAGAGATGGAGAAAGGGAGAGGGGAGAGAAAGAGAGGTATAGGTATATTACCTCATGCAAGCAGACCTTGTTGAGTAGGTGTACATCACTTATGGTAAGCTCTTATATTTAAGTAAGAGTAGGAACTATATCGAAGTAGAGAGGGAGAGGAAGAGAGGGAATCGGAATTGTTGTCATGTCGATGAGAAGAAGAACATCATTTATGGTAAGCATCTTATACTTAAGTATGAGTAGGAAGGTAGGTAGGTACAGTCGAGTTCAAAAATATGTATACACTTAAGGACCTTGTCACAATACATTATAAGAAAGTGGAAGTCGTTTTCTTATACATATGTACTGTGACAAGGTCCTAAAGTGTATACATATTTTTGAACTTGACTGTACTATATTGATAGAGAGAGAGAAAGGGAGAACATATAGGTGTAAGGGAGAGAGAGGATAAAAGAGAGGTTAATAGAACCTCGATGAAAAGGGGTACATCACATCACACAAGGTGAGAAAAAGTACGAGCAGATTCTATATGGATGACAAAGAGAGAAAGTAAAACATAATGATTTTTTTATGTTCTCGTCTGTATGTTGATTATTTGATCACATCAATAATACCTAAATATATTTTTTAAACATTGTTACAGACGAATTCCTATCATACGCGCAGAAGAAGCAAGACTTCTCGTTCATATTCGCGAGCGACACGTCATCGCATCACAAGCCGAAGACCCAGTGAGGGTCGCCGGTTCACATCCCCACTGTCTGCAGCCACGTGCCCTAGTCCCGCGGGACGCGGGGGTAGCGGGTGAACCAGCGTCACAACTCGATTCTAAAGGGAGTCCAAAACTTTTTTAAGCAGGGTACTCATCTGTCATGTAGCTCGTAGTATGAAAGATATCCAACTAGTGTTGCCGAACAGATAGTTACACTATCGATAGTTTTCATTTGAATCAGACGGCCCCTTTCGATAGGGCTATCGATAGTATCGATATTATCGATAGCTCAAAACCAGGCAATACTACCGCGTGCAAAAATTACTATCGATACTATCGATAGTATTTCTTACATGCAATAGTATTGCCTGGTCTTAAGCTATCAATAGTATCGATACTGTGTTGTCGATACTATCGATATAACGTCAACTATCGATAGACTATCGATAGTCTGTCGATGCTCGACTATCGATCGGCACCACTATATACAACCTTCAAATGAGTTGTCTCGTCCACGATCATCGCGTTTAGCTGCGAGTTTGTGCTCGCAGTGAAACTGTCACTCGGCAGCCGCAATCTCGATGAACTATAACTCTTTTTTATAATTCTACGACAGACAAGCTTTGACCTCGATCGCACCTGATGCTAAATGAAGATGAGGTCTAAGGTGGGCCATGCTCGTGAAAAGCCTATTCAATCTTGCCTTAACGTCGTAAGGCCCAGACAGCAGACACAATGGAAAATCAATTGTTTTATGCCTTTTAAAAGGCTTATGGGTCTTACGACGTTAAAGAGGTCCAGGTTATATTGTTCAGGCAATAAATCGGCATGTAAACTTGTGCCTATGTACTCACTTGATGCAGTATCTGATGCATTACATGCTACACGGATAGATGAGTACCTACCTTTAGGGTATTACCAGACCAAAGGATCGAGGGCATAGATGTAGCGACGATCGACGTAGAATGGATAAGTCGACGTCAATTGATAGTTTCTACTGATCGATATAAATAGATAGATATATAGATGCTCTTTCTTGCCCAAAATATTACAGAACTTATGATATAAACCATCTAGATCAGCGGTCGTCACACTTTACTGCTCAAGAGCCACACATAACAATGTGAGCACTAAGGTCCGGGCCGCATTATATGAGAAGTACGGATGTGTAGTTACTATATCTTCTTTACCGCGGGCCGCACGACTAAAGTCCGCGGGCCACAGTTTGACGACCACGGATCTAGATACACCATTCTATACTGAGAGCGTTTGAAAATACAAGGTGCTGGCAACGTATTTGTGATGCCTCAGGTGTTGCATGTCCATGGGCGGCGGTGATCACTAACCATCAGGTGAGCCGTCTGCTCGTTTGTCCGCTATAATGTAAAGAAAAGTTACTCTATAAAAGTGATCCCAACAGCGCTGTGATTAGTAGTTTTACAGCTATTGATATTTTTAATTTCGATAATGCCGTCGAGGTCGAAAACATAATGTAGTATTTAATTTTGGACTCTAATACATAGAAGTTAGGTTAAAATGTTAAATGGCGCTGTTTTGCGAATGAAGCCTTCACTTTACACTAAATTATAACGCGTTCACTCTGTATCTAGATTTTTACGATTGAAATTTTCTATTTTAAGATCTAGACCTATCAATCGTCGACCAAGTCAAGTCGATGTTGATAGATTCGTCCAGAGGAACGGTATTCATCGATCGTTTATAGCTAACCAACCTAATGATTAACGTCCACCGATGAAACATTCGATTGGTTAGTCGAACGCAATCCGTCGAAAAATTAAAGCTATCCGACCAGTCGAACTACTTCGATCGTTAATCGATGCCCTAGATCGATCCATTGATTTGGTAACACATTTACAAAATATGGATTCCAAAGACATAATTATCTAAATCAGATGGGTTTTTGAAGAAATTGGGAACAAACAAGTATTTTTTTATGCTAGAAGCGATAAACGAGCTAATGCTACATAGATTAGAATGATACCCGTCATGTACTATCGGGGGAGTAATTCTCGTATAATCGACATTGAAGTCGAATTAGAGATTTGTATGGACCAATGTGTGAAATCTCTAAATTCGACTTCAATGTCGAGTGCTCGAGAATTGTCCCCCAGGTGTCGATTGCCACGCTTTTCCATAATACATCATTTTATAATTAGAATGAGATTAGTCAAATGCTTGCTTTGCACTATATAAATTTAAAATTCTTTACGATTCTTTTGGTAAAGCGTGTTGCTTACTATATGACGATGCTCGTCTGCCTCAGTGCGGTTTCGCACTACGTCCAATCTGAACCCGTGAAAAGACAAGGTGTATCTGAACATTTACATCCTTTTAACCATGTCTTCTACCAACCTTGAACAACATTATTGTTCTACGTCTGAAAATTCGTCGAAAGTTTTTTCGACTCCCCATACAAAATGAACAAGTCACATGACCGACATTGTATGAAAAGTTGAATTTATTTAAGCGAATTTCCAAAAGTCATAGAATAAAAGTTGTCCTTAAAGGTTCGTAGACGTGGTTCAAGGGATGTAAATGTTCACAGATACACCCTGTTTAATCCGCAGTTTAGTCGCAGAACTATTTCTATCATAATTTACGCTTACGGCTTAAGATCGGATTCGAATTGAACGTTTTATACCGCTCTCATATCACATAAAAATTACTTGTAATGGATAAATATATTTAAGAAGATAATTCCATTATCATTCCCATTTAGAATCGTGTTGAGTTCGCATCATACTGTTCGGGTCATCTTGCTTTAATTCAATTACCTATGTTGAGATTAATAAGAGATGAGCACTTGATCTTAGTTTTAATTACTTTAAGAATAGTTTGTTAGGAGTTAGCAGCTCTTCCTTGATTTTTGTTAAACAAAACTTCCCTTTTACCGCTAGAATAATGTGTATTTTTCGCAGATATAGGTTTAGGTAAGTACATAATATCTGTGTACAATGTTTTGTCGTTACCATACATATTCGACATTTTAAAGTGTTTTACGAGCGGTTAAGGTAGGTTTCCGATTCGAACTGCACACCTACGGGCTTGGTACCAGTACGCTGGTTGACGACTTGCAGTCTTCAGCCGCCACGTACAGTGACATCATACGTCGTTTATACATAGTTCGTGCAGTCGACTGCATTTATATTCCTAATTGATGAGAGACTTGCTTGGCTGCGTACTGAATTCTAAAGTTGATAAGAAGCTTGATAGTAGGCAATGTCTTTAAATTTTGCAGCTGGCGGTTGCTATTCCCGCTGTCCACCTCCTGCTAGTACACCCCGGGTAGACAGTGACACAAATATTTGAAACAATCCTGTCCAATATTTTCCTTTACAAAGTGAGGTAGGACAACGGGAACTTTTAACCCGGGGTGGACTACGGGAATAAGCCACTTGCTTTGTTGTTTTTATGATTGCACAAGTGACGAAAGGCGTGGTCAATAAATGATTTTCTTCTTTTTGTCGAGGGCTGCAGTTCTAATTGGAAACTTACCTTAAAATAAATGGGTTTAAGCTCCCTACTTGTAAAAAATGAAAAAAAATGATTGGGAAATATAAATTATGAATGCCAAAAGAGGCTTGGTTAAGGTTTGAAAATGTTCAAAGAAAATGACTGAGTAAGTATGAATTATGTAAATAATATGATAGAAAGAGTCAACGATTAATGACATTCAGAGAGAAAATGATAGATTCGAAAATGATAAGGATAAGTGCAAGTTTGGTAGAATATTTTGAAAAAGTAGGATTTTTACTGTTTACCGACAACTTCGATTTGGTTTACGCGTTGGGTTTCAACGTAGCTATATTTTGACAGCTGAATTTTTTTTATTTGGTGTTCCAGAAGAAACCGTCATGGCTGTCACTTCGTTTCATGTAGACTGTTTTAAGACTTATACTGTCTTCAATAAAGCTTGCTCATGAATACTTAATATACTTAAATCAATTAGCTCCATATTAAAGGAGCAACGTTTTTTTTTTTATAAAATCACTCTATACTTATGTAAGTTTAAATACATCACATTAAAAATTAAAAAGAAAGACGTAAGAGCTCCAGAACATTTGTTACTTTTTCGAATCACGATTTCGATGGTTGTCGCAGCTCTATATTAATCCTCGGACTAACTAGAACCAAGATATTGATCACAAACCCCCTACAAAACGTGGCTAAAGTTAGTCTTGGGTTTATGCCTTCACACAATTATGCTTTCACTTTTATTTACAAGCTTTTATTTAACTTGCAAATGTTTGTTCGGGTGGAATCTTACAACTCAATGCGCTGCAAAGAAAAGTTTTTTTATACCTACATTTTCTAAATCATGACTTCTAGCCTACGTTTTGTCTACAAGAGGGCCCGAGGGAGTGCCGTCAAACTTATTAATATCGAAGCTCTTTTTTAATGTGTTAAATATCCTTAGTCAATTATGGTACTTTGTAATTTCGTGTGCAACTACTAGGTATTATGATGAAATTAAATGAACGTAGCAGTATTTATTAATATCACAAATTCGCTTGACATTATTTAAAACATTATTTCATGTGCATCAATTTTGAGCATAAATCGCTGACGAAGACGATAAAAAGCTATGCATTTTTGTATAAAAGTCGGAAGATCTTTAAATTTAATATATAGTATTTGAATTATAGGTAGGTACTTAGTAATTCCTCAGTTTCTGATATCCGTAACACAAGTGCTTTAGGTATTTAGTATTTACAGAGTCAGGTTAAATTATTATGTTGTATGATTTATTTATTTATTTAATTTAAGCTGATGCCGAATAGAGAAATAAGTGTAATTACTAGATAAGTTTGATCTGCAGACAGGAGGAATGTGAATGTTAGTAATATCGAAAATTAATGTTAACGTAGGAGTTAATTTTTTAATCTTAGGTGTAACAAAAAGAGGGCTTCACATCGCTGATTTTACGATATATTTCCGAAGATGAACTGATAGATCTTATATGATGTTATTTATCGAACTAAAGATTTATGATTTCATTGATATAAAAGATACTTTCTGACATAATAGTATTAAATATGTGGATCAAAAGCTTGTCCCATAACGACATGACGACGAACATAACAAGCGCGTTAAAGTTTTAAATGTGTTTTACACACAGGAGGCGCGTATTCTGTTTTGATTACGCGTCTCTTGTGTTTAACACACATAATGTGTAGAAAGAAAAACATAATCCCCTATTTTGGTTAAACCTATGATGTAGATATTAATTTCCCGAATATTCGATGTCTGTGTAAAAAAAAGATTTTGATACACAAAACTGGTAAGAAAATACAATATGATTAAGTATAAATTATACATATTATAACAATTCTTTTATATAAGTTTATTGGTGTCTAATTTGGCCAAGAACTTTTTAATTAGATGGTTGAATTTAAGTTCAGTTCAATTTAACCAGTTTCGTTGAACTTTGTGAGTTGTTGTTATTATTTTATGTTTGACTAGTTTATGATTAGTTAACAGTGACAAAAATATATATTCATGATGATTTCTGGGTGTATATTTTTTTTAGAAATGGACATTCTGACAATCATCTGATTGGAGGTATGAACAAGTTTTCATAAATTCCTTTTTATGACATAATCAAAAATGCTTATTTATTGGATGCACATCGCAATGAAAAAAAAAATTAACTATAGCGTCATTTTATTTAAAGTCTAGGTCGCCATCATTAAATGTGATAATTTTAAGACGTAGCTGTTACTTTGTAATGTACAAACATTTTGCTCTTTAACTCATTCCAAATGAGAATTATTTATAAAATATAAGAATTTATAAGCTGTTGTTTTGTTTTTTTTTTGTAGCTTATTGTTAATGTTGTTATGTGCGCTTTATTCATTTTAAATGTAAATAAAAATGTTTGCTTGGTTCTTTTAAGTAGTTTAATAAAAAGCCTTGGTATTCTTATAAAGCCGTCTCGCAAGTGGTATTCGAAATTATGTATTTAGAAAAATAAGTTATTCATAATTTTTTAGAGGAAGTAGATGTGTCTAATTGTAATTTCAAAAATGTTTTAAATCGTGCAGCATATTTTTATAAGTTTTGGCAATTGATATTGTACTTATTTATTTGTAGCATAAGTGTTTTTTAAAGCCTGTACGATTAGTAATATCTTTGAGTTCATGTTTGAAATTGATTTCTACAACAAATACCCTACCTGTGACCATTTCATTTAAGAGAGAAATAGAATGAGTAGGTTATCTACTGTTCTAATTTTACTATAACTAAATTGTAACAAGTTTCAAATGGCTTAAACTTAGTTCACCTAGGAATTAAAAAAGTATTGCGTTTAAAACTATAGACACGAATAATACCTAATGAGGGTTAAAACTGTACCAAATCTTTATGTAAAGGAGAAACAGATTCACTGACTGAATGTTAAGGTCATGAACGCAAATCAAAGGCCTCAATCTAGAAGCTTGAAATTTGGAAAAGGGGGTTAAAATAACCAAAAGAAGGGAAGAAATAATCTAAAATAAAATGTTTACCTTAAATGCAGTTTGGGCTTATTGCAATTTTTTAAGTTAGAACCTTGAAAATTGGGCATGCATTTACCTCGTTGGATAGCGATTGCAATTTGCTGGGTAAAGTTGCTGCCAGCCTTTGGGTTGATTCTCCCGTGACTTCCACTAAGCGCTTAGCTAAGTCCGAGAAGAAAGAGAGAGTATCGGGACCCCAAGGGCCCAGTGCTTCGACATCGAAAGCTACGAAGTGGTAAGAACCGAAAGATGCCTATTCTTCGCACTGTTCAGTCTTAAGTAAGTCAAAGTTAGCCAAAGACAATATATGGAACGAACTGCCACCTGCGGTATTTCCGGATCACTACGACCTACAAACCTTCAAGAAAAGGACATATCTCGCTCTGAAAGGCCGGCAGTGCACCTGTGAAGCCCCTGGAGTTGCAGGTGTTCATGGGCGACGGTAATCGCTTAACATCAGGTGATGTCTGCTGGTCTGCCCCTATCCTATAAAAAAAAAATTCGC